>CM060682.1:28863744-29291244 GCA_030686995.1 Artemisia argyi | reverse complement strand
TTATAGTTATATACACAAATAACTTTGGAATCACCTACTATGGAAGTGCTATCCATGTAGGGGCGTGTGTTAAGGATCAAATCTGTGAACCAAATAGGTTGCGCTTGTCAAAAAATATATGTGCATTCCTCAATATCAGCATAAAAATCAATCACATAGGCCATAAGTCTCTACAATCACCAAATAGGTGTTCCCCAATCCGTCACTATAATTGATGCGTTCACTCCGAATATCTTGATTATTATAGCCATGAGAATTGGTATATTTACTGTTAAACCAACTATGTCTGGAATCTGGATTAAGCTCAACTCATTGTGAAAAGAGACAAGTTTATTCCAAAATCTTCTCTTACACTACAGTTTCTTAACAAACTGGTTGAACCTTTTGCCAACCACCATCAGGAGCTACGATACCAATAAGAAAGCTTATATTACCTGGCTTAACTAGGAGTTCCAATTGTACATCCTACTGCAGTTTCTATTCACACCACTAGGAAAGGTTGATATATTTTTGCCAACTATATTTATATATAAAGCAGTATTAACTTATTTCTCAGACTACAATTTGCACAGTGATCAAATTACTCAAAATGCAAACGCAAATGTAAGATGAAATACCCAAAAAAACAAACAATAATACTCTACAAAAATTATATATACAAATATACATATACGAACAAGCTAACATGTTACTTTACCTTTTGATTTTCTCAGGCAAGTCCTCAAAAGCTGGCAATCCACCATTACTCTTTGTTTCTGACAGTATTTTCTTAGCATCCTCTCTGTCGATGATAAAATAATTAGCCATGGGACACATTAATTAACAGCACCGCGGACACACCACACATTAACGTAATATAAACAAAAAAACTAATGCACTTAATACCTATCTTCAGCATAGTATACATGTTTGTTTGACGGCTGAGAATCAAGCGAGTGCAGTGTTGCTGTTAGCCTTTCGATTTTCTGCATCAAGTAAACTTGTTTAGCGTAAAGTAATATCCGCTTATAAATTACAAGAGAATAACCCTGTTACTGGATACGTTACCTTTTTCTCTGAGAGAATTTTCTGCAAGATATAACTGATATCTTGTGATTTCATCAACAAGAGTTCTTCTTGAGTGTATTTGTTTGGTTCACCACTGTGCACAGCATATATAACAATTAAGCATATTTTTTTTCATTACTACACACTTGGATGGGATAAAGTGATAGAACATTACGCTTGTTTATGTACTCCATTAACAGTTTTGGAGTTAATCATCTTAAAGTAGAATTCATCGGGATTCCTAAAAGCTGCCTTTTCCTTGAGTTTCTGTTTACACAAAGTCACGGCTACAGAGTTAGCCATTTCCGAATAAAAAGGCCCATATCAGCAATGATGCCATCAGAAAAAGAATTTTACCTGCAAGTAATCCTCTTTTTTATGGAAGGCCTTTGCACGGACAACATAATCCTTGTGTTTCTCGAGAAGCCCAAATCTTTTCCTTTCTTTTCTGAATGTAAATCACAGTAAAAAAAAATGTAAGAATGAGAAAAGTAAACGGAAAACCATTTACGCAAGAGCAGAAAGTATAAAAGAACTCACGGTTGAGATCGTTCCTTATGGGCCCGTCTATGAACAGCGTTCCTTAGCGACGACATCTTGAAGGACAAAGAGTATAGTCGTCTGCAAAAAGACAGAAACATTAAAGATTCAAACAATTTACACTTATAACATATATATTAGCATTGTGGACTAGTTAAGCTCTCAAAACGACACAATATAACTGAATACATTCTTCATGGTTCTAACATAAATAAAAAGAACACATATAGATATCATCTGAACATCTAGCAATGAAACGGAGTCGGCTCTCATCGATCCTCAAATGAGCACTTTTGAGAATGATGGTGTGTTGGTTGCTTTAAGATGTTTTGGGTAACTAACACATCTTACTTTTTTTTTTTTTTTTTTTTTTTTTTTTTTTGAACGGCAATTGTGGCTACAAGGCCCCTAGCCCAGAAGGCGTAGCGAGCCCACAAAACTAGGTTGGGTCCAGCCCAGAAGGCAATGGCACCCTTCCCTTTACGCACACAGGAGGAAACCCCTATCGCCCTAGACAAGACTCGAACTTGAGACCTTGCTTGGGAGGGTAAAACCTCCATACCGCTAGACCAGAGGCCCATTGGTAACTAACACATCTTACTGATAAGAGGTGGCTATAAAGTATGAATCTGAATGAAATAATGTTGTTTGTTTTTTTATAATAGTCTGAATGGTTTTAATTGTCCGTTTCTTATAAATATATATTAAACCATAGCAATAGGATGAATAAGTAGCTTGTGCAAACTTAAAACAAAACATTTTTATCATAAATTTAACACAATTATAAACCGTTAAATAAATTATCTTAATACATCTCCCTAAATTTAACACAAACCAACTAAAAATAATTCACCATAACTAATAATATTTCAGTTTTTGGGATGATGCACTTGCAACTAATATCAGCAAGGAAAAGCGATGCACATTGAATGGAATGGACAGAATCGCACAACCATTTTCCTATATAGGATCGACCCTCCTAAATACAGAAGTGCCCAACTCCCTGCATTGGCTAAAAACCGCCTAGATAGAATATTGCTTATTTCCCTTCATTGCTAAAAAATGTAGCATCACAAAATGAGACTGTACTAATTGTTGCCAAACTGATTTAGAGCATCTAATAGAGTTACAGGTTAATTGAATACATTGCGAACCTCAAAAAACATATTGTAGCAATTAAGAGAACATAATGTACCACAACTCCAAAGACATTGTGGCAAAACATTGTTACTCTCGAACTATTCTTTTCAACCACAAATCTATTCATCTATACTACTATATAATGTATTTGGGACTATTCTATAATTAGAAAGGCTTAAAATTCAGACTTTTACTTGCTTATTATGGAAGGATTTCAAAATTAATTGGTTAGGAAGCACGTTAGTTAGGAAATTGGTTAGGAAGTTTGTTATAAAGCAGGTTGGTTGTTCAAACAAAAATTATTTGGCTTAACCATCTCTACCATCTCTACTTATAAAGCATAAAGACAACTAAATGTGTAACCGAATAAATGCAAAATATAGTCACAGGTAACCGCCGCCGCATTGCGCGGGTACCGTTCTAGTATATAACGATCCATACATGAATAAATGTAAACAAAACACAACCACATATCATAAACCTCAAAAACAAAAGCAACCCATAACAGTTTATAACCAACCCCACAATAAAAATCACTTAAAAGTTAAAACCAACAAAAAATTAACATAAACAGGTAAAAAATAACATACCTCAGAGGTAGTGAAGATGGCGGCTGTAGGTCGAGACAGCGGCGGCGGCGGCTGTGAAGGGGCGCGAAGTAAAACAGTACGAAAATAAACGAGATTTGAGTTATGATAAACGGGTTTTGTATATTGTAAACCAAAATTATTAGCCAGAGTTTTAAGGAGCCGTTTGGTAGGGAGGGTTCACCTCTAATATTTGGGTTATGCTTTATTTAAAACTAGAACGATACCCGCGTAATCTGACGGCGGGTACCTGTGACTATATTTTGTGTTATTCGGTTACACATTTAGTTGTCTTTATGCTTTATAAGTAGAGATGGTTAAGCCAAATAATTTTAGTTTGAACAACCAACCTGCTTCCTAACAAACTTCCTAACTAATTAATTTTGAAATCCTTCCATAATAAGCAAGTAATAGTCTGAATTTTAAGCATTTCTAATTATAGAATAGTCTCAAATGCATTATATAGTAGTATAGATGTTGGTTGCAAGAATAGGTTAAGATGGGCCCACATAAAAGCAAATATATGGGCTTCTATTAAAGTTGGCTAACTTGTTGGGATTAAGAAAAAATATTGGGTAAATTGCAAAAATGGTCCTTAAGGTTCCACAAATTTGCAAAAACGGGACCGAGACAAAAAGTAGCGCAAAAAAGCCACCCACGTTCCATATTTTAGCAAAATCGCCACTGAGAGCCCTTTTCCGTTAATTTTCCCGTTAAGTGTCACGTATTTGAGGGTAGTATCGTCATTTCACTGTTCATACTTATCTCCCGCCAACTTTCGGCTCTGTGCTTGGTATCAATATGATTAGACCTCAGTGGCTAATTTGCAAAGTTATTTTCAGCTTTCATATTAAATTGTCAACGCCTTCACACACACACAAACAAGCAGAAAAACACACACACACACCCGTAATCAAACAATTATCATTTCCATTTCCGGAAAAATGTCTCGCTGTCTTGATCTGATGGTTGCTTGCAACTCGTTAGTCATATCGGAAATGATGTTAACCCATTACCGGCGAGAGGTTGAGGAGGACATTCATCATGCACAAGAGTTGATGTGTAGGTGCCAAAGGCTGTCTAATAGGTTGGGTGTTAGGGGGGACCTGATTGCGGAGCTCCAACTCATAAGGGGCTCGAGAACTGCAAGGGCCAATGTGAACAAGCTTAGGAGGATTCAGTCAGCTGATATGAGAATGATGAGGGGGTTGATGAGGATGTTGAGGCAAACAAACGACAGCATTGTTTCCAAGATTGAGTTTGTTGTGAGGCAAACTTACATGTGAAGGGGTTGGGTGTTGGGTGTTGGGTGCTGTGATGGGTTGTTTTGTTGTGTATGATGAATGTAGGTAGTAGGTGGTAGGTGGTCGGGCATGTTTGGTTTCTTTTGTTCATTTTGGTGCCCTTGTCGTAAGGTTGTAGGTGTAGATAGGGGTTGTGGTTTCCCCTATGTTATGGTTGTAAATGAACGGGTATGAATGGAAGGGGTCGTTTGATCCCAATTTTCTTGGTTTATACTTTATACTCTTCGATTCGTATCACAAACAATGAATTCTAACTATAAGATACAAACATATAACACAAACATAAAAGTAACAAACACAAACAAAGAAACAAAGACAAACATATTATATAGCAGAAACGCAAAACATAGTATTGATAGTAGTCAATATTGACTGAAAATTTAACCCATTTGAAATATTGTTCAAGTTACATACTATTGGTCGGCATGTACAAAAACAGATGAACCCATCACAATGCCGCCACACACCCTTTGGTGTATTCGAAAGGGAGGTAAAATAGCTCAAGTTACATTAGTCAAATTACATTAGTAAATACAACCAAATTAAAACTGATATTGTTTTCTACACATTACATAATCCCAAAAGATTAAACCCATATGTCAATCTTCAAAAGCTTCTACTGGATAGGTGTGCAACTATACCTGCACAATCAAAATATGCAATGAAATGAGGTTACTATAATAGGCAATGCAATGTATCTACAAAAAATTTGCTAATCAATTCATTAGACTCACCTAGTCAAAATAAAACCACATTGTTTCCCATTGATCTTGGTGCCCTTAGAGCCAGCACGCAATTAGTGATTTTTACATCACTTTTTGGCCTCACAAGACCCGCACCCGTAGCTCCCACATTCACTGAACCACTTGCACCTGCTGTCTTCTTCATAGAACCACCATCTTTATCCGCAGACCTCTTCATACTCTTGTTTTGCTTCCTGAATTCAGGCTTTGAATCATCAACATCAGCCACAACTCTATAAGGTTTTGAAGTGGTAGTCCTAAAAGGAGTTGAAGTAATAGAGCACCGCAAGCTAGCATCTTCTTCTACCCACCCAACAACCTCCCCACCATCACCCTCTGCATCAATATTGTTTAAATAGTAGAGAGATAACACCTGTTTTGTGTGAGCAACAAACAAATTTACAAAACCGGCACAACAACCTAGCTCAATCATTGTATGCACATCATTGTCTGTGTGAATCAGCTTCAAACCTTCTTCTAATGATTTACCAGGCACACAAAAGAACACAGCCCATTTTTCTCCCCTAATGCGTGAAAACATATCATCCAGACCTAGGAAAAAGATATGTCTATCACAGACAAAGCCACACATTGTAGAAACATTCCCTTATACATACCTTAATGGACCAAATTCAAAGACTCCATTATTGTGCATGCGGAACAGAACTTCACCCCCATAACCAAGTAAATCTGCCACAATTTTAAATTCAAACTGTCAAGACATACCAGCACCTACGAAACTAATGGTATACATGCTAAAGTCAATGCAGAAGTAGTCAATGAAACAATTATGCAGGCTCGAGTGAAGCAGAGCAATGCAATGTTGTATATCTCACCACATAGTTGTAGTTTAGGTAATAAGTTAATGTGGTGATATAGAAACCAATCTATTTTGTTCCTGATACACTCAAGATACACAATGTGAAGACTTACTTACAACCAATGTGAAGACTTACTTATAACCAATGTGAAGACGCAGTACTTTCGTAATGCAAAACACTCTCTATAGCAGTATTTAGTAATGCCAAACACTCTCACTTATGATATTCTAACACCCTACTTAATGCAAATACTCTGTTTATCCTAAACCTAGGAAAGGGGATGCATATAAAAGTCTATCAAACATAGCATAGCATCCTACGTAAACAATTTAAAAATGGGACATAAATGAAGTATACCACATTAACATACCAAGATCCGTATGCTCTTCCTTCACCTTCCTCTTCTTGCCAGCCTCCTTCTTCTTGCCAGTCCCAACAGGCCTTCCCCTCTTTCTTTTTCCTATAACTGTACTCGGATTAGGACTCATCTCCTTCTTTTTCTTGCCACTCCCAACAGGCCTTCCCCTCTTTCTTTTTCCTGTAACTATACTCGGATTAGGACTCCTCTCCTTCTTTTTCTTGCCACTCCCAACAGGCCTTCCCCTCTTTCTTTTTTCTGTGACTGTAGTCAGAATAGGACTCCCCTCCGTCTTCTTCTTGCCACTCCCAACCGGCCTTCCCCTCTTCCTTTTTTTCTCTGCAACTACCTCATTGGAGCAACCGCTAGCACCCACATTTGGTTTGTTGAAGGTTCTATTCCACATCCATTGAAGAATTTCTTCAATCATCTCCTTCCCTATGTTTGCATACGAACCATACTTGGCAATAACATTTTCACCAAATTCATCCAAAACAACCTCAAAGACTTCATCATTTAATAAAACCTTGCCCCACGACATTTCGGATGATTCCCCCCCCCCCCCCCATCAACAAGCACTTTCCCTTTTCATTCTTATCATTATTCGCCATAGCTGGGTTTAGTTGTTGCAATTTGATTTTTTTTGTATGTTAGGGTTTGACGGTTGATTATCTACACAATCGTTGGTTGGTTTTGGGGATTTATTGCACCCTGAAAAAGCACACAACTTTAAATATACATAGTTTATGTTGTTTGCAAAAATAGTCCCCCGAAAGTTGGCGGGATATAAAAAAGACAGTGAAATGACGATACTACCCTCAAATACGTGGTACTTAACGGGAAAATTAACGGAAAAGGGCTCTCAGTGGCGATTTTGCGAAAATGTGGAACGTTGGTGTCTTTTTTGTGCTACTTTTTGTCTCGGTCCCGTTTTTGCAAATTCGCGGAACGTTAAGGACCATTTTTGCAATTTACCCAAAAATATTCGTATTTCCCTCAAAATGAAACGTGGAGCATTTATGACCTTTTGTTTTTCTGACTTTTATATGTAACGAGCTGGGGCACCCGCGCGTTGCTGCGGGATTGTTGTTTTTAATATAAACTCGAAATAAAACAATTGATTTTTTTTTGTTAGTAAGGACTAAATTTGCAAAAGATTGCTAACGGGGGACTAACGGTGGAATTTACACGTAACTGAGGGACTGAAATCGTAAAATAGTTAGTAACAGTACACGGCACTATTTGGCACTGTAGCAACACTGTGCTACACTGTTTCACACTGTAGCAAATGAATTTTCAATTTTAGCCCTTAACGTGGCGCCCTGTTGCATAGTTAGTCCCTACGCTTGTTATATAACGGCCGTTAAGGACTAACTTCGCAATTGACCATTAACCTTAGGGACTAAAATGGGCTCACATGAAACTTGCGTGGGTACTGTTACTAGAGTACCCCACATGCTTTTTAGGATATATTATAATTATGTATAATAGTTTTTTTTATTTCTTATCTGTATTTTATTCATGTGGGGCACCTCATTATATCCAATCCAAATATTTATGACAAATGCTAAAGTAAACCCTAAAGTTAATCATCTGAACTAAACGGCTCCTAAATGTCTAGTTTAGTTTTTTATTTTTAGGTAACAATTCTTTTCTATTCTTTGCCGAGTAAGGGTGGTGTCAATAATGCCTCCATACCTCTCTCATACTTTTCAACTCACCAATAATATCATTCCACCTCATCCCATACCTCAACCATAGCTTACCATACTTTTTTAGTTGCAACCATGATTCTCTCATACCTCACCTAATTGATGATCACCTCGCTTATATTAACCTTTCAAATGTCTAGGACAATTACGCCAAACGAAATGTGTACAATCAATGCTACCAAGCATTCCAGGAATATGATGTTTTTCTTCATGTGCCTCGAATAAGCATGCAACGTCATGGGATGTCGGTCTACATAAGAACTCTCGACCATATAATTCAATAATCGCATGACAAAAATGATCAAGGCATTCTCCTATAAAAAAAATTAATAAGGATAACTTTAAAAAAAATAATGACAAGTTTTTTAAAAATAAAATAAATAACATAAAGTTAAAAAAAATAATAACGAGAACTATAAAAAAAAATTATAACGTGATGTTCTTCGGTCCATGTTTAAATAGTTATCAAATTTATCCGGAGGTTCACCCGTTGCGAGTTGCCGAATGGCCAATGTGCATTTTTGTAATGCCGTGAAACTTTTTCCCCCCGCGTCTTGGCCCTCTTGAAACCATTCGAATCTCGCTTCAACAGCACCAACAATTCTTAAAAACAAGCTTTTATTCATACGAAACCTATCACGAAAAACATGGTCGGCAAACTTTGGTCGTTCCACGAAATAATAATTCATAAGGGTTTGTAAAGCTTTTTCACGAAAACGGGTTACAGACTCCCGAGTTTCGGTAGAGCTTGCCCTGTCTTCAATGGAATCGTACACGGCTAAAAAGGTTGACAGGGTACTACCGGATAACCATATTTTGGAAGAGTCATCGGGAATAAATAACTCGTTGGATGAAGAAGAAGATGATGAAACCATTGTAAAAATATGTGAATTTTTTGTGTTAAATTTGATTGAAAGTGATTTTTAAAAAATGTTTTCGTCTAGTATATATAGAAGGATTTTTTTTAAGACCCCGCTCCACACCAACGGCTAGTTCTCACAATCCAACGTCCAAATGATAAATGCCAAATGTCTAGTTTCTATACAAACCGCTGCGGTAATTATTCCTGAAAGAAGCCATACCGCCCCCAAACCACAATGGTGGCGGCGGTGTTGCCGTGCGGTTTGGGGTGAAACCGAACCTCATACCGCTCCATTGCCAGTACCCTAATTCATGGCATTTGAACTCGTAACCACACAGACTGACTTAAACGGGATAAAGGCTCTCCTTTTTTGGAGGTTGGCGTGTGCACTTTAAGGATATTTGCACCTATCAGAAATTGTGCTTAAAATTTCGACACATTTTAGAATAATGGTCACGAGCCTTTTTGTCATTAAAACACCTCTAAATCTTGTATATAATATGAGAACTCACTTTTGGTCAAATCGAGGGATTCGATTAATCAATGAGAGGGCTCTATTTTGAAATCGAGTCCTCTCATTGGTTAATTAGTTTCCCAATCGAGAATGCCGCTACGTTAAAAGTGTTTTTTGAGAAGCCTCCACAAACATAGGCGTGTCGAAAACGCGAATAAAAAAACCTTTGAGAACCGGGTGTGTTTTCTGAAACTTTGGTGTCGTGGAGTCTGGCGGTATCAGAGGCACGTTCTAGAAGGTTTTAAAAACGATGGTTATCCTCTCCGGTATCTTTTCTATATTTGAATTACACGTTATCTTTTGGGTCACGGTTGCAAAACCCTAATCCTGAGCCTATATATACTCGCCCAATTTGGGTGTTCATCGTCCATCGGTCTGCTAATCTTTTTGCCTTCGTTTTCTTATCGCAGGTTTCTACTATATTTTTCATGATTATCAGAAGTATTCAAATACATTAGGTATGGAGCTTTAATTCTGATTGGTTATCATTTCTTTTGTGTTTGTTTTCTTATAGCAGGTTTTTATTGTAGATTTCATCACTATCATAATTATTCAAATATGGAACCTTAATTTTGATTTGTTACCGTTCCTTAGTATTTTAATTTTTTGGTTTTCTACATATTTATTTATATTTTGTTTGTAGAATAAATGATCATTATATTTATTTTGTTTCTTATGCGTTTATTTGTTTACGATGTTCCATTTATCACAACATGACGATAATTCATATGCATCTGAATTTTCTTAATGTCAATTGCATGTATTAAGTATTTTTTGCTGTTTATATCTTTTCTGCTAACCTTTACGGATGCTCTTTAATTTTTTATGTTTGTTTATCGAAGCGATCGGTTAGAGAAAACCCGGAATTATTTGGTAATACACTTATATTGCTTCCAATGGAAACGGATGAAATAGGCGCTCTTGTCATGCTTTTAAGTAACATTGATCAGAAAAGAGGGTTGTGTAAAGAAACATGTTTGTTGATTACAAGATTATTAGATCATGTCATTGAGGTGAAAATTTTATCAGGAACACATGCAAGACATATTGCGTATCTTCCACGAATATATTTACACAGAGGTTTTGCAACAACTTTGCATATGAAGAAAATATCACCTTTGTAAAATAATTTATGAGATCTACAGAACTGTATCATATATATATATATATATATATATATATAGGGTAAGGTTCTAGAGAAAAGTGTAATTAGATAGAAAAGTGAGAAAAAAAATTACAGGGTAGATTATGATAAAATGTCAAACTTTGGGTTAAAAGAGAATAAAATATGAACTAGCTTTGTTTATCAGATCCAAACACACTTCCTGATTCAAATACATACACTCACGGATTCAAACACACACACACTAACCGTCGCCACCACCACCGTCGCCGCCGTCTTCCGTCGTGCAACAACCACGTCAATCTTTACTCCGCCACCGTCACACCGACGCCCAAACATGAAGATGAGCTACTCTAACTGTATGAGGCGACTCACCGCCACAACCACCACCGTCGCCACCATCTTTTGTCGTGGATGCAATAATTTGATAACCTGATCAACAATCCACCGAAATATTGGTGTATTTTGAACATTGAATCATCTAATAATGAATAAGAAACAAGATTTAACTTGTAAGTGCACTAATTTTGGTTATTGATCAAATTTAAATCAATATTGTAATGATTTTTTTAACTTTTGTTGAAATTTTATCATCATATCATCATGTTTTCTACAAAGTATGGAACAAATTTGATGAAAAAATGCATGAATAATGTGTTTATTAAAGTTGCACACCAGGTGTTTGATAAAATGCTTGAGTAAGATTTTATAACTAAGATGCACTAATTTGCTTCAAATGTGTTTAATTTTGAATGATATGACATCTTAGGGCATATGTGTGTTTATTTGCGGCATTAAAATTACAAGTTAAGGCATCATATTGTATTAGTGCATCTGTGTTTTTGGTTGTTGCATCTGTATTAGTGCATTTGCGTGTATATTTGCAGCCTCAGAATTACAAGTTAGGGCATCAGATTGTGTTAGTGCATCTGTGTTTATGGTTGTTATAAATTTGCAACCTTAGAATTACAAGTTAGGGCATCAGATTGTATTTGTGCATCTGTGTTTGTGGTTGTTGCATCTGTATTAGTGCATCTGCGTGTATATTTGCAGCCTCAGAATTACAAGTTAGGCCATCAGATTGTGTTAGTGCATCTGTGTTTGTGGTTGTTGCATCTGTATTAGTGCATCTGTGTGTATATTTGCAGCCTCAGAATTACAAGTTAGGGCATCGTATTGTATTAGTGCATCTGTGTTTGTGGTTACTGAATCAGGTTAATTGTGATTACATGTTAGGGCATCAGATTATATTAGTGCATCTGTGATTATGTTTGATGCATAAGTTTGAATGTCTACATGTTTAGTGCATCGTTGAACATATTAGAGCATCAGTGAGTAAGGTTAGGACATCAATGATTATGATCGGTGCATTCTTAGACATATTAAGATATCGGTGTGTGTGTGTGTGTGTGTGTGTGTATGTATGTGTGTGTGTGTGTTTAGTGTATCAGTTTGTAAGTCTAGTGCATCATTGGTCATTATTCGGCTATGCAGTGAAATCGTATTTAATTCAAGAATTCATATTTTATTGTATCAATGAATCTGTAATCATAACTCAAACATTATGCATGTATTAAAACATGGAAAGAATTGTTTACTGGTCAACCCTATCTGGTTCGGACTGGTTTTACACACACGAAATAAAGCCTGTTTCAACCCGCACCCGTTTTACACATGCCCCCTATCCACTTGACCCACCTGTTCGTGTTGACACATCTAACAAAGGAAATTTATGTGAGGAATCCACTTCTGTGGATCACCTTGTCGAGTTACCAACTACCTCCACCATAAGCAAATGGTATAACAGTTTTAGTTTGGCCTAACCTTTGGTTCACTTGATGAGCCGCCATGAAGGTGGTAGTTCGAGGGTGCAGCACCTCTGTTGGGGTTTCTAAATGTGTTTTCCACCTCTCTATATATACCTCTCTTATGTAAACATAAACATGTACCTCATATTCCATAATAAAATATCATTTGTAGTCCGACCATGGACACAACACAATTACTCTGATCGTGTGAACTATGTTATATTCTGGTGACGATTGTTTATGTATTTGTTTGGATCATTTCTCGCAAAATTGTCTAGAAATGGTGATC
Organism: Artemisia argyi; assembly: GCA_030686995.1. Taxonomy (NCBI): domain Eukaryota; kingdom Viridiplantae; phylum Streptophyta; class Magnoliopsida; order Asterales; family Asteraceae; genus Artemisia; species Artemisia argyi. The sequence continues at coordinate 29,278,396 of CM060682.1, read as the reverse complement.
ACGCTTAAGTGCAAGTACTGATGATAGTTTTCTGTCTTCTATATGCTACAAGTTGTCTTATGTGTTTTTGTAATCATTTCATGTATGCAGGATGGATGCTTACAAGCTCCTGGAAGGTGGTATGTATATGATAACAGGTGCGGTAAAATTAATGCCAGACTTGCTATCTTATCCATTTCATGATACACTATCAAGGTTACTTGCTGAATTTTTTGTGCATCTGGTTTTAAAGCTGATATATCATTGTCTTGATTGTTCAGATTCTTGTGTAGCAAATATGTTTTTCATGGATATTATATGACAATGACAGCTAATTGGTGCATCTATTTTGTTTAATTGGTGCATCTGTTTTTTTTATTTGGTGCATATGTTTTGTTTATTTGGTGCATCTGTTTTGTTTAGGTATGCAATTTCAAGGGCATTGGATACTAGGAGTCTGCCTGGTTTCAGTAAGACTATCAATGCTCTAATCACGAAGTTTGTGCTGGTAATGCACAAACTAAAGGCATGCCTGGAATGAGACCGGTCATACGTCCAAAAGGCATTGACTTGAATGATAATTTGCATGTTGCTGCCCTTAGTGCCAAGACAGGAAAAAATTGTCGGAGTTCTAGAATGCGATGGGGCAACAACTACCAAATCACCATGGAATGCTCTAGGTTAGTCTACTGTCTTCTCCCTTTTCACCTACTCCTTTTTATTTCCTAAATTTGAGGTGGAAAAATGGGTGGGCTGTTGATCAGGCCAAAACGAGTCATTTTGCTACACATTTTCTAAATCATGTATAACATATCAATTAGAATGCATATAGATAAAACTGCGCATCATTTCTCTTTTTGGACACAAGTTGTGTGATAGTTTTGATCTTAATTGTGACATCATGTTCTCATCTATTTTGAATATGCGTCACTTTCCACGACAAGTCCTTAGTAGCAGTTTAGTAATAACTTGTTACCATGATGATAGTTAATTTTTGCAGGTATGCACCTTTGTAATTAGGCTTAAGTTAACCGTTCATGTGCTTAAGGGGTGTTTGAATGTGGGTTATAAAGTTGGTTGTCTGTAATCAGTTACTTTTACTTACGGGATAAAGTGATTTTGATGATTATTTGATTATTTAGTTGTTTAATAATTAGTCTCATACCAGCTGCAACAAACTACAGTAGTATAGTCACTTATATCTCACTCCTTATTACTAAAGTAGCGTTTAGGTACTTTAGTGCATCCGTTTGAGGTACTCTACTGCATCCATTTGAGACACTTTAGTGCATCAATTTAAGGTACTTTAGTGCATCTGTTTGAATCATAGTATCCGTTTTTAAGTAACTTGATTGAGCCAAAAAAACTTGTGCTTATGTATGCTATTTTTGATAAGCTCCACTTCACTGATGCAAAGATGCAGAGAGCTGCTGCGGGGGCCTTGCGTACTCTAACTTTCAAAAATGACAAGAACAAAACTCAGGTTGGTAAATTTGTAGATTAGCAGAATGTGTTATAAGGACCAAAGGCCAAGTTATTTAACTTTAGAATCCTTCTATACATGTAGATAGTGGATTGTAATGCTTTACCTACTCTAATCTTAATGCTTCAGTCTAAGATGCTGCAATACACTAGAAGCGGTTAGTTCTTTTATTTGTTTCATGAATAATTGAATCTTGCACTTTCGTTCAGGTCATATGATTATCCGATTAGCTAGTAATGATTTCTAAATGATATCTCAGATTATTGTGATTGGGAATCTTATCCACTCATCCCCTAATATAAAGAAGTTCTTATTGCTGGAGGATTGCAACCCGTAATCATTAAAATACACGCCTTTACATATATTGTCAGGGTTGAATTCTTATCTACTAGGTTGAATTCTTAGCATACTGAATGGCAGTACTCCAGGTAGCAAGAAGTTTAGTGTTGATTAAGCAGGTGCTAGGACTAGTCCACTCATTGTAGTAGCTGCATCTGATGTAGTTGTAGAGAATCAGATTCCTGAATCATTGTTGTCAACCCATAATAGTTCACATGTTGTCAGTCCTACTCAGGAAAACCATCCTGCAAAAGGTAATTTTCCATGGCTTTGAGAGCTTTATACGAATACATATGAAGTTTGTATAGTAATTAATGAGTAATGACCGGTATTTTTATGACTTACAGAGACTGTCTTTGAGCTCACGACTGCCCCATCATCGATACTCATCCTACTTCTGAAGAAGATTCTAAGTTGAAACTATCATCTCCAAAGCTTGATGTGATGCTAGAGAAGTTGACTGTATCATCTCGTCAACCTGTTGTTCTATGGATTTAATCTACCACGAGCTCATGGTGGAAGGCATGATTAGCTTTTGTACCTGATCAAGAAAAATTCAAGTTCCTGGAAGACACTAGATTGCACTTTTTTACTCAAAACATTCAACTGTAGATTGTGTTTCATTGATTATATAGGCTTTGGAAGCTGTTAAAATAGGAATATTTGTTCCATAATGTGAACGTACATTTATAAAAAAATAACTTATTTACATTTACCTAAAGATTATAATCCAATGCCACTAAATTTAAAACACTTTCTCCAAAATAAAAACATATCAAATTAGGAGATTCAAATATGCGAGCAGTAAAAAAAACTAAAAAATGCTACCAAAAAATCATACAAAATTAGATGAAACACAAAATAGCGCTTATAAAACACAAGAAGTTACAATAAGGCCCCTTGAGTTAGGGAAAAAAGGAGAGGGATTGGGAGGGAACTAGTTTATATATATATATATATATATATATATATATATATATATATATATATATATATATATATATATATATATATATATATATATTGGTTTGTACAGCAGATTATTAAGTGTTTCTTGTATGGTAATTAGTTTATATATATATATATATATATATATATATATATATATATATATATATATATATATATATGTGTGTGTGTGTGTGTGTGTGTGTGTGTGTGTGTGTGTGTGTGTGTGTGTGTATTGAGTTCTAAAGAATTATATCATATGTATCAGAAACATGGTTTTGCACCATATATTTTGGTTGTGTTTCACTTTTGTCCAACTCGAGGGATTCGATTAACCAATAAGTTGTGTTTTCGTTTGTACATCACAATCGAATGTATTTCTTATATGATATTTTGCACACGTGATGTTATTATTATCAGATTCATATGTATAAAAAACATGAACATATTATAATTATTTGATATTTGGTTTGTATGACGTTAATACATCAGCTCCATATGTATAAAAAACATTGTTATATTATATTTATTTATTATATGTATCTTTATTGTATCATACGCAAAGTTCCTGTTGATTTAATGATCTATTTTGTAAATTGAATTTCGAGCTTTAGACACTTATATTAAAGGTGTGTTTATTTATTTATTTATTTATTTTTTTTTTGTGTTTTGGTTTGTACATCACGATAATGTTTTTCTTACAGAGTAATGTGTATCAGATTCCATTGCGGCTGAACCCATTATTAGAAGAACGACAAATTATGAGTTATCGTTATGGTCATATGATCATATTCAATCACATTACATTATATTTATTTTTTAGATGTATTTTTATCATATTAGACGTAAACTTCCTGTTGAATAAAATATCTATTTTGTAATTGAATTTTGAGTTTTAGACTATATTAAAGAATTGTTTATTTTATTTTATTATTATTTTTTTATTTTATTAATTTTTTTTTATTTGTACATCACAAAAATATTTTTCTTATTGAGTTTTGTGTATCAGAAAAATGTTCATATTATAATTACTTATTATATATATCTTCATCTCATCTATCAATTGGTTTAAAATGTTATAAGCATGTCTAGAGCGAATAAAAAACGTTTTTGTTAATTCATCAAAATTAATTATGTTGTTCGCACGTTAATTTTATAATTTTAAATAGAGAACATATTTCTCATTAAGGAATCAGATAACGAATGAAAAAAATCAGGGACCCACAAAACGAGTCAGATACATACATTTATAACACAAAGTTGAACAGAACACCAAATTAATCTTTATTGAAATATTTATCATTAATTTAGTTTAAAATTGAGAATAAGTAGGGCCATGTTAATTGCTTTTAAAAATTGTCTCTAAATATAGATCTTGTGTTATCAGAAACTCTTCCATAATATTTTAGAGGTATCTTCTAAGAGGTTTTAAAAACTGATGTTATCTTTATAATATCTTTTCTATATTTCAATTACGTTATCTATCTGGACACATATACTAACTTTAATTTATAATACTAAAGTTTAATTTATAGCTTATAGATATTCTTCCAATGAGGGTGGTGTTGGTTCATTATTTTTTGCTTCTCCATCGATTCACATGTGGCTGGAGCTTATATATATTGCGTAATCTACTATTCTTTGAGCAACTTATATGTGTTTATTGTATTAAGTGGTGAAAATGTTGTGTTTCTGATTCGACATTAAAATTTTGGTGATTGATATGTATATTTATTAACATTTTTTAGTTTCAGTTTTTTTGTTAAAGTTAACGTCACTTAGATTTTGGTTTCGGATTCTAAATAAATATGCCTGTTAATTAACTCTAAGGGTGCGTTTGGTTCACAGAATGTTTTTGAAGGAATTGTAATCTTTGGAACGAATTGTAATTTGAATGAATTGTAATTCAAAGAATTAGAATATGTTGTAATTTTAATCTGTTGAATTGTAATTGATGAAATTTATCATTCTGTTTGGTTGACTCGCCCCGGGGGCGCTTCTGCCCCCCAAATGATGAAAACATTGGCAAAGTGTTATTTCGGTGTTATTGAGAAAGACCTTGTCTCCAAGTACTCACTAAGTCCAAGGCAGGTGGCTATACTTAGTAGCATCCGCGCCCCACATGCGCAGGACTTCCTCTTCGCCATCCCTATCGACGGTCTCGGACAAAGGATGAATCCTCGCCAATTTCGATCGGTGTTATGCTACAGGCTTGCGGTTCCTATGTTCTCTGAAGGTAGCTTATGCTCGAGTTGCAATGTACACCGTATGGACCAGTGGGGGGATCACGCGGTTCACTGCGCTAGCGAAGTGGGTGTTAAGTTCCGGCATAATTTGGTGCGTGATGTCCTTGTTGATATATGTTCCAAAGCCGGGATTATGGTGCGTAAAGAGGCTCCAATGGGATTTCTTTCGGAGGAAGGGAGAGAATTACGACCTGCAGATGTGCTATTGTTTAACTGGTTCCAAGGTAAGGACGCATGTCTGGATGTGACTGGGGTCTCTCCGTTTGCTGGGACTGGGATAACGACATGGGCTCCTGGGGTTGCGTTGTGTAATGCTGTGGAAAAGAAAAGGAAGAAGTATGCGTCCAAGTGTGAAGACAATGGATACAAGTTCGTCCCTTTCGCTTTTTCCACGTTTGGGGAACTTGATGTGGAAGCTTTGAATACACTCTCGCGCATCGGGACTATTGCCCGCAGCCACTCTAACAACGTTAAGAGCGGCGCTTTCATTTTTCATCGAGTTAGTTTGTGTATTCAAAAAGGAGTGGGAGCACAGATTGTGTCTAGACTCCCCTCCAATCTCATGTAATTTCCTTGGTTTCAATGAAAAGTGACGGTTTATAATAAAAAAAATAAATAAAAAAAAAAAAAAAAAAAAAAATAATAATAATAATAATAACAATAAAATATTAATAATAATAAAATAATATTATTATTATTTATTAAATAATAAATAATATAATAATATTAAGATTAATAATAATAAAATATTATTAATAATAAAAGTAATATAATAATAATATTAATATTAATATAATAATAATAATAATAATAATAATAATAATAATAATAATAAATATTTTTTAATAATAATAATAATATAATAATAATAATAATAATAATAATAATAATAAAATATTAATATTATTAAATGTTAATAATAATAAAATAATATTATTATTATTTTTTAAATAATATTAAATAATAAAAAATTTAATAATATTATTATTTATTAAATAATAAATAATATAATAATAATAATAATAATACTAATAATAATAAAATATTATTGATAATAAAATAATATAATAATAATATTAGTATTAATAATAATAATAATAATAATAATAATAATAATAATAATAATAATAATAATAATAATAATAATAATACTTAATATAATAACAATAATAATAGTAAGAAAAAATAATAATATTTTTTAATAATAATAGTAATAATATCTTATAAATACTGATGCTTTGAATTATAAAATACTGAATTACAACGTAATTCAAAATTTTCCACCCAACTTACTATGTAATCTGAATTTCCTCCCTTGATATAATTGGAAAGATTGAATTACAGTTACATTGCAAACCAAACCGCCTACGTAATGTAATTTGAATTACAATTACATCCATTATGCAAACCAAACACACTACGTAATGTAACCAAATTACAATTACATCAACTTACGTCCGATTACAACGAACCAAACGGGGCCTAATAGTACTTTATTGGTTCGAAGGTCTGACTTTTAATGTTTATTCAACAGAAATTTAATACTTTTTTGTTGATATGTTTTTCTATTGTTATTTTTATTTTATTTTATTATTATTAGTAATATTTTTTCAACTAACCACCACTTTCTATATAAATATAAATATCTGTATTATATAATCATATACCCCATCTTTTTTACACATACAGTCAAAAACCCTAATTCGATCAATAGAATCCCTAATTTCAAAAATCAAAAAAATGGAAACTTCATTAATTCAAGAAAACGTGACGAATGTACAACAAGATGGCCAACGACAAATACTACCATAAGAAGAGGAAGTATTAGACTTTCAAATAAAGCCAATTCCAACCGAGAAACAAAAGCTTAAGAAAGCCCCACAGGTAAGCAAACGAGTTTCTAAAATTGAAATAGGAAGAAACAACCAAGTTGCAAATTCTTTCACCAACAAAAAATCAGGACGGATATAAACCCTTAGTAGATTTTATTAAAAATTGTTGTATTAAGAAAGCCTTTGTCCTTCATCCATCTGCCATGTATGAGTCGTATTTAAGGGAATACTGGTATACAGCCACATATAGTACAGAAACGAAGCTAATTTCAATGACCACTAAAAACGGTTCCTTTGAATTGAAATTCGTCGTCAAGACATTCACTAGCATTTGTGGTTTCGATTATCTTGAAAAAGGTGTTGAATATGATGAAGAACCCTCTTTTGATGATATTCAGCAAACAATGCTAAAAATAGGTTATAAAAAGGCAAACGAGCCAGATAAACCGCTTGAACATACTCTTTATAACTATTTGTTCTCTGCAAAATGGAAATTACTTATGACCTACATAAGTAGCAGTTTGGGAGGTAATAATGGGTCTTCAGATCAATTGAATTATATGCACCGGTTGATTGCACATGGACTTATCAATGGTCTTAAATTAAACTATGGGAAAATTATTTTCAATGACCTTGCTTCCAAATTGAATGTTGAAATACGTTTTCCAAAACCAGCATATACAAGATTCATTTCTCTTATTTTGGAAAAATTGCTTGGGGAAAATTGTGTGAATTATGATGAAAAGGCTATCAAGCTTCATATAATGGGAAATGCAATATTTAGTACTCAACCAGAGTCTTCTGAGATTCCAATCACATCTGCAATGGAAAGTGTATGCAATAGTATATCAGAACCTACACCTTCGTTACAAGATATTGGTGGTATTCATAGTGATGATCATGCGTATTATGGCGATAACTCTGATGAGCTTGATGTAGACAACAATGGTAGGAAAGTAAAGATAAAGTCAGATTTATCCATCGAGGGTACCAGCAGGTCAATTCAGATATTTATTATTTTTCATGAATCACATTTGTTATTGAGTTAATGTTAGTACATATTTCCTATGTTTATGTATTTTTAAAATTCTACACATTATTACAATTTTGGTTTCTAGGTTGCGGTGATTCTGATTTGTTACAAAGCACATGTATGATTTAGCAAAAGGAAAAGGAAGTTCCGATGAAGTATGTTATCCAGTGATTTTTTTAATCAATTATTAGTTTCATATATCTTTTTCTATATCAGTCAAGATGTCAATGAATGTGTAAAATCGGCACAAGCAAATGTATTTAAAGGTATATTGTTACATTAGTTATGATTCCATTTTAAGGGTATAATATTTTGGATAATCTTTCTTATAACAGTAGTTGATTTTGGAAGGCCTTTTCATATATAACTGTTGTGTTCACTCTATGATATTCATTTAAGTCGATATGTCTGTTTAAAATTTATTTGACTGTATTTGTATATTTTAATATATTTTGAGTGTATTCATAATTTTTATTTATGCGTGCAGATTTGACTGAACAGTTTCATGATAACTATTATCATGACTCAGGCATGTCAGTTGATGCTTCTAATGATTCACATGTAAGTTTGGACAATGTTATTGATTCTGTGAATAGAGAGGTTATTGAAGATGCTAAAGTCAATGCTAAAGTCAATGCAGGTCATTATAGATATTTATGATTGCTTTAATTTTATTCGCCTAATTATGTATATTTTAATACAGCTTGAGAATGTTAGTGTTTTGTTTTTTAGGTTGTGTTGTTTCTGAGTCATTCGAAGACGGCCCCACAAAACCAAACGAAGATTTGCCGGAACAGTTTAACGACGTGTATCATCACGAGCAAGGAGATTATGGTAGTTTGTTTGGTGATATTGCTAGAAAACAGGAATCAACATTTCGTACAAGTCAAATATATGAACTTCAGAGTGACCAAGTGCATCTTCTTACAAGTCAAATATATGAACTTCAGAGTGAGCAACTGGCTTTTAAATGTCAACACATGCAACTTCACAAACCGTCAGTTCCACCCACAACAACATTTGCTGCAGATATTGTGAAGGCCTTTCAACCATCATTTTCTTCGATGATGAAAGAAATCAGTGATTCGGCATCAAAGCAAAAACAAAGAATTGCTACTGATATTGTCAATGCTTTGAGCCATCGTTTTCTTTGATAACCAAAGAAATAAGTGATTTAGCGCTGAAACTGAGAGAAACTTTTGGAGAAGTAAATAAATTATCTCAATCTTCATTGGCAAAAATATCAGCGGAAGAGATGATTAAAGTTGTTCTTTCTGGCGTAAACCCAGAACTCATTGGTTTAAAAGAACAAATTAGAGAGTTCCACACGTCAGCTATTCAATCAATGGAATCATTGGTGCACAATCTTGACAAGCCTGTTAAGGAATGCCACTCTACAATTTCAAAGGATGTTAGTGAAATTGCAGCAAAACAACAAAAAAAAAATAGTGAGAGAGTAGAAAATTTTGTCAGTTGTTCATTGGCAAAAATACCTGCAGGCGAGATAAGTGAAGCTTTAATTGCCGCAATCAAGGTGGAACTGAATAGTTTCATTGACTGTATGAATGTGGCATTTTCTAAAATAGATTCTAAGATCAATGTTCCAGAAGAGTTCACCAAGGTTAGTGAATCCGTCACGAATATCTCATCTAATCTATCAAGCATTGTGAATACTGTGACAACTATTTCTCAGAGACCTGTCTATGTTCTGAAATGCTTGAATTACCATCTGTTATTCAAAATTTAAATCAAACAGTGAAGGACATTCTCACCTTTAAAACGGATATCAACCATTTTGCTAACTTGAGCAAAGAGAATATGTCTATCTTCAATTCTCTCGCTGGGTACTTCAAGAATCTTCAAAATGATGTTCGTGTTCTTCAGAAACATAATAATAATAATAATAATAATAATAATAATAATAATAATAATAATAATAATAATAATAATAATAATAATAATAATAAAGGGAAATTAAATGTAAATCTCCTTAATAAAGGGCAATTAAATCTATATTCTTACAAAAATTCAATATTAAATAATATCATTCACTTTTGTAATTACATTAAAATCATTCCACCACTTTTTTAATTACATCAATATTTTTCCAAAACTTTTGTAATTAAACTAATGTAGTTCACAAACTTTTATATTCTCATATAAATCAAAAAATCAACATGTTCTTTAATCACTCGAGACCAAAAAGTCTGTGTTAACAATATGTTTTTTCATTTCTATATCGAAACTTCTGTAATTACATCATCATGTTTTTCATCACCCGAGGCCAAAAAATATATATGAACAACACAATTATGATCAATATAAGATATAAATAATAGTTTTTATAATTTAAAATCGAAATAATTATGATTTAATTGATTATTTGATATACATGAGAATTTAAAAATGTGATAAAGGATATTGTTGTAATTCTAAAAATTTGGGAAAGGCATTGATATGATTACGAAATTGAGAAGAAAATATTTATACAATATTGAACTTTTAAAATGTAATAATAATAATAATAATAATAATAATAATAATAATAATAATAATAATAATAATAATAATAATAATAATATTAATAATAATAATAATAATAATAATAATAATAATAATAATAATAATAATAATAATAATAATAATAATCTTTATATATAATAAAAGAAAATATTTTTGAATGTCATTTGCTTCAATTCTTACGTCATATATTGACGTCATTATGCCACCTGTAACCTTTTGATAGCACTTGCCTTCTAACCGACTTTTTCTCCCAACGTTTCTTGATATTAGGCTGTATTTTATTTATTCAATAATAAATCAAAGTTTCTATACTTTCAAATCTGTTACCAAAAATCACGCTCCTTCTTAATTATCTTATGTTTATCCATATATGAGTATTCAAATTATTTGTATTGTCTTCATGAAACAACATTCTTCTGAAACGAAGGTAAATAATTTATTTTTTTATACTCGAATCATATTGGGAGCTTTTTTATTATCACGATTCCTATTAGGGGTTTTATTGTGATGATTTATGTTAATTATGAATAAGAATCAATTTGTTGTTATTTTGCATCTTAGTTTTAATTTGTTCGATTATGTATTTTAATATGAGTGTTTATAATATAAGAGAAGTGTTATTCAGATCTAATGGTAAATGGAATCAGGTTGTTGTTAATTTACGTCTTCATTAATTTGTGTGAATTTTATTTAGGTGTTCATAATACGGTAACATGCTCCGTAAAAAATCTAGAATTAGGTGGGATATTGAAGGTGATGAAAATTCAAAATTCTTCCACTCTCATGTAAGAAGGAAGAATAACAAATATAATGTAAGGGGTCTTATGGTTAACGGCTTGTGGTGTGAGGATGCTAAAATAATCAAAGAAGAGATGGCTAGACATTACAAAAAGTTGTTTTCCGAGGAATGGGTGACTCGTCCGTTATTTTGTAGTGGCAAGGTTAAGACAATATCGATAGAGAGGCTCGTATGTTGGAGATGAGTTTCAGCGAAAAAGAAGTGTGGAAAGCAATATGTGGATGTGGGTGGGGGGGGGGAGAAAGCCTCGGGGCCCGATAGCTTTAATTATAGGTTTATCAAAAAAAACATGGGAGGTCATTAAATCAGACCTTCTTAGGGAGATTCATTGGTTTTGGGAAAGAATGGAAATATCCGGGGGTTGTAATGCAGCCTTCGTCACCATTATTCCAAAGGTGGTGGATCCCATAGGTCTTGGTGATTTTCGCCCTATTAGTCTCATCGGATGTTATTACAAAATTATTTCAAAAGTGTTAGCGGAAAGGGTTAAATGAGTGGTGGGGAATGTGGTGGGGGAAGTGCAAAATGCATTTATAAAAGATAGGTTTATCCTTGACGGGATACTTATAGCAAACGAGACAACGGAATTCTTGAAGAAAAAGAAAGAACGGGGCTTAATCTTCAAAGTGGATTTCGAGAAGGCGTATGATAACATTAATTGGAGATTTCTATTAGATATAATGAAAAGAATGGGGTTCGGAGAAAAATGGTGTAAATGGGTGGAGACTTGCCTTTGGTCGGCTTCTTTGTCCATTTTGGTCAACGGTTCTCCATCAGAGGAATTTGGTCTTGAAAGGGGTGTTAGACAAGGTGACCCGTTATCGCATTTTCTATTTATTTTGGCAGCGGAGGGGCTTAATGCGATTGTTACCGAGGCAGTGGAGAAGGGCATTTTTAGAGGAGTTGTAGTAGGTGCAAATAAGGTCAAGGTTTCACATTTACAATACGCGGATGATACTTTATGTTTTGGTGAATGGACTAAAGAGAATGCTGATGAGGCGAAAAATGATCCGTTTTTAGGGGGTCATTTAAGCCCAAATCCGACTTTATTTGATCAAATATTGCCCTAAATCGTTCCTTTTGTGATTTTAGGTACTTGGAGAGTGAATTCTGGAAAAGAAGCCATTTTGGACGTTTTTGGAGCATAAAAGTGAAGAAAACGGCAAAGTCTCAAATTTCTATGCTGGGAACAGTGCATGAAGGCGTCAAGAGTTGCTCTTGACGGGGTCAAAGTCCCAAGAATAAAATACCGTAGTTGATGACGGCGTCACCAAGGCCGTCACGTGTAAATTTGTCAAAACTTGCGCGCGGAGTAGCTGATATTGTTTTGGTCATAACTTTTGCATACGAACTCGGATTTAGGTGATTCAAAAGCCCACGCGAAGAGGACGAAGTATAATTTGGTGAAAAAGTGGTCTTGACGGCGTCAAGAGTAACGGGCTGACGCCGTCAAGAAGGGCCGACAGAAAACATGCCTATAAATATAACTTCATAACTTCACTTTTTGTAAGCCCTAAACCCTAAAGTCGATTCCTGGGTTTAGGTGGGTGTTTTTCCAGCAACTTAGAGGGTTTCAATCACTCCATAAATATCATGTATTGGTTTGATGATTCTATCTCAACTATGTCTTTCATTATTCTTGTTGATTGTCCTTCTTTGATTATGATTTGCTAATTCGCCTTGTGTCTACTTATGATTATGTGAAACTTGTATATAACTGATTAGATCTCATTGATTTCTTGTTGATGTTGTGTCTATCTCCATCAATTAAGGTGTGACAACTTCAATAGATCTAGTTGGTTTAGTTTATAATCCTTGTTTCTTATTGATTCTTGTTTTGATTGAATGATTTATATGTTAGGCTTAAGAAAACTGGCAGATCTCCAAATGGTAACATGCTTGAACGTCTTAAGAAACATGAACCGAGGCGTACTAGGTCTTTATTGGTTGTATTTAATGCATGAGCCACTGTTTACAATCCCTATAGTTGTGCTGGGCATGGTGTAGGAGGAGATAAGAGCTCATAGAATTGGGGAGTTATGTATGCCACCCCATGAATGGTATTAAGGAATACAACCCGTCAATTAAAACAAGGTTACAATTCAATAGGTAGGATTGGATAGCTAGCAAGAAGTAACATATCATAGGTAGACATGCTTCACTTATCTTGTAGAACCCTAGTTTACTTTTCTTGTTAATTAGTTTAAATAGTAGCTTTTGGGTTAGTTGATTAGCAACTAATTCCGCCCACTCTCCTAAAACCCGAGATTTTTATTTGCTTTTTATAAAATATAAAAATACAAAAAGAATCATCCTTCACCTTTAGACCTAGTTGGATTAATTTCAATCCTAACGACACTATTCCTAGCTGAACGATCAATCCCCCGGTACTTGTCACTATACTATACTATACTACAACGATCAGGTACACTGCCTGGTGGGGGTTGTAAGCTTCTCGAGATCCCTCGAGAGGTAAAGCCTGTTGCGATTCCCACGCATCAAGTTTTTGGCGCCGCAGCCCGGGGAATAGTTATTGTTTAGGTTGAATTTGATTTTTATTAGGTCTACTCATTAGATTCCTATCAAGTGAGATTTTTTCTTTTTACTTTGTAGCTTTCTCGTAGTCTATCTTTTCTTTGTGATTTTTTTTGTAATTTGCTTCAAATGGACTTTACACTTAGACTTCTAAGATTACAAGATAGGGTTGAGCGGCTAACATACCAAAGAGTTCAAAATACCTCATTTAGAGACACCTATGAATCATATGAGCCTTCACCTAGGATAGATTCTTATGAACAACCTCCATGTTTAAGATCTAGTTTTAGTGAGGCCAATAGGAAATGCGACCTAGTTTGCCAAGGAATTATGGAGAGAGCCATTACAACAAATCATAAGTTGGATGAAGCACTAGGTTTGCTACTATCACTACCTAAGAAAACAATTGAGGAGGATTTAGCCGAGCTTGATCACATAGATAAAAAAGACCTAGGTTTTATGATCGATGATGATGAATCTCAAGAAACAGATGATGAATCTCTTGGGCAATTTGTATATAGCAGTCAGAATATTGAGGATGATCCTTATGACTCGGACATAGAAGTTGAGATGCCTAGAGAAGCACGTGAGATACTTGGGAGAATGTTAGGGCTAGATCCTGACACATGGAATGATGAGGTAAATAACATAAGCCCACAAAATACTCAACCATCATTTGAGGCACACACACCGCCCGTGACTTACCCGGAAGAAGTAGAAGAAACTTTAGGAATTCCGATGGAGGTAGAACCCTTGGACCAGGCACCATTTGAGGATATAGGTTTGAACACTTGTAGTGATAACCTTACTCCTAGTTCTAGGGAATTTCCTAGTGTTGATGAACCGGAACCTCAATCTTTACACACCTTTCCATCCTTAGATATATTTCTAGGAGACAAAAGAGGAACCGACCCACCCATCAACCAATATTATCCGGGTAGTTTTAGGATGAAGGAAGCCATTCACTCACCCCCTTCACCTCACGTGGCATATTCACACCCTAAGGGTGTGTATCGCTACTTTCACCCACACTTAATCCTAAGTGTAGGGAAAACCTCCCCTATTTCCATTAAATAAGGGTAGAGTCAGGCTCGTGACTCGAACAAAAACAAGCGCTTCTTGGGAGGCAACCCATGTTTTGTGTGTTTTTTTTGTTTATTTGTTTGTTTGTTTGTTTGTTTGATTTTATTTGTTTCCGTATGCATGTTTTATTTTTATTGTTTGTGGCTCATGTTTCAAAGTAAATTGTGAAAATGCTTTATTTTGTTTTTAACTTCGTCTTAATTGCATATAAAGGTATTTTGCAAAAGATAAGTGTAAGGGAGATCCAAATTTGTTTATAAGAACGAAATTGAGCATGAACCACAACAATATTAAATGGACATGTGTATTAGTACTTGTTAGAGTCAAATGCTTGTATAGAGTCGTAATGATGTTTTGTAGGATTTTCCAGGAAGTAGGACGAAGTTTTTCCAGAAATTTTCCGGAAACTTAACATAAGAATTTCTGCAGATCACTTCTGACGGCGTCATGAGATAACTCTTGACGGCGTCACGTGTAAAAACCTGGAAATTTTACCGGTTTTGTTTTTCTAACGGAGTCTTAAAGTTTTTGTGAATTATTAAGTTTTATAATCTCCAGGAAATCTGCAAACATTCATTCCACAAGCATTATATCTTTAATTGTTTTGTTTCTATTCCTAAGTCTGGAATTACATCTAGTTGTGAGTTATCTTTGTTCGGGTTGATGCTTTGGGTTTTTGTTTGTTTTCTCAGGATTTACAGGTTATGTTCGACAAGGAGATGATTTATATTCTGGAAGGGAAGCTTTGATGGTTCATTTCCTTGGAGGAAGATTTAACCTGGCCACCTATAATTCATACCGAGCGAATCAGGGGAGTATTTGATTTCATTCTCTTTACTTTTTCACTTTTACATTCTTTACTTGAACATTGGGGACAATGTTCATCTTAAGTGTAAGGGGAGGGTAAAAAGACGATACCTTACATATGCACTTTCGCTTGAGTTTGTTTTGTTTAATAATAGATGTGTAATAAAACTACGAGAAATACTTGTTAGTGTAATTTTAGCGCCAAATTTAAAATTTTTTACAACATTTAGGAGTGAAACTTTAGCCATAGCAAGCGTCTCATGGATAGGAGATTGTATGACTAGCACATAACCGTATATTCAGAAAAATTTTCCACCCAAAAATGTGAGGTTCGCCTTTAGATTTAATAGGAAAAGCATTCATTATTAGTGCTTATGAGTGTACCGGTAGCATTTAGATTCTAGAACTTGCGTTAGTGATGCATCCCGAGACCGCTAGTGAGACTACATTCGTGTGGTAGGATTTACTACATGATAAGAGGCATTAGAATCACCCTTGTGTTAAACCCGTATCATAATTACTTGACCATTTAAGTCATATTACTTGGCTAGTTAAGTCAACTAATTTTTCCCACACCCTTAGCGTTGTACTCATTTTTAGTACACGAAACCCCTAGTACACCCCTCCGAGCCTATCTTTTCGTTTCTAACTTTAAGCATCTTACTTAAAGGAAGAATTTGTTACACCCCACTTAAATGTACACCCAAATCGCCTTAGCCTTCCGTGTATGCGCTCATTTTTAGTGCATTATTGTTATTTGTTAAACCCTAAGTTAACTTTCTAATTGATTACATGATTGCTAAGTCGAGTCATATCATTGTACATATTGTTTTGGGACGATTGGGACTCATGGGTAAGTACTTGTTTTGTGGAGTAATAGGAAAGAACATCACTTATTACCCCCATATGTACGTTAATCTTAAAAGTGCTCCAAGTGTTTTGATTTTCTTAATTCGAGTCATTAGAATAGTTAATGTAAAGTATGTAAAGATTCAAGTGTAAGGGGAATTTTCATCCCCTATGATGTATTATTTTGGATGGTATGGTAAGAGTGTATGCAACAAAAAAAAAAAAAAAAAGAAAAAAAAAAAAAGAAAAAAAAAATCGAAAAAATTAAGAAAAAGAAAAAAAAAATAGAAAAAGAAAAAGAGAAAAAACATACGGACTACCATCCCGTTTTTCATTCTATGTTCATTTTATGTTTTTGTTATTTTTCATTTATTAGCTTAAGTCGAGTCTAGTCTTGGCTTAGCAACGCCATCTTGTACATGTAATTAACCAAGATTGTTAACTCGCCACCAGTAAAACTTCCTTTATCCAACAAAACCGTGTAATTCATATCCCTATACCTAACGTTACAACCCTTTAAAAGACCTCTTTGATAGTTTATCCTAGGTGCTTACGCCATGTGGTGGAGGTTTGATCCTTTCCCAAGCCTATGGTAATCTATTTTGCTATGACAGGTAGTGAGAGATATCTTCCATTTCCATAATGTTATATTACTTTATTACACCCGAGAGATGTGAGTATCTAAACACTATTTGTGAGGTGCTTGTGTATGACCTCCGTGCTTGTCTATTGGTCTTTAGTGGAACGATTATTTGCTGTAATTACTTTTATATTAGTGTTAAATAACCCCTAACTTGTCTTTTGAGTAGAATAAAAGCGCATTTGCTTGAGGACAAGCAAATCTCAAGTGTAAGGGTATATGATGAGGCGAAAAATGATCCGTTTTTAGGGGGTCATTTAAGCCCGAATCCGACTTTATTTGATCAAATATTGCCCTAAATCGTTCCTTTTGTGATTTTAGGTACTTGGAGAGTGAATTCTGGAAAAGAAACCATTTTGGACGTTTTTGGAGCATAAAAGTGAAGAAAACGGCAAAGTCTCAAATTTCTATGCTGGGAACAGTGCATGAAGGCGTCAAGAGTTGCTCTTGACGACGTCAAAGTCCCAAGAATAAAATACCGTAGTTGATGACGGCGTCACCAAGGCCGTCACGTGTAAACTTGTCAAAACTTGCGCGCGGAGTAGCTGATATTGTTTTGGTCATAACTTTTGCATACGAACTCGGATTTAGGTGATTCAAAAGCCCACGCGAAGAGGACGAAGAGATCTATAATTTGGTGAAAAAGTGGTCTTGACGGCGTCAAGAGTAACGGGCTGACGCCGTCAAGAAGGGCTGACAGAAAACATGCCTGTAAATATAACTTCATAACTTCACTTTTTGTAAGCCCTAAACCCTAAAGTCGATTCTTGGGTTTAGGTAGGTGTTTTTCCAGCAACTTAGAGGGTTTCAATCACTCCATAAACATCATGTATTGGTTTGATGATTCTATCTCAACTATGTCTTTCATTATTCTTGTTGATTGTCCTTCTTTGATTATGATTTGCTAATTCACCTTGTGTCTACTTATGATTATGTGAAACTTGTATATAACTGATTAGATCTCATTGATTTCTTGTTGATGTTGTGTCTATCTCCATCATTTAAGGTGTGACAACTTCAATAGATCTAGTTGGTTTAGTTTATAATCCTTGTTTCTTATTGATTCTTGTTTTGATTGAATGATTTATATGTTAGGCTTAAGAAAACTGGCAGATCTCCAAATGGTAACATGCTTGAACGTCTTAAGAAACATGAACCGAGGCGTACTAGGTCTTTATTGGTTGTATTTAATGCATGAGCCACTGTTTACAATCCCTATAGTTGTGCTGGGCATGGTGTAGGAGGAGATAAGAGCTCATAGAATTGGGGAGTTATGTATGCCACCCCATGAATGGTATTAAGGAATACAACCCGTCAATTAAAACAAGGTTACAATTCAATAGGTAGGATTGGATAGCTAGCAAGAAGTAACATATCATAGGTAGACATGCTTCACTTATCTTGTAGAACCCTAGTTTACTTTTCTTGTTAATTAGTTTAAATAGTAGCTTTTGGGTTAGTTGATTAGCAACTAATTCCGCCCACTCTCCTAAAACCCGAGATTTTTACTTGCTTTTTATAAAATATAAAAATACAAAAAGAATCATCCTTCACCTTTAGACCTGGTTGGATTAATTTCAATCCTAACGACACTATTCCTAGCTGAACGATCAATCCCCCGGTACTTGTCACTATACTATACTATACTACAACGATCAGGTACACTTCCTGGTGGGGGTTGTAAGCTTCTCGAGATCCCTCGAGAGGTAAAGCCTGTTGCGATTCCCACGCATCAAGTTTTTGGCGCCGCAGCCCGGGGAATAGTTATTGTTTAGGTTGAATTTGATTTTTATTAGGTCTACTCATTAGATTCCTATCAAGTGAGATTTTTTCTTTTTACTTTGTAGCTTTCTTGTAGTCTATCTTTTCTTTGTGATTTTGTTTGTAATTTGCTTCAAATGGACTTTACACTTAGACTTCTAAGATTACAAGATAGGGTTGAGCGGCTAACACACCAAAGAGTTCAAAATACCTCATTTAGAGACACCTATGAATCATATGAGCCTTCACCTAGGATAGATTCTTATGAACAACCTCCATGTTTAAGATCTAGTTTTAGTGAGGCCAATAGGATATGCGACCTAGTTTGCCAAGGAATTATGGAGAGAGCCATTACAACAAATCATAAGTTGGATGAAGCACTAGGTTTGCTACTATCACTACCTAAGAAAACAATTGAGGAGGATTTAGCCGAGCATGATCACATAGATAAAAAAGACCTAGGTTTTATGATCGATGATGATGAATCTCAAGAAACAGATGATGAATCTCTTGGGCAATTTGTATATAGCAGTCAGAATATTGAGGATGATCCTTATGACTCGGACATAGAAGTTGAGATGCCTAGAGAAGCACGTGAGATACTTGGGAGAATGTTAGGGCTAGATCCTGACACATGGAATGATGAGGTAAATAACATAAGCCCACAAAATACTCAACCATCATTTGAGGCACACACACCGCCCGTGACTTACCCGGAAGAAGTAGAAGAAACTTTAGGAATTCCGATGGAGGTAGAACCCTTGGACCAGACACCATTTGAGGATATAGGTTTGAACACTTGTAGTGATAACCTTACTCCTAGTTCTAGGGAATTTCCTAGTGTTGGTGAACCGGAACCTCAATCTTTACACACCTTTCCATCCTTAGATATATTTCTAGGAGACAAAAGAGGAACCGACCCACCCATCAACCAATATTATCCGGGTAGTTTTAGGATGAAGGAAGCC
The DNA here is from genome assembly GCA_030686995.1 of Artemisia argyi. NCBI lineage: Eukaryota > Viridiplantae > Streptophyta > Magnoliopsida > Asterales > Asteraceae > Artemisia > Artemisia argyi. The sequence goes on along the minus strand of CM060682.1, from coordinate 29,258,571 downwards.
ATTCACTCACCCCCTTCACCTCACGTGGCATATTCACACCCTAAGGGTGTGTATCGCTACTTTCACCCACACTTAATCCTAAGTGTAGGGAAAACCTCCCCTATTTCCATTAAATAAGGGTAGAGTCAGGCTCGTGACTCGAACAAAAACAAGCGCTTCTTGGGAGGCAACCCATGTTTTGTGTGTTTTTTTTGTTTATTTGTTTGTTTGTTTGTTTGTTTGATTTTATTTGTTTCCGTATGCATGTTTTATTTTTATTGTTTGTGGCTCATGTTTCAAAGTAAATTGTGAAAATGCTTTATTTTGTTTTTAACTTCGTCTTAATTGCATATAAAGGTATTTTGCAAAAGATAAGTGTAAGGGAGATCCAAATTTGTTTATAAGAACGAAATTGAGCATGAACCACAACAATATTAAATGGACATGTGTATTAGTACTTGTTAGAGTCAAATGCTTGTATAGAGTCGTAATGATGTTTTGTAGGATTTTCCAGGAAGTAGGACGAAGTTTTTCCCGAAATTTTCCGGAAACTTAACATAAGAATTTCTGCAGATCACTTCTGACGGCGTCACGAGATAACACTTGACAGCGTCACGTGTAAAAACCTGGAAATTTTACCGGTTTTGTTTTTCTAACGGAGTCTTAAAGTTTTTGTGAATTATTAAGTTTTATAATCTCCAGGAAATCTGCAAACATTCATTCCACAAGCATTATATCTTTAATTGTTTTGTTTCTATTCCTAAGTCTGGAATTACATCTAGTTGTGAGTTATCTTTGTTCGTGTTGATGCTTTGGGTTTTTGTTTGTTTTCTCAGGATTTACAGGTTATGTTCGACAAGGAGATGATTTATATTCTGGAAGGGAAGCTTTGATGGTTCATTTCCTTGGAGGAAGATTTAACCTGGCCACCTATAATCCATACCGAGCGAATCAGGGGAGTATTTGATTTCATTCTCTTTACTTTTTCACTTTTACATTCTTTACTTGAACATTGGGGACAATGTTCATCTTAAGTGTAAGGGGAGGGTAAAAAGATGATACCTTACATATGCACTTTCGCTTGAGTTTGTTTTGTTTAATAATAGATGTGTAATAAAACTACGAGAAATACTTGTTAGTGTAATTTTAGCGCCAAATTTAAAATTTTTTACAACATTTAGGAGTGAAACTTTAGCCATAGCAAGCGTCTCATGGATAGGAGATTGTATGACTAGCACATAACCGTATATTCAGAAAAATTTTCCACCAAAAAATGTGAGGTTCGCCTTTAGATTTAATAGGAAAAGCATTCATTATTAGTGCTTATGAGTGTACCTGTAGCATTTAGATTCTAGAACTTGCGTTAGTGATGCATCCCGAGACCGCTAGTGAGACTACATTCGTGTGGTAGGATTTACTACATGATAAGAGGCATTAGAATCACCCTTGTGTTAAACCCGTATCATAATTACTTGACCATTTAAGTCATATTACTTGGCTAGTTAAGTCAACTAATTTTTCCCACACCCTTAGCGTTGTACTCATTTTTAGTACACGAAACCCCTAGTACACCCCTCCGAGCCTATCTTTTCGTTTCTAACTTTAAGCATCTTACTTAAAGGAAGAATTTGTTACACCCCACTTAAATGTACACCCAAATCGCCTTAGCCTTCCGTGTATGCGCTCATTTTTAGTGCATTATTGTTATTTGTTAAACCTTAAGTTAACTTTCTAATTGATTACATGGTTGCTAAGTCGAGTCATATCCTTGTACATATTGTTTTGGGACGATTGGGACTCATGGGTAAGTACTTATTTTGTGGAGTAATGGGGAAGAACATCACTTATTACCCCCATATGTACGTTGATCTTAAAAGTGCTCCAAGTGTTTTGATTTTCTTAATTCGAGTCATTAGATTAGTTTAATGTAAAGTATGTAAAGATTCAAGTGTAAGGGGAACTCTCATTCCCTATGATGTATTATTTTGGATGGTAGGGTAAGAGTGTATGCAAAAAAAAAAAAAAAAAAAGAAGAAAAAAAAAAAAAGAAAAAAAAATCGAAAAAAAAAACAAGAAAAAGAAAAAAAAAATAGAAAAAGAAAAAGAGAAAAAACATACGGACTACCATCCCGTTTTTATTCTATGTTCATTTTATGTTTTTGTTATTTTCATTTATTAGCTTAAGTCAAGTCTAGTCTTGGCTTAGCAACGCCATATTGTACATGTAATTAACGAAGATTGTTAACTCGCCACCAGTAAAACTTCCTTTATCCAACAAAACCGTGTAATTCATATCCCTATACCTAACGTTACAACCCTTTAAAAGACCTCTTTGATAGTTTATCCTAGGTGCTTGCGCCATGTGGTGGAGGTTTGATCCTTTCCCAAGCCTATGGTAATCTATTTTGCTATGACAGGTAGTGAGAGATATCTTCCATTTCCATAATGTTATATTACTTTATTACACCCGAGAGATGTGAGTATCTAAACACTATTTGTGAGGTGCTAGTGTATGACCTCCGTGCTTATCTATTGGTCTTTAGTGGAACGATTATTTGCTGTAATTACTTTTATATTAGTGTTAAATGACCCCTAATTTGTCTTTTGAGTAGAATAAAAGCGCATTTGCTTGAGGACAAGCAAATCTCAAGTGTAAGGGTATATGATGAGGCGAAAAATGATCCGTTTTTAGGGGGTCATTTAAGCCCGAATCCGACTTTATTTGATCAAATATTGCCCTAAATCGTTCCTTTTGTGATTTTAGGTACTTGGAGAGTGAATTCTGGAAAAGAAGCCATTTTGGACGTTTTTGGAGCATAAAAGTGAAGAAAACGGCAAAGTCTCAAATTTCTATGCTGGGAACAGTGCATGAAGGCGTCAAGAGTTGCTCTTGACGGCGTCAAAGTCCCAAGAATAAAATACCGTAGTTGATGACGGCGTCACCAAGGCCATCACGTGTAAGCTTGTCAAAACTTGCGCGCGGAGTAGCTGATATTGTTTTGGTCATAACTTTTGCATACGAACTCGGATTTAGGTGATTCAAAAGCCCACGCGAAGAGGACGAAGAGATCTATAATTTGGTGAAAAAGTGGTCTTGACGGCGTCAAGAGTAACGGTCTGACGCCGTCAAGAAGGGCCGACAGAAAACATGCCTATAAATATAACTTCATAACTTCACTTTTTGTAAGCCCTAAACCCTAAAGTCGATTCCTGGGTTTAGGTAGGTGTTTTTCCAGCAACTTAGAGGGTTTCAATCACTCCATAAACATCATGTATTGGTTTGATGATTCTATCTCAACTATGTCTTTCATTATTCTTGTTGATTGTCCTTCTTTGATTATGATTTGCTAATTCACCTTGTGTCTACTTATGATTATGTGAAACTTGTATATAACTGATTAGATCTCATTGATTTCTTGTTGATGTTGTGTCTATCTCCATCAATTAAGGTGTGACAACTTCAATAGATCTAGTTGGTTTAGTTTATAATCCTTGTTTCTTATTGATTCTTGTTTTGATTGAATGATTTATATGTTAGGCTTAAGAAAACTGGCAGATCTCCAAATGGTAACATGCTTGAACGTCTTAAGAAACATGAACCGAGGCGTACTAGGTCTTTATTGGTTGTATTTAATGCATGAGCCATTGTTTACAATCCCTATAGTTGTGCTGGGCATGGTGTAGGAGGAGATAAGAGCTCATAGAATTGGGGAGTTATGTATGCCACCCCATGAATGGTATTAAGGAATACAATCCGTCAATTAAAACAAGGTTACAATTCAATAGGTAGGATTGGATAGCTAGCAAGAAGTAACATATCATAGGTAGACATGCTTCACTTATCTTGTAGAACCCTAGTTTACTTTTCTTGTTAATTAGTTTAAATAGTAGCTTTTGGGTTAGTTGATTAGCAACTAATTCCGCCCACTTTCCTAAAATCCGAGATTTTTACTTGCTTTTTATAAAATATAAAAATACAAAAAGAATCATCCTTCACCTTTAGACCTAGTTGGATTAATTTCAATCCTAATGACACTATTCCTAGCTGAACGATCAATCCCCCGGTACTTGTCACTATACTATACTATACTACAACGATCAGGTACACTGCCTGGTGGGGGTTGTAAGCTTCTCGAGATCCCTCGAGAGGTAAAGCCTGTTCCGATTCCCACGCATCAAATGCTAAATCTCTTATGTGCATTCTCAAATGTTTCAAAGAGGTATCTAGTTTAAAGGTAAACTATAACAAGAGTAAGATTTAAGGTATTGGAGTCGACGAGGGAGATATGGCTGATATGGCAAAATGGATGGGATGTGGCATCGGGGAATTTCCGTTTACATATTTGGGGTTACCAATTGGTGAGAACATGAGGCGGGTTAACGCTTAGGGTCCCGTGGTGGAGAAATTCAAAAATAGATTAGCGGATTGGAATGCTGAAACGATGTATTTCGGGGGTCGTTTAACATTGGTTAAATCGGTTCTTGGTAGCATGCCATTGTATTATTTCTTGATGTTTCGCGTGCCTTTGAGTGTGCTAAAAAATCTTGAGAGAATTAGGAAAAAATTCTTTTGGGAGGGAGTCGGGGAGGGCAAGGCTACCCATAGTAAGGCGACCTTATCCCCCTCTTCTTTCCTGCCACGTCAGCTTTCCCTCTCCAGCGACCTGCAGGCGATTGGGTGCCCCAGTAAGGGCGACCAAGTTCAATTTTTTTTCTTTAAAAAAAAACATTTTTAACACAAACTAAAATTTCACTCATAATTAAAACGTTACATATTAATTCAAATAAAATAAAAATATTACAACAATTATTAAAACATTACAACACTTATTAAAAACTAATAATCTATGTTGTAGCGTTTCTTGATCGAGTCTTTGATTTCTTGCATTTTTTGTCATTCTAATACGGGCAAAGATGGGTCGATTGGTGTGAGATAGAAGATGAGGTCTTTTTGATATTTCTTTTGTCGCTCAAATTCAAGTTTTTGTTCTTCCATTGCCAATCTTCTGTCTTCTTGCTCCGCTTTCTTTTGCTGCAGCTCTAACTCCTTATCCCTTTGCTCCAGCTCTTTTTTCTTCAAGTCGTAGTATCTGTCTGCAAGCTTCTGCTTCCTACCCAATGCCATTGACTTAATGCTTTTCCATTTGTCGGCTTCCACATCCAAATTCCAAGACTTGGAATTCTCCGCCGATTTCTTCTTAGTAGCCTTATTTTTCTTAGCGGAATCACGACCAACTGGTCGCTCATTTCGAGGCTCTTCATTATCAGGCACATCCGAGCCCGTTTCAGAAGTCCTTGGTTTTTTTCGAGCATCATTTTGGTTTGAAAAAACCGGCAACTCATTTTTCTTCCAAATCTCATGCTCCCTCAAAATCTCCCAACAATGATCCAATTGAAAGGCATGCTTCATCATTATTTCATATTCTTCGCATGCTCGTTTGTAAACAGTGAGATCATTCCCACCACTTCTAAAATTGGTAAAACAATTGTCGTAAATGGCACAAAATGCACCAACTCTAGGACGAATGGCGAATCTTATTTGTCCAAATCGTCGAATCATTCGTGGTGTCTTTCTCAACCCCTTTTTCAACCGATGATGAGGCGAAAAATGATCCGTTTTTAGGGGGTCATTTAAGCCCGAATCCGACTTTATTTGATCAAATATTGCCCTAAATCGTTCCTTTTGTGATTTTAGGTACTTGGAGAGTGAATTTTGGAAAAGAAGCCATTTTGGACGTTTTTGGAGCATAAAAGTGAAGAAAACGGCAAAGTATCAATTTTCCATGCTGGAAACACTAGGTGACGGCGTCAAGAGTAAAGGCTTGACGGCGTCAGACATCATGAATAAAATACCGTAGTTGATGACGGCGTTAAAAGTCATCCTGACGGCGTCAAAGTCCCAAGAATAAAATACCGTAGGTGGTGACGGCGTCACACAGGCCGTCATAAGTAGATCAAGGCCGTCCGAGGAAGTATTTGGCGGCGAGGTGACGGCGTCACATGGTTGTCTTGACGCCGTCAGCCCAGTTTTCCTATATATAGTTTTCTAGTTTTTTCATTAAAAGAAGAGAAGTTTTGGAGAAACCCTAAAGACGAATTTGGTGCAACTTTTACAGGTTTTTCAAGGGTTCCAAACCCTTGATACCTTGCATTGTAATTGAGATAAGTGTTCTTCTAATTCAATCAATATGTCTATGTGTTGGTTGTCTATATCTTGTTCTTGTCTCAATTCCATTATGCTAGGCTAGATCTCCTTTGTGTTTGCTTAGATCTAATGAAACCTAGATATTGATTATGTGTTGATTACTTGTTTATTCTTGTTCTTGGATGAATGATTTTATATGTTAGGCTTAAGAAAACTGGCAGATCTCCAAATGGTAACATGCTTGAACGTCTTAAGAAACATGAACCGAGGCGTACTAGCTCTTTATTGGTTGTATTTAATGCATGAGCCACTGTTTACAATCCCTATAGTTGTGCTGGGTCATGGTGTAGGAGGAGATAAGAGCTCATAGAATTGGGGAGTTATGTATGCTACCCCATGAATGGTATTAAGGAATACAATCCGTCATCCATACAATTATAACAAGTAATTAACATGTAAAAGATATCTAGGGAGTAATGAAGTCTAAGTAAACACATTTTCTCCAATCACTGCTCACAACCTTAGTATAATTAGTTTATTTTCATTTTTATTATTTTATTTTGATTGCATCTTAGTTTTGGGTTAGTTGAATAGCAACTAATTCCGCCCACTCTTTCAAAACCCGAGATTTTACTTGCTTTCTAAAAAATATAAAAATACAAAAATAATCATCCCTCACCTCTAGAACTAGTAATCAGGCTTTCTAATCCTAGCGACACTATTCCTAAGCTGAACGATCAATCCCCCGGTACTTGTCACTATACTATACTACAACGATCAGGTACACTGCCTGGTCGGGGTTGTAAGCTTCTCGAGGTCCCTCGAGAGGTAAAGCCTATTGCGATTCCCACGCATCAAGTTTTTGGCGCCGCTGCCGGGGAATAGTTATTGTCTAGGTTAGGGTTTCTTTTTATTAGGTCTACTTGCTAGATTCCTTTCTAGTAAGATTTTATTTTTATTTTTAGGTCTTCTTTAGTCTATCTTATTTCTTCGTGCCTTTGTTCGTAACTCTTTACCATCCGACATCATGGAAGGTGGTAACATCTTTGAACCCGTCATCCCACCACAACAAAACCCACCACTAGAACCCCTTAGGCCCCGAACCTTAGGAGAGTACTCCCGACCTAGCCATCAAGGCTACCGAAACACCATTGAGCTCACCGGAGCCAATGTGACCCCCTTGCGATCCGACACCATCCGGTTGGTGCAAAGCGGATGTGCATTCCATGGACTTCGTTCCGAAGATCCAAACCAACATCTTAAGGACTTTCTCAAAATCGTAGATTCCATAGACCCAGATGTTGAAACTAGAGAGACTACCCGTTTACGCCTATTCCAATTCTCTCTACGGGATCAAGCTAATCAATGGCTTGAGCGTTTACCCGCGGGATCCATCACCACATGGGACAATCTCTCCAATCGCTTCCTTACCCAATTCTTTCCGCCGGAAAAGACTGCAATGCTTAGAAGGGACATTTTGATGTTTGAGCAACAGCGGGGTGAAACTTTCTACGAGGCTTGGGCCCGTTTTAAGGATCTCCTCCACAAGCTCCCTCATCATGGCATAAACCTTTGGTTATTAGTCCAGATTTTCTACGACCATGTTGACTATCACACTAAGCGCACCATCGACAGGGCCGCGGGAGGTAAACTGCGTGAGAAGAACGCCGAGGAGTCTTGGGCAATTATCGAGGAGCTCGCCACTGACAATCAGGAATTGTGGGAGTTTAAACATACGATAGAAGCGGCTGATTCGCCTCAAACGGTCAGATAATTATTGATCAGCCACTTGTGAATGGCCAACTGTAATAGTCAAACAGCTGAGGCAAATGCTTCCGTTAAATACAGTGTTTTCCCGGGTCGTAATGTCCCAACGAGGTTGTGATGATTAAAAACGAATCTGTGATCGAGTGAATCTGAACAGGGAATGGTATAAATGTGTGTGTGTGTGATTACCTAGGGTTTATAACGTAAAATGACTTAATTAAACTATAAGAGTGAATACGTAAAAGCTAGGTATCCAAAACGTATAAACGTACACCAATTTAAAAATCAGACGCGACTGCGTACTGAGAAAAAGGTGAGTTTTAAGAAAAATAAACTATAAGGGTTAAAAATGAAAATCCTACAAACTTAAACTTAAAATAAAATTAAACTAAAAAGAAAACTATATTTTAGATTATTATATTATTTATTATTAATTATTTAATTAATAACTATTTAACTATTTAATTAGAAAATTATAAATACTACAAATTAAACTAAAAACTTATAAAAATATTTTCTAAACCTAAAATAGAACTTGAAGAAAGTATAAAAAATAAAAATAAATATTTTTGTCTTTTTATGAATTTTTTATTAATTAAAAACTATTTATATTATTTAAACTAATTAAACTATTTTAAATTACAAATAATATTAAACTAACTTAGAAAATTATGGAAAAATTTATAAAACTATTTTATAACTTATAAAAGCTATAAAAAATATAAAAACTATGTATTACTATATAAAAATTAATTATGCTATTTATAACTTAATTATTTATTAATTATTAATAAAACTATTTTTAATTCTAATAAATATCAAATGACAATATAAAAATCTAAGAAAATTATTTAAATTACTTTAACCTATAAGGAAATTAATAAAAATATAAAAACACAAATTACTTAATTAAAATCTAAAAATGAAAATGAAAATTAAATTAAATTAAATAGAAACTATCACTTATTTTTATGTTGTATTTTCTGGATTTTTATTTTACAAAACTAATTTATATATAAAAACAAGCAACTTTAATAAAAACAATAATTTTATAGCTTATTATTAAGCACTGTGGAAGCTTATTACTTCCACAGTTGACTTTGGTTGACTAAAATGGTAAATAAGCTCAAATAAGCTTATGTGGGACCCCACCTTGGTCTATTCTGATCCTAATAAGTTAGTTGGATTAGTCAAAGCTTAATTTGATCAAATAAGCTCAGTAGATAAGCTAATAAGAACAAATAAGCTATTCCAAAAACTGAATTCTACTCAGAATGGGGACAAGATTCAAGGGTATTTCTAGGTGGGGTCCACTGAGTACCAGGTCAAGCCAAAGGTCAATCTAGGATCTCTACTAGGAGGGGGGTTGGAAAAACCTATTTATAGGGTGTGGGGCCCACTGAGATGGTCACAAAACACCACCAAAGTGGTGGTGGTGAGTAACTGGTCTGCTGCACAGGGGAGCTTGTTGCCCTGCAGCTGTGTTTAGGGGTGAGTGGGGCCCACAACTAAATTCCTAAAAATATAACAATTGTGGAATCTAAAAGTTGGGCTGGTAGAGTATTTCTAGGAACAAGTTTCAAGTTTTAAATCTAATTCCTAAATTCTAAACAATTCTCCCAAATATTGGAAAAATCTGAGAAGTGTGAATTTGACTTTTTAGCAAAACTTGATAGTTTGACTTTTATGAACTTCTAGCACTTACTACTGACTAATTAAGTTGTTTTAAGCTATAACTAACCTAAATTAAGCTATAACTAATGGATACAAGCTAATGTGATGGGTTGTGGAGCTTATTTCCCACACAGTTAACAGTTAAGGTACACCTATGATGATTTTGACTTTCTGGAACTAAGACCTAGATTTTGAGGACTTCACTAAGCTAACATGACCTATTTATATCTATCTCAGCAACAAACATAAGCAAAACCACCCTCAATCCCAGGGAAGTCACCTGAGCCAAACACTCCCTTATGATTGGCTGTTTGATGGTTTGTGAAGTAAAACTGCAATCTAACTTATGAAACTGAATTTTAAGGACTTATGATGATCTATGATACTAGTTAGAACTCAAAATCAACAATATGAACCCTCACACAATTAAGTGATCACAATATTCTTTATGACAGTTAAACTTTTGCAATTACATATGTGAACCTTAATCATTAAACAACATCATTCTGGTATTAATATAACTCTAATACATCTAATAAACAAATAAAATCAAGAATTATACAAAATTACCTAATGCTACAGTGATAGGCAAATTATGAGAAAAACTTACAAAGGGGTATTCAATGAACAAGACAGTGAACCAGAGGCCAATTTATATCCTAACTCCTCCCCTGAGGTACTAAACCCATGGAAATCCAAAGTGAAGCATGCTTAACTCCTGAACCACCTTCTTTGACTGATTTATGATTTATTCCTTATTTTTAAGCTATTTTGTGATTTATTTAGTAAACTAAGCAAGACTGAATGAAATGCTTGTGAAACTTTTAATCACTAGTAAATGAGATTAAATGAGCTTATAATGACACAGAACAAGAACAATTAACAACTTTAATTGAATTTGTCAAATTCGATCAAATTTGCTAATATTGGATAATCAAAAGAAGACTTGAATTAAAGAGTAAATAAAGTTTGCATTACACTAGTTTAACTGAGTACAACATGTTTTTCTTGAAATTACAACTGAATGAGTAAATTATACTACCTACGTCTAATTTTACACTAAAGCTATTCTAATACTTTTCATCTTCTGCTTCTTTTCTCTTTAAAGCCCTTTTCTGAGTTTGTGGGACCCACTGGGACATTTCCCACCACATAGGAGCCGTTGATAAAGTCTGATTGATCATAGCCATTTAAAAATGCTTTTTGGCGCGAAAGTCTCCACACGTTAACGTGGGCAGCTATGGGTTGCGTGTGAGGGATTTATGGGTTTGGAGGGATGTGTGAGGTGGAGGTGTGAGTAGAACAGCTGGGGGTGGTGGTATGGTGAAACCAGTGAGGTGGTAATGGTGGTATTGAAGCTGTGAGGGAGAAAGGAAAAAGGAGGGAGTGGTTTTGGTTTTGGTTTGGTCAAACTGGGTTTGACCCGGTTTTATAACTAATGGGTGGACTGGGCTTATGAGATGGGCCACAGAAATAGGATAGTGGACTGGTTTGTTATTTATTGGGTGGGTTTTATTTTGGGTTTAGTTAATAACTTAGGGTCCGGTTGGTTTTATTGTAGACAAGGACCATTTTTGTAATTTTCATTTTTATAGGGACTGAAAGTGTAAATTTTCTAAAGTTATCCAAGAGGTGTATTTTTGTCACTAATGAATAGTACAAGGGCAATAAAGTTAAATTTCCATGTTTGAATACCCAAGGACTATTTTTGTAATTTTGGAAACTTTAGGGACTAAATGTGTAATTTCTTCAAAACTTTCTCCCAGGGACTAATAGTGACAATTATGAATTCCCTAGGACCCTTAATGATAATTTTCCCATTTTGAACACCCAGGGACTGAAACTGTCAAGTTTGAAACTTTGAGGGACCTGTTTTGCCAAACTGTGAAACTTCAGGGACCAATCATGTAAATTCACCAAACTTAACACCAAGGACCATTCCTGCAAAATATTATTAGTATAAGGACCAAAATTGCTTTTCTCAAAGTTTTTACATCCCAGGGACCATGTCTGTCAATTTCCAAAGTTGAGGGACTAAACTTGTAATTTTATGAAACTTTGCACCAAAGGACTAAATATGTAACTTTGTGATTAAAAAGGACCTTTGGTGACATTTTCATGTTTTTAGAATAACCAGGGACTAGTTTTGCCAATTTATGAAACTTGAGGGACTGAAACTGCCAATTATGCAAACTTTGTACGTTTTTCATCTGTTTTTGCATTTTTTGCATTTGAAACATGTAAAACACAACTTTAAGATATTTTAAGTATTTTGATACATATTTGAGTGTTTTTGTATGTTTTGGCAGTTCAGATTAGTATAAAATGATGAGTATTTAGACACTCATCAATCCCCCACACTAAACTATTGCTAGTCCCTAGCAATCTATTGAGAAAAACTTAATGGATTTGAAAAACTCTTTACCAAAAGCCATTACTTCTGGAGTAGCCAGGTGTAAGAACTGTGGCACACCTGATAACCGTGTGATTTTGAGCAAATCACCAGCTATCAACGGATTTGATTTGTCTTTACCAGAAGCCATTACTTCTGGAGTAGCCAACTCTTGATGGAATAGTCAACATCTTGGTGAGCTGATTACCAATTATGGTTTTTCCACGGCCTTTACCACAAGCCATAATCTTGCGGGCTAGCCAACTCATTAGCTTTTGAGGATAATGGGGAGTTGAGGAACCATACAATTTTTGGCAAATTGCAAGCCATAAACGGGTTTGAGTTATCTTTACCAAGAACCGTTTGCTCCTGGATTAGCCAATCCTGTTGTGGGTTAGACATGGAGGATTGATACCATTTGTTGCGTTCTAAGTGAGAAAAAATTTTAAAATTTGGGCTAAAATGGGGGTTCTTGATGGAACATGTGTTTAAATTCGTTAGAATAATGAATCTCCCCCCACACTTAGAACTGAATATTGTCCTCAATATTCAAAGTACCGGGTGTTAAACCGAACTTAGAACGTAAGAAGAAAAATATTCCATAGCCTTTATTTAAGATGTATATACATACAATTATTTTTTAAGATAAAACTTCTTAAATAGAAGCTATCACTATATGTACATTTTTTTTTTTTTTTTTTTTTTTTTTTTTTTTTTTTTTTTTTTTAAGGATATATATATATATACAACATGTGGGGTATCTCCCCCACACTAGGGTGAAACATGGGTGAAAACCTATGTACATGCTAATGTTTTTGATTACCGAGTCACTAACTTGACTCGACCCCGAATTCATTTGTCCATGGGGAAGTAAGTGGAAGAGACAATCTACATCGGACTTTCATTCAAGACGTTTGGATAAATATTTGAAGCACGTGAAATTTCCACACCGATGAGACAAGTAACCGGCTCATAATTTATAAATGAGAATGCCGGGATCAAAGATAATGTCTTCACTCCCGAAAGAGTGAAGAACAGGATAGGGAACAGAATATATGAAGAAAAGGAAGAAAGTCATGATGAAAATCATAACTAACTCCTCATCATCAATAGGAGAATTCATTGGTTCATGAATCTCCTCATTTAAGCTCGTTTGATCAAGACATATTATGGGTATATCTAGATCAAAATAGAAAGTATCATACTCCGGTGGAGATATGATATGAGTGAGTTCAAAGGAGAACTCCTCGTAAAGAGAATCATTCACAAGATGTAAATCCGTGAACTCATGTTCTGTTGTGAACTCATCACAATCCTCATTCTGAATATCAAAGAGTGGATTATCAGAAATCAAAGTGAATTCGGATTCGAATTCATATAGAGGATTGGTGAGAGTAGTCTTGACTGCTTTGGGAACAAAGTGATTATCATTCTCTTCTTCTGAGTTGACAAGCTCAGAAGGTAATTCCTCCACATAACTGATGTCTCCAGAAGATAAAGAATTATCATCAGTATGTGAAGTACTAAGCTCGATGTTGGGATTAGAGTTTAAAAGATTTTTAGTTTCTCCCATATCGGCTTTGACGTCAAAGAGATCATCATTACTTCCAGATAGAAGTGGAATGATGTGAGTGAGTTCCTCTGTGAAATCCTCAAGAAGAGGATCAACATCAGAATGAGGCAGTGATGCCTCAACATACTCAATGTCTCCATAAGATATATAATCATTACTGGAATTAGAGACATTCTCAATTTGATCATTTGGATTATCAGGGGAGGTAGGAATATCACACATATGATCAAGAGTTCCCTGTGACTCTCTTGGGATTGGGACAAGGTTCTCAACACTAGACTTTATGAATTCGTCAGATTCCTTTGCAGGAATTGTGTCAAGATGCTCATCCCCCATGCTCAGAGAGTGAGTGGGAACCTCGGGTGTGATAACATCATACAGAGGGAGCTGAGAAGGACTAGCAGTAATGGAGTCTACAAGTTCCATTATTTCTACTGCTGGTGACTCAGTTATATTCTTTTCTCCCTGTATATCCATGGAAGAAGTCTCAACTGATGAACTTGATGAGGTATCATCACTTTCATCATCTTCATCGAGAAGAGCAGCATTTTGAAATTTGGTACGTGTTATAGCTGCATGTTCTAAGACTAGTAATTCTTCCATGCTTCTTTCGTCTCTAGCAGCATGTTTTTCAACAAGTAATTCCGCGATAGATTTATCACGAGAATATGGAATGAGTGGAGACTGTGGGGGTGTGGATGTGTTAAAACCGGAAGGTTGACATTGATCATCATTATGAGGACCCCCACAATATACACAAGAAGAACTTGGTGCATTGTGAGACGACATATTAGCCAACTCCTCCTTAAGATCTTTAAGTTTCTCAAGAACCTCTAGACAAGGGTCTTGCTGGATGTGAGGAGTTGCTTGGTTTATTTGGCACTGTGGAGGTGGGTCTTGAAACGAATAGTCATAATTGTTACAAGGAAATGGATTCCTTGTTTGACAATCAGAGCTAAAGTGTGGACCTCCACAGTACTCACAACAGTTGAACTGTTGAGTCTGGTTTGGTGTATTTTGATACGAAGCATCATTGAGATTTGGATAATATGATTCTTGCTCGTATGAATGTGATGGGTAGTTGGAAAAATTTGAGGAGTCGTTGAATGAGTTTTGATTAGGATCATAAGCAAATGAATTACTCGATCCACAAAACAAACAACTCCCGTTTTGAATATCATTACCACATTGCACACATGTACACCAATGACATGGAAAACCGAAAAGCGGCTCACCACAACCGACACAAGGAACAAAATCTGGAGGTGGGACAAGTGGTGTGCTCTGAGAGCTAGGAATTTCCACCACTTCCGTTATGGTCTCGGGTTTTTGTTTTTGATAATTGTGAAGGTTGGGTAAATCGTTCTTTTCAGTAACTACCCTAAGCTCTGTACGTTTGCTTGACAAACTTTTAACCGTAAACCGTGAAAGATCAGGATTGATTTTTGAAGGTTTAGGAGCATTTGTGAGCTCAGGTTTTTGGACAACCGTGGTTTGGACGTATTTAGCACCTCCATCGTCAGAGGAAAGTACAAGGTCCTTTGTCACCTCGGTTTCTCGATCCATTTCCCTCACTGGAGAGGGAATATGAATCGATGGTCTATCATAATCAACATGACATCTCGATATTTTTGACAAGGCCACAAGTTTCTCAACTTTGCTTTTACAGGCCCTTTGTTTAAAGAAATCGTCATCGAGAGATGTCATTAGAATCAATTATGGGATAAGTGGAAGAAAGTAGAATCAAAGGGTTTTGGGGATGAGAAATGAAGAATCAAATAGGTAGGGGTATAAAGGTGAATATTTTTGGTATTTTTGAAAATTTTTGTAGTACTAATAAGAAGGAAAATGTTTTTGGATTTTTTTTTTTTGTGTTTGTTGAAAACTGATTTTAAAAAGTTTTCGGGAACAGTTTTGGTTTTATATAATAATAGTATGAACAAGGATGGATAAATATACAAATGAATGTGTATTCAGATTCACAAATACGCAAAATCGTTTAAAATAAGCACACAACCTCCCCGGCAGCGGCGCCAAATTTTGATTCGCCTCAAACGGTCAGATAATTATTGATCAGCCACTTGTGAATGGCCAACTGTAATAGTCAAACAGCTGAGGCAAATGCTTCCGTGAAATACAGTGTTTTCCCGGGTCGTAATGTCCCAACGAGGTTGTGATGATTAAAAACGAATCTGTGATCGAGTGAATCTGAACAGGGAATGGTATAAATGTGTGTGTGTGTGATTACCTAGGGTTTATAACGTAAAATGACTTAATTAAACTATAAGAGTGAATACGTAAAAGCTAGGTATCTAAAACGTATAAACGTACACCAATTTAAAAATCAGACGCGACTGCGTACTGAGAAAAAGGTGAGTTTTAAGAAAAATAAACTATAAGGGTTAAAAATGAAAATCCTACAAACTTAAACTTAAAATAAAATTAAACTAAAAAGAAAACTATATTTTAGATTATTATATTATTTATTATTAATTATTTAATTAATAACTATTTAATTAGAAAATTATAAATACTACAAATTAAACTAAAAACTTATAAAAATATTTTCTAAACCTAAAATAGAACTTGAAGAAAGTATAAAAAATAAAAATAAATATTTTTGTCTTTTTATGAATTTTTTATTAATTAAAAACTATTTATATTATTTAAACTAATTAAACTATTTTAAATTACAAATAATATTAAACTAACTTAGAAAATTATGGAAAAATTTATAAAACTATTTTATAACTTATAAAAGCTATAAAAAATATAAAAACTATGTATTACTATATAAAAATTAATTATGCTATTTATAACTTAATTATTTATTAATTATTAATAAAACTATTTTTAATTCTAATAAATATCAAATGACAATATAAAAATCTAAGAAAATTATTTAAATTACTTTAACCTATAAGGAAATTAATAAAAATATAAAAACACAAATTACTTAATTAAAATCTAAAAATGAAAATTAAAATTAAATTAAATTAAATAGAAACTATCACTTATTTTTATGTTGTATTTTCTGGATTTTTATTTTACAAAACTAATTTATATATAAAAACAAGCAACTTTAATAAAAACAATAATTTTATAGCTTATTATTAAGCACTGTGGAAGCTTATTACTTCCACAGTTGACTTTGGTTGACTAAAATGGTAAATAAGCTCAAATAAGCTTATGTGGGACCCACCTTGGTCTATTCTGATCCTAATAAGTTAGTTGGATTAGTCAAAGCTTAATTTGATCAAATAAGCTCAGTAGATAAGCTAATAAGAACAAATAAGCTATTCCAAAAACTGAATTCTACTCAGAATGGGGACAAGATTCAAGGGTATTTCTAGGTGGGGTCCACTGAGTACCAGGTCAAGCCAAAGGTCAATCTAGGATCTCTACTAGGAGGGGGGTTGGAAAAACCTATTTATAGGGTGTGGGGCCCACTGAGATGGTCACAAAACACCACCAAAGTGGTGGTGGTGAGTAACTGGTCTGCTGCACAGGGGAGCTTGTTGCCCTGCAGCTGTGTTTAGGGGTGAGTGGGACCCACAACTAAATTCCTAAAAATATAACAATTGTGGAATCTAAAAGTTGGGCTGGTAGAGTATTGCTAGGAACAAGTTTCAAGTTTTAAATCTAATTCCTAAATTCTAAACAATTCTCCCAAATATTGGAAAAATCTGAGAAGTGTGAATTTGACTTTTTAGCAAAACTTGATAGTTTGACATTTATGAACTTCTAGCACTTACTACTGATTAATTAAGTTGTTTTAAGCTATAACTAACCTAAATTAAGCTATAACTAATGGATACAAGCTAATGTGATGGGTTGTGGAGCTTATTTCCCACACAGTTAACAGTTAAGGTACACCTATGATGATTTTGACTTTCTGGAACTAAGACCTAGATTTTGAGGACTTCACTAAGCTAACATGACCTATTTATATCTATCTCAGCAACAAACATAAGCAAAACCACCCTCAATCCCAGGGAAGTCACCTGAGCCAAACACCCCCTTATGATTGGCTGTTTGATGGTTTGTGAAGTAAAACTGCAATCTAACTTATGAAACTGAATTTTAAGGACTTATGATGATCTATGATACTAGTTAGAACTCAAAAGCAACAATATGAACCCTCACACAATTAAGTGATCACAATATTCTTTATGACAGTTAAACTTTTGCAATTACATATGTGAACCTTAATCATTAAACAACATCATTCTGGTATTAATATAACTCTAATACATCTAATAAACAAATAAAATCAAGAATTATACAAAATTACCTAATGCTACAGTGATAGGCAAATTATGAGAAAAACTTACAAAGGGGTATTCAATGAACAAGACAGTGAACCAGAGGCCAATTTATATCCTAACTCCTCCCCTGAGGTACTAAACCCATGGAAATCCAAAGTGAAGCATGCTTAACTCCTGAACCACCTTCTTTGACTGATTTATGATTTATTCCTTATTTTTAAGCTATTTTGTGATTTATTTAGTAAACTAAGCAAGACTGAATGAAATGCTTGTGAAACTTTTAATCACTAGTAAATGAGATTAAATGAGCTTATAATGACACAGAACAAGAACAATTAACAACTTTAATTGAATTTGTCAAATTCGATCAAATTTGCTAATATTGGATAATCAAAAGAAGACTTGAATTAAAGAGTAAATAAAGTTTGCATTACACTAGTTTAACTGAGTACAACATGTTTTTCTTGAAATTACAACTGAATGAGTAAATTATACTACCTACGTCTAATTTTACACTAAAGCTATTCTAATACTTTTCATCTTCTGCTTCTTTTCTCTTTAAAGCCCTTTTCTGAGTTTGTGGGACCCATTGGGACATTTCCCACCACATAGGAGCCGTTGATAAAGTCTGATTGATCATAGCCGTTTAAAAATGCTTTTTGGCGCGAAAGTCTCCACACGTTAACGTGGGCAGCTATGGGTTGCGTGTGAGGGATTTATGGGTTTGGAGGGATGTGTGAGGTGGAGATGTGAGTAGAACAGCTGGGGGTGGTGGTATGGTGAAACCAGTGAGGTGGTAATGGTGGTATTGAAGCTGTGAGGGAGAAAGGAAAAAGGAGGGAGTGGTTTTGGTTTTGGTTTTGGTTTGGTCAAACTGGGTTTGACCCGGTTTTATAACTAATGGGTGGACTGGGCTTATGAGATGGGCCACAGAAATAGGATAGTGGACTGGTTTGTTATTTATTGGGTGGGTTTTATTTTGGGTTTAGTTAATAACTTAGGGTCCGGTTGGTTTTATTGTAGACAAGGACCATTTTTGTAATTTTCATTTTTATAGGGACTGAAAGTGTAAATTTTCTAAAGTTATCCAAGAGGTGTATTTTTGTCACTAATGAATAGTACAAGGGCAATAAAGTTAAATTTCCATGTTTGAATACCCAAGGACTATTTTTGTAATTTTGGAAACTTTAGGGACTAAATGTGTAATTTCTTCAAAACTTTCTCCCAGGGACTAATAGTGACAATTATGAATTCCCTAGGACCCTTAATGATAATTTTCCCATTTTGAACACCCAGGGACTGAAACTGTCAAGTTTGAAACTTTGAGGGACCTGTTTTGCCAAACTGTGAAACTTCAGGGACCAATCATGTAAATTCACCAAACTTAACACCAAGGACCATTCCTGCAAAAGATTATTAGTATAAGGACCAAAATTGCTTTTCTCAAAGTTTTTACATCCCAGGGACCATGTCTGTCAATTTCCAAAGTTGAGGGACTAAACTTGTAATTTTATGAAACTTTGCACCAAAGGACTAAATATGTAACTTTATGATTAAAAAGGACCTTTGGTGACATTTTCATGTTTTTAGAATAACCAGGGACTAGTTTTGCCAATTTATGAAACTTGAGGGACTGAAACTGCCAATTATGCAAACTTTGTACGTTTTTCATCTGTTTTTGCATTTTTTGCATTTGAACATATAAAACACAACTTTAAGATATTTTAAGTATTTTGATACATATTTGAGTGTTTTTGTATGTTTTGGCAGTTCAGATTAGTATAAAATGATGAGTATTTAGACACTCATCAACGGCCATCAATGCAGTCTCGACATCTGGAGGAACCACCGAAGTACCCGATGAACTCCTATGCAAACTTGAGGCAAAGGTTGACTATTTTGAGGAAAGGCAAAGGCGACCTTTGAGTCCTAGACGGGCCACTGTCAATTCTGTCTCAAAAACAACTTCGGCACCATTATCTGAATCACCCTCTAGGGAAAACGCCGAGACCTTTCAGAACTATACCCCACCTTGTTCCCCTCCCAAGGAACTTAGCTCGGAGTTTGAGGCTAGGATGAGAGAATATATGGCAACTCACTCAGATCGGCTTGCTAGATTCGAAGAAGCGGTTTATAAGCAGAAAGAAGAAATGCAGGAGAAAATGAATGAGATGTTGAGTCTATTGGAGGAGTATGCCAATCAGAGAACCCCCGAACGAATGCTACTAAGGAAAGAAAGCGCCACTCCCACCACCCAATTTGTTAACTCCATCACCATTGTCCATAAAGATAACGAGAAGGTAGAAACTCCTGCTGAACAGACCTTAGAAAAACAACCAGAGTCTCAACCTTTGAGTTACTACCTGAAACATGATATAAACAAAAACACCATAACAAATTGGATTAACGGTGATGGGCGTAATCAATCCTCCGGACAGATTCCTGAGAAAGAGGAAGAAGAGGAAGATGAGTATGATACGCTTCCTGGAGGATCTGTATTCGAGAGGTTACTGGTACAGAAAGTGGCTACTAAGTAGGTAGCGTGTGGGAACTTTGAAATACCAACGAGCATCGGGGACTTGAAACATCTTAGTGCTTTCGCCGACCAAGGATCGGAAGTAAATCTTATGCCCCTAACTATTTACATCCAATTAACGTCAAAAATGCCAACACCTACTCGTGTTAGGTTATCCCTTGTTGGACACTCGTACGTATACCCCCTAGGAATCGCAGAAGATGTATTAGTTAATGTTGCAGGATTCATGTACCCCGTTGACTTTATGATCATTGATGATAAAGGGGATGGATGGATGCCAATAATCCATGGGTCACCATTCCTCACCACCGCTAGGGCTGTCATTAAGTATGAAGGTAGGAAGATTGAGCTTAAATCAGGAAAAAGAAAAATTAGTTTCCCCATGACCCCGCGAAGTGGGCATGAGAATTTGAGTTGGAGAATGATCAAAAACAACATTGGCACGACACCCATTCGTGTTCAGAATAAGATTCTTGCATGGGAGGCAAGGATCAAAAGCTATCAGAAAGCTAAGGATGAAAGAAGAAAAAGCAATTAGGTTCCGATTGATCTCGAACATACTCGACATGAGAAAAATCATACACCATTTGAGGAAGGGAACTTGGTGCTCTTGAGACACTTGGAAACAACAACACCACCCGATAAACCAAGTCCTTGGTGGTATGGGCCATTCACAATCGAAGGATTGAGCCAAGATGGGGTAGCTAACTTGAGAAGCAAATTAGGTGGGAAGGTGATTGCGAGTACCGACAGATTGAGGCACTACCACCATAACAGTAATGATCGCAACTATATGGGGTATATCATTTCCAATGATGAGATCACGTAGTAACCCATGACTTTGAGTCTAGCTACAAGACTCGCAAATAAAGAAAAGCGCTTCTTGGGAGGCAACCCATGTTTTGTGTGATTTTTATTTGTTTGATTGTTATTTGCTTCCGTATGCATGTTTTATTTTTATTGTTGGTTGATCATGTTTCTCAATTAAAATGTGGAAATACTTTACTATGTTGTTTAGCCTAGTCTTAACTCCAACCTAAAAGTATTTTTGCAAAAGATAAGTGTAAGGGGAAACCCCAAATACGTTTTTAAGAAACAAACCGATCATGATTCTCCACAATAATAAACGAGCATGTATATTCGTATTTGTTAGAGTCAAATGCTTGTATTGAGTCATAATGAAGTTTTGTAGGATTTTCCAGGAAGTAGGACCAAGTTTTTCCAGAAATTTTCCGGAAACTTAACATAAGAATTTCTGCAGGTCCATTCTGACGGCGTCAGAGTTTACTCTTGACGGCGTCAGGAGTTAAAAATCTGGAAATTTTACCGGTTTTGTTTTTCTAACGGAGTCTTATGGTTTTTGTGAATTATTAAGTTTTATAATCTCCAGGAAATCTGCAAACTTCATTCCACAAGCATTATATCTTACTTTGTTTTCTAGGATGTAGTAACGTATATAGGATGCCGCCGATTTTACGCGAGGTTGTCTTGTCTATTTTGTCAGGATTTACAGGTTATTTTTTACAAGGAGATGATTTATATTCTGGAAGGGAAGCTTTGATTGTTCGTTTTCTTGGAAGAAGATTTAACCTGGCCAACCTAAAATCCATACCGAGCAAATCAGGGGAGTATTTGATTTCATTCTCTTTACTTTTTCAGTTTTACATTCTTTACTTGAACATTGGGGACAATGTTCATCTTAAGTGTAAGGGGAGGGTAAAAAGATGATACCTTACATATGCACTTTCGCTTGAGTTTGTTTTGTTTAATAATAGATGTGTAATAAAACTACGAGAAATACTTGTTAGTGTAATTTTAGCACCAAATTTAAATTTTTTTACAACATTTAGGAGTGAAACTTTAGCCATAGCAAGCGTCTCATGGATAGGAGATTGTATGACTAGCACATAACCGTATATTCAGAAAAATTTTCCACCCAAAAATGTGAGGTTCGCCTTTAGATTTGATAGGAAAAGCATTCATTATCAGTGCTTATGAGTGTACCGGTAGCATTTAGATTCTAGAACTTGCGTTAGTGATGCATCCCGAGACCGCTAGTGAGACTACATTCGTGTGGTAGGATTTACTACATGATAAGAGGCATTAGGATCACCATTGTGTTAAACCCGTATCATAATTACTTGACCATTTAAGTCATATTACTTGGCTAGTTAAGTCAACTAATTTTTCCCACACCCTTAGCGTTGTACTCATTTTTAGTACACGAAACCCCTAGTACACCCCTCCGAGCCTATCTTTTCGTTTCTAACTTTAAGCATCTTACTTAAAGGAAGAATTTGTTACACCCCACTTAAATGTACAACCAAATCGCCTTAGCCTTCCGTGTATGCGCTCATTTTTAGTGCATTATTGTTATTTGTTAAGCCCTAAGTTAACTTTCTAATTAATTACATGGTTGCTAAGTCGAGTCATATCCTTGTACATATTGTTTTGGGACGATTGGGACTCATGGGTAAGTACTTATTTTATGGAGTAATGGGGAAGAACATCACTTATTACCCCCATATGTACGTTAATCTTAAAAGTGCTCCAAGTGTTTTGATTTTCTTAATTCGAGTCATTAGAATAGTTAATGTAAAGTATGTAAAGTTTCAAGTGTAAGGGGAATTTTCATCCCCTATGATGTATTATTTTGGATGGTAGGGTAAGAGTGTATGCAAAAAAAAAAAAAAAAAAAAAAAAAAAAAAAAAAAAAATAGAAAAAGAAAAAGAGAAAAAACATACGGACTACCATCCCGTTTTTCATTCTATGTTCATTTTATGTTTTTGTTATTTTTCATTTATTAGCTTAAGTCGAGTCTAGTCTTGGCTTAGCAACGCCATCTTGTACATGTAATTAACCAAGATTGTTAACTCGCCACCAGTAAAACTTCCTTTATCCAACAAAACCGTGTAATTCATATCCCTATACCTAACGTTACAACCCTTTAAAAGACCTCTTTGATAGTTTATCCTAGGTGCTTACGCCATGTTGTGGAGGTTTGATCCTTTCCCAAGCCTATGGTAATCTATTTTTCTATGACAGGTAGTGAGAGATATCTTCCATTTCCATAATGTTATATTACTTTATTACACCCGAGAGATGTGAGTATCTAAACACTATTTGTGAGGTGCTTGTGTATGACCTCCGTGCTTGTCTATTGGTCTTTAGTGGAACGATTATTTGTTGTAATTACTTTTATATTAGTGTTAAATGACCCCTAACTTGTCTTTTGAGTAGAATAAAAGCGCATTTGCTTGAGGACAAACAAATCTCAAGTGTAAGGGTATATGATGAGGCGAAAAATGATCCGTTTTTAGGTGGTCATTTAAGCCCGAATCCGACTTTATTTGATCAAATATTGCCCTAAATCGTTCCTTTTGTGATTTTAGGTACTTGGAGAGTGAATTCTGGAAAAGAAGCCATTTTGGACGTTTTTGGAGCATAAAAGTGAAGAAAACGGCAAAGTATCAATTTTCCATGCTGGAAACACTAGGTGACGGCGTCAGACATCATGAATAAAATACCGTAGTTGATGACGGCGTCAAAAGTCATCCTGACGGCGTCAAAGTCCCAAGAATAAAATACCGTAGGTGGTGACGGCGTCACACAGGCCGTCATAAGTAGATCAAGGCCGTCCGAGGAAGTATTTGGCGGCGAGGTGACGGCGTCACATGGTTGTCTTGACGCCGTCAGCCCAGTTTTCCTATATATAGTTTTCTAGTTTTTTCATTAAAAGAAGAGAAGTTTTGGAGAAACCCTAAAGACGAATTTGGTGCAACTTTTACAGGTTTTTCAAGGGTTCCAAACCCTTGATACCTTGCATTGTAATTGAGATAAGTGTTCTTCTAATTCAATCAATATGTCTATGTGTTGGTTGTCTATATCTTGTTCTTGTCTCAATTCCATTATGCTAGGCTAGATCTCCTTTGTGTTTGCTTAGATCTAATGAAACCTAGATATTGATTATGTGTTGATTACTTGTTTATTCTTGTTCTTGGATGAATGATTTTATATGTTAGGCTTAAGAAAACTGGCAGATCTCCAAATGGTAACATGCTTGAACGTCTTAAGAAACATGAACCGAGGCGTACTAGCTCTTTATTGGTTGTATTTAATGCATGAGCCACTGTTTACAATCCCTATAGTTGTGTTGGGTCATGGTGTAGGAGGAGATAAGAGCTCATAGAATTGGGGATTTATGTATGCCACCCCATGAATGGTATTAAGGAATACAATCCGTCATCCATACAATTATAACAAGTAATTAACATGTAAAAGATATCTAGGGAGTAATGAAGTCTAAGTAAACACATTTTCTCCAATCACTGCTCACAACCTTAGTATAATTAGTTTATTTTCATTTTTATTATTTTATTTTGATTGCATCTTAGTTTTGGGTTAGTTGAATAGCAACTAATTCCGCCCATTCTTTCAAAACCCGAGATTTTACTTGCTTTCTAAAAAATATAAAAATACAAAAATAATCATCCCTCACCTCTAGAACTAGTAATTAGGCTTTCTAATCCTAGCGACACTATTCCTAAGCTGAACGATCAATCCCCCGGTACTTGTCACTATACTATACTACAACGATCAGGTACACTGCCTGGTGGGGGTTGTAAGCTTCTCGAGATCCCTCGAGAGGTAAAGCCTGTTGCGATTCCCACGCATCAACCGGCCTTCTTCTTACCCTTTGTAGCACTCTTCTTTGGTTTGACTGGTGACATCTCTTCAGAAATAGTGTTGTCATCTTCATCAACAACAAGATCATCATTTGGAACCGAATCGTGATATGATCCATGATGCGAACCTTGATAACCCCGTGACATTTGTTGACTCGGAAAACCCGAACCGGTTCCAACATAAAAATCCGGATTGTTGCATAATTGTTCCACAAATTCACAAGCATCAAGATTGATGTGGTTAACCGGAGAATAATTTTGATAATTAGAATATGAAGACGTTGATGAGTCCATTGTTGGACGATACAATGATTCGGGGGAGCCATACATAGATTGTTGGCTTCGACGGAGGTAACTTTGTTGTGGTTGTTGGTTGTTTTGATATGGGGGAACAAATAGACGATTAATATTATGATGCATAGCAAATGGATTGAATGTTTGTTGTTGTGGAGGTTGTTGAGATTCGTATTCAAAAGAACAGGGTCGGAAATTGACGTTTGGTGAGACACCGGTTAACCGGAAAGTCGAATCCGGTGATACTTGCGGGATGTTTTGTCGTAATCGGGATTTTTGGCCTTTTGTTTGTTGTGATGTTTTCTTAGACATTTTGAATAGAGATAATTGTGAGATTACGTGAATTGGAGTGTGTTTATGTTGTGTGTATATATAAAGTAATTAAAAAGTTTTTTTTTTTTTACTTTTTTTTATTATTTTTTTTAATCACAAACAGCTACAACATTAAAGTTATGACAGATACATGGATCAAAAAGTGAAGTGAAATGAAAATCATATTCGGTCTAGCCTGAGACCCTTTTCCTTTTTTTTCCTCCCTCTAATCGGTCGCGACCGAGTGACAACAACAAGGACGACCCACTTCGACCTACACGACCGACTCGGTCGACCTCATTACTGTGGGTAGCCTGATAAACTTTCTTGGGTCAAATGGGATTCGATTATTGCATCATTTGGGTTAGGGGGCTTAATATTGGGTCACTAAGGGCTAAGAACTTGGCATTATTCGGAAAGTGGTGGTGGAGGTTTAGGAGAGAGGGCGGGAGCTTGTGGGTTAGGGTGATTAAAAGCATACACGGGAACACACAGGAACAGTGGGGGTTTGGGTGAGGTAAGGGCTTTGGATAGGCGGGGCTCGAGTGGGGGGGGGGGGGGGTTTGGAATGATATTGTGCGCATTGGTGAGGAGATTGATGGAACGGGGTTAGAGTTTACTTCATCTTTTCTTGGGGTGTTGGGGAACGGGAGGGATATTAGGTTTTGGGTAGATAGGTGGGTTGATTATCGGAGATTTTGCGATAGATTCCCTAGATTATATCATTTAGACTAGCTAAAAGACCCATGAAATTCACGGGTATTTTAAAGAGTGGCCAAAATTTTTGATGATAATATGAATATTACGTAATTAGCCTTAGAAAGAAATACATGAGTATATACAGTAGAAAATAAAAAGTCCGTACGAACGAAACATAAGTCATAAGTGTAATCAAACAAATAGTCAAATTATTTTAGCGGGTAACCCTTTTACCCAAACAAATAGTCAAAGAACCATAGATACATAAAGTTCTTGCCAACCGGCCATTTGACATATGCATATTGGATTTAGAAACCTTATACCTAAAAAGTTGATAGATTATACTCCCTCCGTCCCATAAAAACTGTCCAGTTTGACTTTTCAGAGTCAAACTGGTTCAACTTTGACCTTAAATATTTTTTATGTGTTATATAATACTTGATCAAAAATTATACCAATGAAAAACACACTTAAAACTCAATCAATTCATATATTTTTCATAAAGTATTATATAATACTTACAAAAATAAATAAGGTCAAAGTTGAACCAGTTTGACTCTGAAAAGTCAAACTGGACAATTTTTATGGGACGGAGGTAGTAATAATTTACATGTAAGAAAAACTTGAGTGAGTTCAGTTACATGTGATCGGTCATTTCATTGTAGACCACATTTGTTGTGCTATTCGTGAGGTTCCGTGGCTTAAATTATCTTCATTTTCTTTTTGCTCTTTAATGTTGGACATAACAACGTATAGTTGACAATGCTTGAAAACATGGTGTGCCAAATATGAATTATTTTGCCTAAGAGATAGTACTTGGCTTTTTGTTGATGATCATAGCGAAAGATACGGACACTCTTACTATCTTTAACAGTAACCATTTATTCGAGGGCATGATTATTTATCGTTATTGGATAAGCATGCTTTGTTGTAGTTGTTGTGATATCAATTAAAAAATGGTTCTCAACACGATACTTCTATTCAAATGAGGTCGCATAAATCGTATATAAATTTAAGGCAATGAACTGAACATAGATAATATATACATGTGATCACTCAATATATGATATCAGCAGCAAGATGATTCATTTATGAAACTCAGCAATACTTGCATCAAAAGCTATCCTGAGTAAAAAAATTGGTCATCATCATCCAAGTTAGCGTTCGATCCAAAACAAAAAGATAATATATAATTTAACATTACTCAAAAAAAAAAAAAAAAAAAAAAAAAAAAAAAAAATTACTCTATCTAAAATAGTACATATGTGACTTTAATTCAATCATATATCTAAACCGATATCATTTTTTGTGGTATCTCATTCATATTGGATAGTACCCATGCCCCATTTACGTGCCTTAAACGAAGACAAAAAATCAAATTAAACACGCAATACTAATAACAAACAATCAGGTTTTGCAAATAAGTATCAAATAAAAATGTAGACCTTGCGTATGAGTGATGAAGCATTTGCAAAAGCATAGTAACACTAAACACACACTGCTCTGGAAATAATCTAACGACATCTTCAATCAATAGCAACCTGAATCAATTACGACTTGTGTATGCAATTCAAACAATAAATGTCAGCAAAACATGTATTGTAAACCTAAAAACATATCGTGTTATACACGACTTATTATATATAATACCGTCACAATTATCTTCACTTTGAGAAAAAACTCATGTCTATATATCTTGCCACCCGCTTTATAGAGGCACCTGCATGCAAAAATAATATTATGTCATTATATTGTTGTCAACAAAGTACATTTATCCATCTGTCATGTAACCATGTTTATTAGATGAATTACATTGGTAAACGCTATTCAAATGAATATATAATTTTAATAAAGAAAAGATGCAAAAGCTTAAAAGAGCAACCTTCATTTTACTCCGTAGCCTTTTGTTTTAACTTGGACTCTAAACTGATTTACTATTTCTTTTTGGTATTTGTCTCAACATAAATGCAGAATCATAACATTCACTTAAGATGTCGATTATAAGAACACAAAACATCCTATCTACTGAAGCAAATTAAGGAAAAAAAAAAAAAAAAAAAAAAAAAAAAAAAAAAACAACGAAAACTAACCTTTTGATTAAATTGGATTTGATATTTAGAATGAAGCAAAATCTGCAAAACAAACATACACAAAAACGTATAATTTGCGACAACATGTTGACTCCTGCATTGCAAAACAGAATAAAGCATTAAACTGAAGTTAGACAAAAAAGCAACCAATAATCTTTAACTTTGTACGTAAAATCAGTAACTTTGTGCTAAACCTTTTATTCATTTTTAATGCTGTCCATTAAGCATTCAACTATCACTTTTTATTCATGCATTTATCAAAATAGCAACATTTTTGAGACGTGTAAATGTTAAAAATACTATTTACTCTAAAATACGAAGACTCAAATTAAACTGATTATTATCTGCTTACCTTTGGTTCTTTAATCAAATCGACAACAAAATTCGTCATGAAGTGAATTTGTTCATTCATGTCTTCTTTATCGGCAATGCTTTAAGTATCCACTTTTATTGGCAATACTCACCTCCAAACATGAAAAAGGAACCACAGAGCATATGTCATACTCCTTTGACAATATGAATACCTCCTGGTCCTGTCATAGAATGAAAATTTTCAAAAGATTAAATTTCACCTTATGTTTTTTTCAACTCCCATACAAAAACACTCGTATCTTTTTGTTATTGTTATTTTACTTTGAATGCTTTTCTCAAATGATCTAACCATTATTATGGATGTAGCATAACCAATGAAAACACAAATAGAGTCAACTCGAGAGGTATGAAAAATTCCTACCGAGTTGCATATAATGTAACATCATTTTATTATAAATTCAAACCAAGAATTGAGGCTATAGAATAACATCATTTTATTATAAATTTTAGTAAGGAATATCTTTCAACTTGGAATGAATTGTCAATCACTATTGAAATAGAGTAGAATTGTTAAATAAAGACAACGTAAATATTATTTCCTTCCAAAATTAAGTATAACGCGGTGTTTGACTGTAATTATATCTTCTACAAATAAGTTCTAAACCTTCTGTTTATATAAAGCATACCAGAATTAGGACTATAGAGTTTGGAATGTTACGATTTTCAATTCAGTGACATTTTTTGTGAATTAATGTTTCACAAAAATCGGATGAAACCTACATGCACAACAACATTTAAAGAAAGAATTTAAAGAGCTTTTGTGGACAGGTGTCACAACCTTAGGCCAAGATATATTTGGAAAAAATTGATGAAGAGGGAGGTAGAAAAACTCTGTTTTATTAGTTAAGATAGATAGGAGAAAGGAGGGTTGTGTGTGGGATA
Source organism: Artemisia argyi (assembly GCA_030686995.1). Taxonomy (NCBI): domain Eukaryota; kingdom Viridiplantae; phylum Streptophyta; class Magnoliopsida; order Asterales; family Asteraceae; genus Artemisia; species Artemisia argyi. The sequence continues at coordinate 29,228,902 of CM060682.1, read as the reverse complement.
AGGGGAAGTGGGTTAATGATGTGTGGTGTTGGGAATGGGAGTGTGGTAGGAGTATTAGGGGTAGAGTAAGTAGGAAGTTAGATGAACTTTTAGGAGTTGTGCAAAATGTTGTGGTCAATGTTAATTGTAGGGATAAATGGAGGTGGATGCTTGGTGAAGATGGAAAATTTACGGTTAAGGAGCTAACAAGTTTGATGGAGGAGAAGTTCTTACATGTTGAAAGTGGAGGTCATGAGATGCTTTGGAATAAGTTGGTACCTAAGAAAGTAAACATTTTTGTGTGGAGGGCGCTAAAAGGAAGACTTCCGGTTCTAGTGGAGCTTGATAGAAGAGGCATTGATTTGGACTCGGTTCGTTGTCCTGGTTGTAACAATATCGTGGAGACTTGTTGTTAGTTTATTGACATTATTTTAGTAGTCGTATGTTAGGATCGAACTCGAGATCACGGGATTGCACACTTTACGTATGAGACTTGATGTTTAAATAATTAATATAAAATGTTATATTTAATTATTTAATTCACAATAAACGACTAAAGAGCGTTAGGTAATTAATGGAATTTACTAACGATCGGTAAATGTCAACGGGATACGAAGAAAGTAAAACAAGATAAGAGAAGGTTCTAGAAATCCTCCCTTGAGCTTGTTTTGGTCGAAACTATGGAATCCCACATCGGAAACCATAGCAAACTTGATATCTATCATAAAGGTATAAATACATCCCCATGTATTCATCCTTTGGGACACTTGATTTCAATAGAAGGCCAAACTTCTTCTTTTCCTCTCTTGTTCATAGGACAACGAGCGAAACCCCGCGAGTAACCTTGAACATTACAAAGTGTTTGGTAAATTTATTGTGATCAAGAACTAGCATTCACATCGAATCGCTAATAGTACGTGTGTACAAAAACATGATACAATCACACTATTGATTGATTCTTGGATTGAATTACAAAAGAGGTAAGGGGTAATTCTTATAATCCACATAAACCCTAATTAGGGTTCTTGAGTTGATGATTGCATTTGATTCTTGTTCGGGCTAGAATCACTACGGTACGTTTACTATTTATTATTGATTAATTAATTACATGTTATATGATCTTGTTATAATTGCTTCCGTTATGCTCACTTGATGTGTTTGGTTTATTTTATATGATTGTCATGATATTATAATTCCAACAGTGGCATCTAGAGCCGTTATAATGTGTAATTAATTATCGAAACGCATAAAAATTGGATCTTGATTCGTTTAGTTACATGTTTTTAGGGTTTTTAGATTCCTAACCCTAATTTTTTTTATGGGTCGATTTAGACCTTAAAGGGTTTTAGGGTTTTGGTTTTGATTTTTTAATATGATTAGAAACCCTAGGATGTCATGTAATTTGTTATGCGTTTTAGGAAACGATCTTGGTGCAATATGTTAATTGTTAAGATTAATCCATGAAAAAGTGCATATTTGCATGGATTTTATATTGTGTGATTATTTAAATGGTTTAAATTGGATATATATATCTTAATTGTTAAGTTATATCGAAACATGTAAATTTATTAATAGATGTCGAATTGGGGAAGACTCCAATATTAAGTAATCAATTATGTGCTATGTGGTATTTGTTTAGTTTTGGCTTACGCAATCGATTTTTCGATGCATGTGGCTCTTTTTCCTAGAAGAAGAAAGCCTTAATTGAATAAATACGTTATACACCTAGATTTGATTATTAATAGGACTATTGAATAAGATTTGCATGTGGCTACATGTTTTATACATATTTAATTGTTATGTTATGTATATGTTTATTTAGTTGTTTTAATTTTGTATTTTATATTACTTGTTTTTGTTTATTATTATGTTAGACATGTTTATAAACGAAAAGGGTAATTTTTTGAATAGAAAAATAATACGGACTAAATAAATGGCGAAATTATTTTGGTTTTAAGAGTAAATTTCAAAGGATTTGTTAATTGATGTTTTTGTACATAGTGTGCGAAAGGTGGACCAAAGGTTGCCATCCAATGTACTTGTAGAGAGGGGTTTTTAAAGCTCATGCACCTACCGGTTCTCTACAACTGTTTGGTTGCCGACTCTAGACTTACCTATATCACTATATTACGTACATTGTCATCTTAAGGGTGAATTCACCACAATTCCACAATGATTATCCGAAACACTAAGCCTTAGGGCTTATGCAAAAGTACGATATAGTGGACGATAATTGTTGGTAATTCTTTAATTGGTGAACCCAATACCTCAATCAAAATTTTGTTATTTTACTCTTAACAAATTGGTAATAAAAATGTTTTGTAAAACCAATGTTATGAAGTTGTATGCATGCTTCTTCATACATTATTTTGATTACATGTCAAAATTTAATACCCTTATAAAATTAAGTCGAATGCCATCTAATTAAGAACACTTGAAGTTGTAATTTACGCCATGCGAGAACTTGGCGAGATTACAATGGAGAGGTAAATTTCATAAATTCATTGCTAGCAGATCAACTGATGTGATGGATTTGTGAGTTTGCAGTTTTTAAGTTAGACGACTTAAATTGAGTAGGAAGTGAGATCTTGGACTCAAGGCATTAAGATGGGGATCAAACATGCTTACATTACAAAAGTTTTGTGATTGTAAATCCCATAAATCTAGGAACTGCAATATGATATTGGCAATTATTGTTCGACAATTACCTTGTTGAATACTATCATTACTAGCAGATCAACTGATGTAATGGTACTATGTCAATTAGGATCCTAGCTTTAAGAAAATACTATGGTTTATATGAATATTTACCAATGGGTATTTTATTTTCTTAAAAATCTAATTATCAAAAATACTGAAATTGAATTTTGTAATTCGTTTTAATGTATTAATGCAACGTTCAAACCGTAAACGCACTTTGGGCTTTGGTAAATTGATCTCGTTCTGTTTTCAAACAAATGTTTGATTAAGAATAATTTACTTAAAAGACAAATGCTGTCTCCTTTCTATGAAAGAAGAGTGAGACACAATCCTATTCCTTTTCATGAATGAGAAAGGATAATAGGAATATTAGATATGTCTAAATTCTAATATAACTCATAGCAAATTATTTAATAGTTAAGAAAATTGCGAATATTTTTCATAGGGATTTTATCATCCTCATTTGGTGATCAAATTCTTAGTAACAAATATGATATTTGGTTAACAGAAAATTATGTATGACATTTTATGAGTTATTATAATTAGAAGCTAGACTAATTACTGCAAAATGTTTAAAGACAAACTAGTTGTTTTGACTATTTTAAAGGTGCTACATACATTGTAGGATGGTAGACCTGTTAAGGAAGAAATTGCATGCCCAATTTTCAAGTTAATAGCATTTGATGGATAGTCCATCATTTACGTAGTAGAATACACTCTTTAGTGCATAAGTAATTGTTACGCATGGACATTTAAAGGTGTAGGAAAGTTAAAGACACAATATTTGTTTTCACTGGATATGAAACATTTACAATGTTGTCAAATTTAGTGGGAGTATTGTGTACTTATCACTGAATAAGGAATTATTGTAATGATCTTTAATTCAGTGGGAGTTACAAGCTTTGACATCTTGGTAGCTAAAGATAATTACTTTCCAAATGTAGACACTCATACTTTTAAGGATAGTCTTGTACGCTTCCTTACTAGACATTGTTGTTTTACATATACTTGTTATGCTAAAATCTATGACACAATTATATTGAACACATAAACAAATACATGGCATGTTGTTTATCAACTATATGAGGTTGTTCCATGCACAAGTGGGAGAAATGTTATCTTTAATGTGTGCAAGAAACAACTCATAAAGATATGATTTAATGGATTCTCTTGACTACAAGGTAAGAGAATAATGTTCTTATATTAATTCAAGAAACACTTGGTGTTACAATTTATGTTATGTGAGAACTTAGCTAGATTGCAACAACAAGGTGAATTTCATATTTCATTACTAGCAGATCAACTGATGTAATTGAACTATGAGAATTTGCAGTTTCTAAATTAGAATAATGTTCTAATATGAATTATACTAAGCTAATTCAAGAAACACTTGGTGTTACAATTTATGTTATGTGAGAGCTTAACTAGATTGCAACAACAAGGTAAATTTCATATTTTCATTAATAGCAGATCAACTGATGTAATTGAACTATGAGAATTTGCAGTTTCTAAATTAGATACCTATTAGAACATGTGTCAATATGATATCAAGACTACTTTAATTTGTATATTTATGAATTCATAGAATGACATAAATTAATAAAGTAATCTAATGCTGCTTCAATCTGAATATTTATGTGTTCTTGGAATGACATAAATAATGTTGTTGACATTATTGTGAAGTAATATATTAACTTGAAATTACTATTGAAACCAAAAGATGGTGTTCATAATTACTTTAGTTAAACATGTTTATGTTTCATTGTAAAGATATAAACATAAAGTATTTTAATTGTTACACGACTTATAATAAAGTAAGACGTTATCTTGTTGTGTTTTTTTAATTAAGACATATACATGAAGTTATTAAATTGTTAAATGACTTATAACGTATAGAGGGATTATAACAGTTTATGTTTTCTTGTAAAGGCATGAACATGAAATGACTTTGTAAAAGTACTTGTGTTATAAAGCATGTAATTGGCTTGAATATTATTATACCATTAAAATGACTTAGTTGGTAAATAGACAAGTCAAAACGAATATGGTTATCTTGAATATTGTTAGATTGTCTTGCAATATTGATACTAATAAAATACCAAATGTTGATGGTATGTTCAATTAGGAAAATCAAACTCTTATTAAATTGTTTGATTAAAGATGACTATGATTTCTTTTCTTCTAAAAGTTATCAAGGTTAAAATATTGAGTATGGTTTGGACATATTTAATAAAACTCCAATCTAGAAGATTAATAAGACATCATCATATGATGGAATGTGATGAATTACATTAAGTCTTAAATTGAAGTTCTAAATTTGTTTAACTGCTTATGAAGAGGTTATTAACAAAGTAAAGTCAGGAACTGTCAATATGTATTTGTAATATCCCAAAAGAGAATATTGTATTGTTGCTTTATTTGTTAAGTATTTAAAGATAGTCTTTAAATTGCTAAAAGTAAGTGGGAGTGTTGATCTTTAAAAGATAAAATTACAAGATACATAATATTCTAAAATACACTAGTAAATATCATGATGAAGTTTGACATTTGAATGTTAAATCTCAACATGATAATAAAGTTTGACATTTAAATGTTGAATCTCAAGATGATGGAATTATCATTCATAGAATAATAATATATCTCAGATATTTGATTAATATGCTGAGGGCTATGATTTACAGGATTATTGTAAACATGATAATCATTATGATACATTACCAAATATGTAATTGGGTAAAGTATACATGATATGAATGATTAAGATGATGTCCATAAAGATAATCGATTTTAGAAATGTGGTTTATCTTAATAGTTAGACTAGAAAATGAAGATGAGTTTCTTTAAAGATAAGGTAACCCGTGTGGTTTAAATCTTTGTATAGAAATCATATGGACAATATTGTGCACATATTTAATGCATGTCTTATGACAAAATTATTAATCACACTTAAGCAATTAACTGTGATTGAATATTCTTTTCTAAACACATTAAATATATAAAAATTATGATTGTCATATTTATGAAATTGACAATAGAATATCAAAACTCTTTCTTGAGTGATTACAAGATGATTTGGCAATATTAATATATAATTAAAAGGTTATTTGATAACTTGTGTAATATTCTAAATGAATATGTTTGATTATAGAATCACATCCTAAATCAGGAACAGCTTCCAAATTCTATAGCTGAACAATTTTCAATTGTTGTGAAAATTTTCATAGCCAACAAACTTGAAAGTTTGAAGGGCATCAAACATTACACAATAGATATTAATGTTTACGGAAAGTTTTAATAGTATATTGTTGTTTACAATGATGCTAAATGAAATTGAGATGACACTCAATACTAGTTATAGTAAAGATTTCATCTTTCGCTATATGTACTAGTTGTTCTTAATAAGAGCATAGTTGCATTATACATTAAAAGAATAAGAATACTTTAAACTTTAAAATGTTTAGAAGTTTGATTATCATAAAATTGTGGTTAAGGATGTCACATATTTTATGAAATATGGCATTATCAAAATAGTTGACTATGCACATATAAGAACTTCAATAGTTGAATTCTTGAAATAAGTATTCTTAAAATTCCGATAGATCAAAGTTGGATGATTTATGCTTTGTCAACGAGTATGAATGTCATTACTTGAGACATAATTCATCAACAAGAGTTATCATGCATTGATCTATTTAGTATTTGGATAAGAGATGTTAAACAATTATTATAATAAATTTAAATACATGGTATGTTTAATTTATAATATATTGTATCCTATATTTGTATATTTAATCCATGAATAAATGTTATTCTAAATTGTCCGTTGTCAGTTAATAATAAGAGAATATTGTTAAATCAATACAAATATGAAGGTTGGTATAATATACTTAAAGTATATTGATGCGTAGTCATGCCATTTCAGATGATATTCAATGATACTGAATATAGGACTTATCCCAACTAAATGATGTTACTTTATGGATTTTGTTATTAAGTAAATCATGAGAAGTTATCCTCAGACTTGAGATGCAAGATAAGTGTCATGAATGTAGTACATTTTTGTGGAACAACTTAACGCTATACGTAACTGGTAGTCATAAGGGTTGTTTTCGGAAGTGTTACAAAGTTTGTGGGTTTTGCTTGTAGTCAAGATAGAATTTGTTCTTTCAAATTAATTTTTTGGAGTTTAATACTGCTAGGCCCCTCGTAGGGTTGTCAAGATGTTTGCATGGCCGTGCCCAATATCTTCCCTGAATATGTTCAGAAGATTTGGTAATCTTGATCAATCACAAGCAACGAGAAACAGAATGGTTAATTAAGGAATGACTTTGATCTATATCCTTATTAACATGGTATTAGAAACAAAAGGATAATAATAATGAGAAATCATTAAAAGGTTTTTCCAAGAGCCTTACTCGAGTTGTACTAGAGGCATCGAAGTGTTGCTAGACGCTAACCGATGTGATTACACTATTAAAATATGTCCAAGTGGGAGCTGTTAGTTTATGGACATTATTTTAGTAGTCGTATGTTAGGATCGAACTCGAGATCACGGGATTGCACACTTTACGTATGAGACTCGATGTTTAAATAATTAATATAAAATATTATATTTAATTATTTAATTCACAATAAACGACTAAAGAGCGTTAGGTAATTAATGGAATTTACTAACTATCGGTAAATGTCAACGGGATACGAAGAAAGTAAGACAAGATAAGAGAAGGTTCTAGAAATCCTCTCTTGAGCTTGTTTTGGTCGAAACTATGGAATCCCACATCGGAAACCATAGCAAACTTGATATCTATCATAAAGGTATAAATACATCCCCATGTATTCATCCTTTGGGACACTTGATTTCAATAGAAGGCCAAACTTCTTCTTTTCCTCTCTTGTTCATAGGACAACGAGCGAAACCCCGCGAGTAACCTTGAACATTACAAAGTGTTTGGTAAATTTATTGTGATCAAGAACTAGCATTCACATCGAATCGCTAATAGTACGTGTGTACAAAAACGTGATACAATCACACTATTGATTGATTCTTGGATTGAATTACAAAAGAGGTAAGGGGTAATTCTTATAATCCACATAAACCCTAATTAGGGTTTTGAGTTGAAGATTGCATTTGATTCTTGTTCGGGCTAGAATCACTACGGTACGTTTACTATTTATTATTGATTAATTAATTACATGTTATATGATCTTGTTATAATTGCTTCCGCTATGCTCACTTGATGTGTTTGGTTTATTTTATATGATTGTCATGATATTATAATTCCAACACTTGTGCTCATTGCTTGGTCACTTGTGATTTAGCGATGAGCGTGTGGGAAAAAGTTTTCAGTTGGTGGAAGGTGGGAAGCGTTAATGCTTTTTCTATTGATGAATTTTTTTCATCTAATGGAGGGGTGAATGTTCCCAATCTTCTATCTCATGTTTGGCAAGCGGTTATTTGGACTTCCGGCTACTTCATTTGGAAATGCACGTATATTCAGTAAAAAAGCTTCAAGTACTAATAAGATTGTTCAAGATATCCAACTCAAAAGCTTTGAATGGATTGTGAGAAGATCAAACAAATATAAAGAGTTAGATTGACATCAATGGTTATGGGAGCCATTCAAGAATCGGCTACTTGGGGTGATACTTCCTGAATGTTCACTATATTTACTTGGGGTGGGTCATGGGCCAGTGAGTAAGTAGCATGTGGTGTCTAGTCTTGGGTGATACTTGATCCCAGGTCTTGGGACCTTGCACTTTGTCATTGTATTTTGTCATTTGTTTCTCAATGCTTGATGTCTGTATGCACCTTGTGGTTGTGGTGTTTTTTTAATTTCCTTGGGTAATTGGCTTGTTGAAGAGATGGGATGACATTTCTTGTGTAATTTGTTCCTTATTTGGTTTCTTAATACATGTTGCTTTTCTTTAAAAAAAAAAAAAAAAAAAAAAAAAAAAAAAAAAAAAAAAAAAAAAGGTGTACTCGAGATTTGGTATTATCCTCTTCATAATTTTAGATAATATTGCAATTAACACGTAACTTAAAATTATTGTTTGATCTTCCTAACTTGCTGATCTCTTTATACACGAATTATTTCATTTGACATATTAGATAATGTCAAAAAGGGATTGGTTGTTGATTTTGTTTCAAAACTGGAGCAAGGACACTGCTACTACTTATCCGATTTTAGCGTAACAGAAAGATTTGGAAAGCACTATGTTGTTTCCCATAAGTATCGAATTAGTTTTTTACAAGATAGACAAGTCGTTAAATGCAATGACATTTGGTGACCATTTGACTCTATTCGTAATGAAGTTCGACCATATACCTGCTTATGGTTAGTGCATTATTAGTTTCTATATTTCAGTTACTGTAAATCTAACGTTGACTGGTGTTTATGTAATTTTATAGATGTGATTGGTGAAGTCGTTTCATGTGGATCTATTGATTATCTGTTAACTAAATATCTATATTGAAGGTTGCTCTTACTTCATTTGGCTGACATGCTACATTGGTTCTTAAAGATGTTTGGTTTGGATGCAACTGTATTTAATAGTTAGCAACTTAAGGTATGTGTGTTACGTACTAGCGCCAGGTGCTTCTCCTTGTGCCCCTGTAGTTGTGTTGGCTCACTCAAATTGAGGTGGCTGCAAACATTGTGGTGAATCTAGGGGACTAAATGACATTTTAAGGCTCCATGTTAAAAGACTTGAGTACGAAGTAGGAGCCCATTACTATCCCGTCAAGGTAAGGCTATTTCATTATTTCCATATAGTTGGAGTGAATTTAAATATTGTACTACGTAAGTTTTTTATATGCAATGCATACTCGAGGGACACATCAGCGATTTTTATGAACTGAAACTTCTACCATAGCTATATCGTTTTGATGATAACATTCGCTAATAGGTGTCTTTGACTCGACTTTTTTTTTTTTTTTTTTTTTTTTTTTTTTTTTTTTTTTTTCATAGAATTAATTTCATATACTCCCTACTTTCAAAATCATCTTATTTAGAGGAGATGATGGTCTCTTATAAATTTTTGGGTTATCAACATGGATGGCATGCATCTTATTTATGCTAAACACATCGCCCAGGTACTTGATTAGCTCATCTAGCTTCCGGTAGCCCTATAAAAGCAAATTCTTAAACTTATATAAATATCTTTATACAATTCTTAGGCTGCAAAAATTCGGTTTGAGTTGAGAGGTGGAGCGTGGAAAGAACCGTCTATGCAAATGAATGGAGAACCATGGAAACAACCATGAACATGGACCTTGAGCTAGATGCCATTGCATTTTCTTCCGCCAGATTACATGAGCAACTTTGTTATGGTTTGCTTTATTTTAAAGCTTGCAAGTTTGGTCAGATGTGGAGCAAATGAGTATCATCTGTTATATATGTCGTGCCTAAATGAACACACACTACAAGTATTACGTAGTACATTATTTAAGACTATTGTTGGGAGAATATCATGTATGTTGAGTTATTGAGCTGTGATGAATTGCTATTCTTTTTGTATTGCTCTGTATATTTGCTAAATGATATTACTTGGTAGTCGGTATATATATATGCGATCAGTGAATCAATTCATATTTGGTTTTAAAGCTTGCAAGTTTGGTCACATGTGGAGCAAATGAGTGTCATCTCATATATGTCAGTGCCTCAATGAACACACTCTACAAGTATTACATTATAAGTATGCAATTAGTGAATCAATTCATATTTGTTTTTAATGTCATAATAGGGACTGTTTGGTTGCCATTTTATTTGTCAAAAGTGGCAGTTTGGTTGCTGCCTTTTGCTGTCAAAACAAGATAGTTTAGTTGTTTTTTTATATGACTTATTTTTACTTACAATACAAATTTTTTATTGCCACCCGCGAAACCCGCGGGTCTATAGTCTAGTAATAATAATAATAACAATAACAATATCGAGATTTTGTTGGCGAACCCATCCACAGAATGACTCACACTGTAATCTTGATACAAAAGCGACTAACAAAGACTCAAATCATTTAGAACTTCTATGATCATAATGCTTAGGCACACTAGTACATATATAGCAGCAACCAGCCATACATGAAATAACAGATGGTATATGGCATAACACAAAAGTTGGTGATAAAAGATTCATGACAATAAGAGCACACCATAAGTTACTAAAACTATAGTTTTGCATGGCTTCATGGATTAACCTTTTCCTTCCATCCAGCAATGACATGATCTTCAGAAGGTTTGGTTTTCTTAAACGACTTGCGATGAAAGAGCGACTGCATCAAAAACATAAAAGAAAACCCAAGCTTTAAACACACAAATGTATATGACATAGAGCATATTATTTTGCACTATGTTGGATCTTTAATGTCAAGCAGAAATATGAGAGCCTCAAAGAACTATTTTATATGATTTAGCTCATGATCCAATTTCTTTATATCAGTAGTCAACTGTTTACTCCCTCTGCCACGTGGACATTTCATTGATTTCATATTAAGACATTTTTTTTTTTTAACAAAATTCCAATTATTCACCCATTATATCACTGCAAGCTTTTAAAGCATAAATACACATGAAATGGGTTGATTCAATCCCATTTCGCAAACAATGACAATTTTCGCCCACTAATATTATTACCTTAGAATACAGGACTCAAATTTTTTTCAGCTTTGAACTCATGAATATAATCAGAAAAAATGGGGAGGGGGAGGGGGGGCACTATTCAATTTTCATATTTCCACCGGAAAAACATTTATCGTTTTAGCAGGAATAAATGTATGACAAAATACGACATTCATATTTAATGTTTATGAAGATCATTACTTAAGAAACTAAAGGTTTCAACAATTAGGCAACTGCAACAACAGTATGCACCAATATGTATGCAAAAGGTGTTAAAAATGTTTTTAATCAATAGGGGAATACTCGTGCCAATGGGAGACTAACAATTATTAAATAAAGATCAAGAATTGAAAAAAGCAAGTCGCGTACCTTTTTGTACTTACGCACATGTGTCAATGTTTTGGGAAGAGTCCAGTTTTTAAAATGACCAAGAGCCACCTCGAGCAGGTATAGCTTTGGTGCCAAGCTTAAATCCATGGCTGTTATCGTTTTTCCATTAAGATAAGGCCCCTTAGATGTCATAACTTACAGTTAGTCATCATCTAAATAATACACTAAGATAATGTGTCTTCACTGAATAGAACGATCATATTGTTTACTAAGAATAAAAAAAAAAAAAAAGGTACCTCGTAAACTTACATCTTTTGAAAAGTATTTCTCCAATTCCTCTAGCTCACCAAGTAAAGCTTTCTCAATACCATAATTCTTGTCGTTGCTCTTTATAAATTCCACAACCTTTGGGAGAATCTTTAACCCCCTACAATGTCATGTCACATCAAAAAATGAAGAGGCAATGAAATAAATTCACCGATGGTGATTATTCGACTAAATTTATAACCTTTTGTGTTTGCTTATGGTAATTATGACTCAGAACATTATCTAAGATTCAACGTTGTAACCACAGGATCATATCTAATCCCAATAATGTTCCGGATTCAGATTCAAATGAGGTCTCCAACACAATTCACGTGGGTAACAAAATCGGGTTTCATATGAATGGCAAAGAACAAGAATTAGAAGGTATCTTTGCCAATGGAGATTGCAACTACAATCAATGAATGTCTTGTCTCTTAACATAAGGGGTGTAGGAGAGGATCATAAGAAATCATGGATTAAGAGATTATGTTCCGAGCATAAGGTGAACTTCTTAGGCATTCAGGAAACAATGACAGGTAAGTTAAATAGATATGTTGTGCAATCTATGTGGAATAACTCTCCTTTTGAATTCACCCATAAACGCTCATATGGAAAATCTGGTGGCATCCTCGCGGTCTGGGATACCACTTTTTTCACAATGATTGATACCATGGAGGGTGAAGGTTACCTAGCTATTCTTGGCAAATGGCGTAATTTGGATCAACCATGTCTCATGGTGGTCGTTTATGCACCACAAGACTATCATGATAAAAAGGCACTTTGGGATAACCTCACACGGATACTTGAAAATCACAATAACTTCTCTATTCTTATTGGTGATTTCAACGAAGTTAGGTATGAATCAGAAAGAATGGGAACTGTATTTGATTCTAGAGGTGCTTCCCAATTCAACGACTTCATTCATTCTTCGGGTCTATGTGATTTGCCTTTAGGAGGAAAAAGATTTACTCGGATGAACAACTTGGGTTCAAAGCATAGTAAAATTGATCGCTTCCTTGTTTCTGCTCATGTGATTCACAAATGGCCTGACTCGCATGTCATTGCTCTCCCCAGAGAGTTTTCTGATCACACGCCACTTTTTCTCGAGAATTTAGCACCTGATTTTGGGCCCACTCCTTTTCGGCTTTATAATTCATGGTTGTCCCATTCCGAGTTTGCTGATGTAGTCAACACTTCTTGGGCTTTCCCATGTACTGGACTTCATGCTGTGGGGTTTAAAGTTAAGCTTCAAAGGCTTAAAAATAACATCAAAAAGTGGCGTTTAAATGTTAACCAGACTGAAAAAGTCTTTTGTCAAGAGCTTCGGAACAAAATTGATTGCTTGGATACCAAGGCCGAGTCTTCCCCACTTTCATCTACTGAGGTGGAATCAAGAACCATGTCGATCAAGCTCTTGGCTGATTTTGAACATCGAAAAGTGAAGGATTTGAAACAAAAGGCTAAGATACGTTGGGCTTCCGAAGGTGATGAAAATACTCAATTCTTTCATGGGGTTATTAATGCAAGGCGTAATCGTTCAAGAATAAATGTGTTTAATATTAATGGGGATTGGTTGACAGATCCAGTAGTTATCAAGAACCACATATTTGACTCCTTTTGCAGCCGCTTCAAAGAAGGTAACCATTCTAAACCACTTTTCACAAGTAATCTCTTTAAACGGCTCACCATAAGTGAATCTCAATCCCTTGATTGTCCATTCACTTTAGAAGAAATAAAAGAGGCGGTGTGGGATTGTGGTAGTGCTAAGGCACCGGGCCCGGATGGGTTCACGTTTAAATTTTTTAAAAAATATTGGGATACTCTTAAACATGATATTGTTTCTTATGTTAAAGAATTCGAGGTCTCGTCACATATTCCAAGAGGATGTAATTCTTCTTTCATCACCCTTGTTCCAAAGGTGGAGGACCCTTTAGTTATTGGTGATTTTAGGCCTATTAGCCTGATTGGGAGTCAATACAAGATAATTTCCAAAATCCTTGCTAATCGCCTCTCTCGTGTTGTATCTTCGGTTGTTAGTGATGTTCAAATGGTGTACATTAAAGGCCGACAAATCATTGATGGGCCTCTCATGGTTGATGAAATTATTGCTTGGGCTAAGAAACATAAAAAGCGCCTCTTGTTTCTTAAAGTCGATTTTGAGAAAGCTTTTGATTCCCTAAGTTGGTCCTTTCTTCTCTCTGTTCTTGAACAAATGGGTTTTAGCTCTAACTGGAGGAATTGGATACATTCGTGCTTAGACTCGGCTTACACATCGGTTCTTGTAAATGGGTCGCCAACGAAGGAATTTAAAATTGAAAGAGGGCTTAGACAAGGAGATCCTCTTTCTCCTTTTCTCTTCATCTTGGCAGTGGAAGCCCTTAATATTGCTTTTCTTGAAGCAGGAAATAACAATATTTTCCATGGAGTCGAAGTGGGTAAAGACAAGATTCACATATCTCATCTTCAATTTGCGGATGATGCCTTAATCATTGGGGAGTGGTCTCGCACCAATGCAAAAAACTTGTCTAGAATTCTCACTTGCTTTCATCTCGCCTCCGGTCTTAAGGTGAATTTCAACAAAAGCAAGCTTTATGGAATTGGTGTGACAAATGGAGAGTTGAGTTCTATGGCTACAACAATTGGTTGTCTTGCATCTCAATTCCCGTGCATCTATTTAGGCCTTCCCATCGGTGCAAAAATGTCAAGGTGTCAGTATTGGAAACCACTTGTCGATAGGTTTCATAAACGTCTTTCAAAGTGGAAGTCCAAATCCCTTTCTTTTGGCGGGCGCCTTACGCTTATAAGATCTGTTCTTGGCAGTTTGGGAGTGTACTACTTCTCAAACTTTAAGGCTCCTAAGAAGGTTATTAGTAAGCTTGAAAGCATTAGAAGAAATTTTTTTTGGGGTGGTTGTTCGGATGAAAACAAAATCTCATGGATTGCTTGGGATAAAATCATCTCCCCTCTTGGTAAAGGAGGTCTTGGAATTAGCAGCTTAAGTTCTTGCAATCAAGCCATGCTTACAAAATGGTGGTGGAGATTTAAAACCGAAGAACACGCTACATGGTGCAAAGTAATACGCTCCATTCATGGCCCAAGTGGCGGCCTTCAAGACAACTCCTCTCTCAAGTCCAACTCGGGCCCATGGTATCACATCATGAAACTGAAAGACATCTTTCTCAACCTTGGGATCAACTTACCTTTTCTCTTTAAGAAGAAAATTGGAAATGGTCGAGATACAAGATTTTGGCAAGACAATTGGTTAGGTGGATCACCTCTTTGCATATCGTATCCTCGTTTATACCGCCTTGATTCTAATCCAAATTGTTATGTTTGGGAAAGAGCACCTACTGTTATACAACCTCCATTGTCTTTGACACATGTTTCTGCATATGCCTCACCCCCTGGTCTGTGTTATAACTGGTCTTGGAGCAGGGCTCTCCACTCTACTCGTGAGTTAGAGGAAATCACAGATTTTTCCAACCTCTTATCACAACTTTGGCTTTCCAATGAACAAGACTCAGTGGGAATTTACAGTTGATGCTTCTAGGAAATTCACAGTTAAAGGTATGAGATCTCACATCACCTCTCTATCTCAACCCTTGTTATCTCAGCCGACTAGATGGAAAAAGATCGTTCCATCAAAGATTAACATCAATACTTGGAGGGTAATGCATGCTAGATTGCCAACCAGGTGGAACCTTGACCGAAGGGGGGTGGATTTAGATTCGATTAGATGTCCCGTATGCGATGAAGGCATTGAAAAAGAAGAGCACATTTTCATACATTGCAAGATAGCGGTTGACATATGGAAGGATGTCCTTAATTGGTGGCAGATTACAAATACTCAGTTTCACAACCTTCATGATGTGATTCATATGGCGGACCATGCACCGATTGTAGCCAAGCACTCAAGATTTTTTGATGTCGTTGTCCAAACTACTATTTGGTGCCTTTGGAAATTCAGGAACGAGGTGACTTTCTCCATGAAGAGGCCAAGCAAGGATCTCCTCTTTTGTGACATTAAGCTTTTGTCTTACACTTGGGTTTTT
Organism: Artemisia argyi; assembly: GCA_030686995.1. Classification (NCBI taxonomy): domain Eukaryota; kingdom Viridiplantae; phylum Streptophyta; class Magnoliopsida; order Asterales; family Asteraceae; genus Artemisia; species Artemisia argyi. Next base: position 29,212,921 of record CM060682.1, on the reverse strand, counting down.
AGTAGAGGTAGGAAATCATGTTTAAATTGGATCGAGTGGTTTAATAACCCGTGTAACGCTCTTTCCTCCCCTTGTATCCTTCCTTAGCGCCTTGCTAATTTTCTAATTCAATTGCCGTTCAAAAAAAAAAATTATGACTCAGAACAACTTTTAAATGCATTACTGGGCCATATGACTTAATTAGAAGAAAAAAGAGGACAACAAAAGAGGCAAGGACTTAATGCCTCAATGTACAAGTAAGCAACAACCAAATTCCACACAAATTTTAGAATACAATATTGCATAGGTGACGGCATCTTTGACCATTGATTGCAAAAAAGATATCTTTTGAAATGCCAAAAGTTATATATAATTTCTCTTACTTACATTTTTCAAAAGTAGTTGTTTCTTAGAGGGTTCTTAGCGGGCGTTAATAATCAAAAAAAGACAATCAGCTATATCAAAACACAAGACAGCTACAAGAAATGGTATTTGAATGTGTTGTACAATAAATTTTGTGACAATATTCCTAAAGTAATAATTTCACCCCCTAAAACCACATTCAGTTTGAATACACCTAAGTGCTATGTAAAAGATACTCATCAATGACTTGTAAAAAATAATCAGTATTGTCACTTCCAGAATTGTAATGCCAACAAATATGACTTGAAATGAACATTTAAAATTGCTTATTAAAACTACTTACTGTGTTTTACTAGCAGTGTTGAGGGTTTTTATTATTGCTAATCTAAACTGTGTTTATGCAACTAAAATAACAAAATTGCTTATTTAAAACAGATTATTGCTACAGTTTTGATGAACAATCTCAAACTCCTCTTATTGCAAACTCCATCACTACAATACATAGGGGTCTTTGTACATGGCTATATTTGGCAAAACTATCAATGGATTTTTAATAAAGTGTTTGGTAATTAACATAGTTGTAGTTGTATGCGTTAGTATTAGTATAATTACATTCAAATGCACATATAAAGAAAAACAAGGAGTGAATATAACATACAAAGAGACAAATTGAGGTGGAGTAAGAAGAGTGGGTTTAGGATACTTCTCATCAATCATCTCCACAATAACATCAGAATTAGAAACCCATTCTTCATCATCAAACCTAATAAAAGGCAGTATCCCATCTGGGTTCACTTCATCAAACCTATAAAAACACACACAAAACACTCACTCTTCAGAAGCTCATACATAAAAATCAATTCTCTATACTAAAAACTCAAAGTCTATATATGAAAACATCACCATTCAGGCTTGTTTTTCAAGTTTATCAAATGGGTAGTGTAAGCAACCTTCTTTTCCTCAAGAGTTAAAAGTACCCTTTGGCAAAATGGACCTAAAAAATGCATTAAAAAAATGTTAAAAGAATAATAAACCTTGATAGAAATAAAATCTTCAAGAAATGTGTGAAATAATAATAATAAATTACAGTCTCCAAGAGCATCAGGGGCACCGATAGCAGCTTTCACACAAATCTCAATTGTCTGCTTTGCTCTGTCTTGTTGCAGACTAGCAGATGGTGCTGAAGCGCTTCCTCCAACACGAGGGATGAAGATTTGAGACCTGATAACAAATGTTTACAAGATATATGATAAGCCAAATTTACTCTAATAAATATATAAAGAAAGAAGCTGTAATGAAATATACTGTAAGAGTCCAACGGAGCAAAGGATTAAAATAAACCTGGATAGGGCCTCACAGACAGATAATTCAGGTGGAACATGGCAAGTGTTGCAGTTGCCTTCATTATCAACAATATTAATAAATTTGTTCAAAATTTTCTTCTTATCCCTGTACTGGTCACCGAAGTTGATGACATCACAAGCTACATTGCTCCTTTTAAACCTTTTTCCTAATGTCTCCAAATAACCCATTGTATGATAGACACGATTGAAAAAATCCAAGAAATACACACGGAGATGTAAATTTTAGATTATAAAGTAGCATTGGTAAAATTAGAAAAAGCATACATACCCTCCAACAAATATAGCAAGCCTTTTTTGCTTATCATTGAATGAATTAGGAAACCAAATACAATGAGCATACGAGAACGCGCATTCTAACATTAAATCACCGCCAATTCTTTCAGCTGTGTAACAACAACAACAAACTTGATCATTAATTCATTATACATACAGGCATATAGCCAATTAATAAAATGAAGAAGCTAACCAGAAATGGCATGCATGATCTCTGACAGATCTCTGGTAGGTTTAACCAGATGATAAAGATATAGTTCACTCATTCCACTTACGCCCACTGTATTCTCTGGATGAGACTGTAGAAAAGGGTTCAACAAATAACAAGCAACATCGTCAACAATGCTAAACTTAAATATCGAAATAAAAGGAAAAGAAATTACCATAAGTTTTTGGTCACAATAGAATCGATAGCCTCAGCTTGTTCCTTAAACATAGGCGATTTGTTGCTTTCCATCCACCGACTGTTGTCCAGACAGATCACTATATCCTGTACAAAATTAATTTCACAAATTTATTAATTGAATAAATTATAGCAGAAATAAATAAAAAAGAAAATCGATAAACAAGATACCGGCCTCGGGTTCCTTGGTAGTTGAAGATGAACTGTTAATTTCAGACATATTAGGGTTTTCTTTTTCTTTGTTTTGTTTTCCGCAAATGTATCACGTAGTAGTATCGAATAAAAGAAAAGTTTTTTGAATGCTACAAACCACTTTTCGGATGTCACAATGATGTGATATATATGACGTGTCATAATTTTAGGCCCATTGCTTACGTCCCTTTAATTTTTTTTGTTAAACCCTAAGTTTGTTACCTATGTTTTGATTGGAGGGCTTATGTGAATCAAGTTGTTTTTTTTTTTTTTTTTTTTTTTTTTTTTTTTTTTTCCTCCTCCTAATCTACGAACATGTATGCTTAACTTTTGTATGTCATTGTTATCTACCCATCTTTTTCAAGTACAGGGTATTATTATCTTTATATATGTACATTAACTGGTTGTGAAAATCTATGTAGCACGGAAACGGGAACGGCAACGGGATACGGAAACGGGAAACGGCAAAAATCATAAATTTAAGATACGGGAACGGCATAGACACGGCAATAAAAAATATAAAAAAAATTTAAAATATATTAAAGAAAATTCAAAATATATATATGTTGATGTAAATTGTAAACTCAAAAATATAAAAACATTAAAAATATATTTCTTAATATCGTGAACAATAGATTAAATTTTTCATAAAGAAAATATATACGTACAAGTTTCTCCTCCTATTAATAATAATTTTCTATACAACTACAAAAAACATTATTAGAAAAAGAAAAATTACAAGAGTATATAGAGTAATTGTTTTACTAAGAGTTATCACAAAATAAAACTACAGTACATGTAATAAAATGTAATTAAGTAAAGATAAGAAGCCATGTTATACTGACCATTCACCTTGTCTCTCTCTTCCCTATTTTGATCTTCTTCATTAATTTACACTTTATCATCCAACTAGCACCATAACCGTATGTGTGTTTTATGGTTGACGGACAGAGGCAAGATTGAAGATTTTATAAAACATAGGCCGGAAACTAAGCTACAAGCTGAGATAGTTGGCCTGTTGGGGGTGGTCGAGCACCCGCCAACCCCCCATTAAACCCAATAGAAACTTCTTGGAATCGGCAAGTAAATACAGAAACGTGTCCAAATACGGCTGAGAATCCATAAATGTTTATGGATACGTCTGAGAAACGTTTCGGGGACATTTCCTTGGCGTTCCCGTTCCCATGCCGTTCCCAAACGGGCACGCGAGCCTTCCAGGCATTTCGGTGCATCATAGGTGAAAATGCCTCTATTAATTCAACTCTTGTGTTTTAGCAGCTCCTAAGTTTACAATTGTTAGTATCAAGGTAGATGGATGTTAATCAGTGTTACTATAAACCAATTTGTTTTTGTTATATTAACTATCACACTTTTTGTTTAACAAGGACTCTTTTTGTTTGTCAGTATTTTCTTGGCACAATTTATATTAGTAACTATACTTATTACTTCTATCTAATGCATTGCCACCATATTGCCACAATAGGCATCGATTTAATTCCATACATAATAATTTTAATGCATTGCCACCATATTCCCCTTGGATAAAGGATCTGGTGCGCTTCATAAGTTCATCAAAGGTTTGGGGAACCTTATCATTTAACCTCTTGATGAGTTCTGGGTTATTGATTCCATTCATAAACCCTGAGATCTTTAGTATTTCGGGGCTTGCCTTGATGTGTATGCATTCGTCCTTATAGCGCTCCACATAAGCGCTTGTGGATTCCCCTTGGCGTTGTTTTACCCTAGCCAGTTCGACAGGGTTCTTGGTGCACTTCTTTCTTTGAGTAAAGTTCAAGCGAAACGCCTTTCGCAACTCTTCAAACCCGTCTATGCTTCTTCGTGGCAACTTACTAAACCAGGTTTGCGCATTCCCTACCAATGTGGAGTTAAACATGTGGCACCACACAGGTTGTGGCCAATTTTCGATGGTAGCGGCTGATTCAAAAATTTTTAGGTGGTCATCAGGATCACCCGTCCCATCATAAGTTTTAACATTGGTGGGCATGCGCCTTCTCTTATCGTCTGAAAAATCACTGATGCGCTGAGTGAATGCGTCAACCTTTTGGCGGCGTCAAGGACGGGACATGTCTTCGTCCTCCTCTTCATCGCGATATCTTCTATTGGACTTCCAGTGTCCTGTTTCTTTGTCCTCGTTGTCCGAGGAGTCACTTGAGGATGAGCTTACCCTTTTGTGGCGCTTGCGCCGACTATCCTCGGAATCCGAGCTTGAAGGGCTTTCGCTTGAGGAGCGTTGTCGCCCAAGTCTATCATGAGTTCTTCGACTGCTAAACCTTGGAGGGCTTTCGCTTGGTGAGTGTTGTCGCCCAAGTCTATCCTAAACCCTGTGACTACCAAGCCTAGCGTGGACATTGGTACGCCTTCCATCGCCTTCGTACTCCTCCAGGTATTGCAGGTCAGCTGCTTCATCATCCACAACTTTCTTTCCGACCCTAGTGAACATTGGGAGTCGGCCCCTATCCTTCTCGTGCCTCTCCTTTTGGTGGCGCGGTGGGGATGTTTCATACTCACGGCCAAAGTTGAGCCGGGCTTGCAGGCTCTGACTTAACCTTCTTTTCGCTTCCTTTTGCATAAGGGCGGCCAAGGCTTCGTAGCTTTGAGACACGAAATCACTTGGTGCTAGTTCAGGCGCGACTCCTTCTAGCGCGAGGATATCTGTTTCTACATCGGGACCCCTATCTCGATTAGGTGCACATGGCGGCTCAGTGGGGTCTGGCACCGTTTGGTGGGGAGTGGTGAAAAGAGTGCGCTGTAGATCTTCCGCGCTAGCTGTTGTCGTAGTGGCCTGGGTAGTCCCTGTAGGCAGTTCTACTGTTGGAAGGATCAGATCTGGGCCTGATCCTTGGTGTCTGAGCGCACTGGTTATCACAGAGGCCTGCTTAGAGGTTGAATCACTTGAGTGCTTCTTCCCCTGTGGCTGTGGGTCACCATGTGTTTTCTTCATCTGAGGAGTCCGCTGGTTTACGTTTCCGTGCTTCGTCATTCTAGTTCTTAGTGGAACTCCTAGTTAGGGTCCCACGGATGACGCCACTTGTTGATACAAAAGTTGGGTGTTCCTTGTTTGGGCTCATGTTCTCGTATCAATTGGATCTTAATGCTTGAGACATGCGCACTAAGAAAGCAAACAACACCGTTAGGCTTATCGTAGGATTGTCTCCCACGATTATCCTCCGGCGTGAGAGTAAGTAATCGGTTTTAGGGGTATAGTGAAGAGTTAGGGTTTTTAGATGATACCTCAATGAGAGCCGTGATATTCTTTATATAGACACGAAATCTTTGTTGGTTTCGTGTTCCTTACTCTTCGGCGTATCTCGCCTTATCCGGTCTATTGATCTTTATCCCATAAAATAAAAGATCATTATCAAGAGTCAAGACAATATATAATATATTTGAGTTTGGGCTTTCGTGAGACCAAATCGTTATTATGATAGCCTAATCATTATTTTGATAGCCCACGCGTGATGAGCTTGGGTATTAATAGTGTTCATGGGTCGGGTTCGTGACCCGAGTGCTGACTATACGACATCATCTTTTTTAATTGAAACTTTTCTCTTTTACAAATAATAAGAATGAGATTAGGGCCCCACCATAAACGTTTAATGGAGATGCTAACAGAGAAGAACTCTCTTTACACCTTTACACCCACTGGCTTTACAATGGTATTGCATTATGACATGGCGTGAACGAGCTAGGTCACCGCATTGCGGATGGCCCTAGCAACCTTCAAAAATAAGACAAAACGTACATAAACCAACTTAACTTTCCATTATGCTTATTAGCTTATTTCCTCCTGATCATATAAGAGAAAATTCATCATTAATCTATGCATCCAAGCTATTTCATCATTAAAAACGAAGGCATCAGTAATCTATGCAATATATTAGAAAAGAATCACTGCGAACAGCAGCAAACAACAACAAATGACACTGAAAATATCAGAAAATTGACAAACAAAATGGCATAAGGTTTTTTTTTTTTTTTTTTTTGGGCTAAGTGTACCATGCACGTAGTTGAGGGTATCTATACCATGTTTCTGTAAGTAGTATGTGTATTCCCAATGAATTAGGCGGATAATGGATTTTTCTCAAGCTTTGTCCACTTTTTGGAAAGAATGGTTTTGATAAGAACCATTTGAAAGTTAGATAACCGATATTTCCATTTTGGCGGGAAAGTTAGTATTAGATATTTTGTGTAATTCTCATTTGTAATCTGTATAAAAACCAACCCTACTCATTTTCATTTCATCAATAAAAATAACAACTTGTCCCTCCCTAAATTCTCCCTCAATTCACACACTAAAAACACCACAAAACACACACTGATCTTTAACTTCAATTCCTATTCTTTCCATTGGGATTTCTGGTTAAGAAATTTGAGTTTTTTGGGTTATCTTCCATTGGTTTGTATCTTTTTGGGGTGTTTCATTTCTACCCTTTTCGGGTTGCAAAAATGTTGAGAAGATTAGCACTTTCGTTATTGATTGCTAGTCATAGTTCTATGCGGATTACCTCATTTGATTAACGGACGGGGGTATTACGGTCATCAAACGTTTCAGTTAATAAAGGCGTTAACCATTGTTAAACTGTTAACTGCTTTAGTTTCTTGTGCAACTGCAATCATCCTTTTGACTTTAATCCTGTTACTGCTTAAGTTTAAAGTTAGGGAGCTTTTCTTGGAACAAAAAGTGTTGGAACTTGATCAAGAAGTTGGGATTATGAAAAAGAAAAAGGAAGCAGGGTGGCATGTTCGTATGCTTACACAAGAAATTAGGAAATCGTTAGATAGACATACCATTCTGAACACTACTTTAGTCGAGCTATCCAACACTTTAGTACTTCAAAATTGTGCGGTTTGGATGCTAAATGATCAAAAAACTGAAATGAATTTGACCCATAAGTTAAGACCTAACACCTCACATTACCATCCTTCAATTCCCAAAAACGACCCTGATGTATTAGAGATAATGCAAAAGAAAGGGGTCACAATGTTAAGGGCAGATTTGGCACTTGCAGTTAAAAGTAGAGGCGGGTTAAATGAGTCAGGTCCTGTTGCAGCTATCCGTATGCCTAAGCTTCATGTTTCAAATTTTGAAGGCGGGACGCCTGAATTAGTCGATACTTGTTATGCAGTTTTGGTTTTAGTCCTTCCTAATGAAAATGAACGAAATTGGAGGTTTGATGAAATGCAAATAGTGGAAGTAGTAGTGGATCAAGTGGCGGCTGCACTATCACACGCTGCGGTTCTTGAAGAATCACAAACTATACATGAACAGTTAGTTGAACGAAACAATTCTACAACAAGCTAAAGAAAACGCAATGATGGCAAGTCGAGCAAGAAACTCGTTTCAGAAAGTTATGAGTCACGGAATGAGACGACCGATGCATTTAATAATGGGACATTTATCCATCCTTCAAGATGAAAAAAATCAAACCTTTAAACAAAAGATGACCATCGACACGATAGCACAAACCAGCAGTGTATTATCAACATTAATAAATGATGTGGAAATATCTGCTTAAGATACGGGTTGGTTACCTTTAGAAATAAGACCGTTTCAGTTACATTCAATGGTTAAAGAAGCGTGTTGTTTGGTTAAATGTTTGTGTATTTACCAAGGGTTCGGGTTTACAATGGAGGTACCTAATTCGCTACCGAATTTGGTTATGGGTGATGAAATGAGAACGTTTCAGGTTTTATTGTATATGGTTGGTCATTTGCTAGATGTTAGTGAAGAAGGGAGGGTGGTTATGTTTCGGGTTAGATTAGAGAATGGTAGCGATATTAGAAATGATAAAACGCGGGGCCCTGGAAGAGGGGCAGTTGATGAATTCGTTAATGTGAAGTTTGAGATTGGGACCGGTGACGGCAGGGCTCGATCGGAATTAGCAGTTTCGAGTATGCATGCGGGAGATAAGAATCGAGCCAAGGATACCTTGAGCTTCAATATGTGCAAAAAACTTGTTCAGGTTAGAATACTGTTCCTTTTTCATTTTTTTTGCAGTTGCTATGTTGATTTGATTATTAGGCTGATGGGGTTACAGGTTTGGGTCGAAACAGGTAGTGACCCGAAACACTTTTTTTGGAAAAAGATTTGAACTTCTAAAATTATGATTACAAAAGCTTTTACTATTTCTCAAATCCAATTTTGTGAGTTTTTTAATAGATATTTTCGGAGATTTTGCATACACTATGGGCGACTTTCTACCTGTTTTACCCACATTCTTATAAGCTCGCTTCCTTTACGCATTTGAACTTTTGGAGGAAATATATAACTGACACATTTATTAATAAACTGTTAGCGCTTACTTTTAGTTCAAGAAATGCTTAAGTTTGTATACAAGCTATGTAATTTGATAATTAGGCTGAACGGGTGACTGTTTTGGATCAAAATGGGTAGGGAGAATGTCGTGTTTGGCTGACCCTAAAAATTTCTGCAATAGTGTCAACTCTAAAAGACTTGTTGTGTGTGTATCAAACATAAATAAACTTGTTGCAGTCCCTGGTGATTAGCTATTTTGCATTTTTTATGGTGACTTGAATATACGATTACAGATGATGCAAGGAAAAATATGGATGTCGTCAAAAGGATACATACAAAGCACATGTCTAGTTCTCAGATTTCAAATCCAACAAGCCTTCAAAAAAGACCAGCATTCGACCTCGGAAACTTTGTTGACCAGCCAAAGTCAAACTCCAGTTTCGCGGGGACTTCAAGTCATTCTAGCAGACGATGATGGTGTAAACCGTATGGTCACAAAAAAGCTCCTCGAAAAGCTTGGTTGCAATGTCACCACTGTCTCATCCAGTTTCGAGTGTTTGACCTCAATTACACCATTCCATGTATATGACTACACCATGCCTGAAATGGACAGGTTTGAAGTCGTAACAGACCATTAATAAGTGCTTTAACCGCGAGTGCTGAATAACAAGTGTGGCAAAGATGTTTGCAAGTGGGGATGAATGGAGTGATTACTGATTAGGAAACCGGTCCTTTTAAGGGGATTGGAAAATGAACTTAGAATTGTTTTGCAACGAATTGATAGATACATATTTATAAAAGCTAGTTTATGCGACTTACTTTTTAAGATTTTTTTTTTTTTTTTTTTTTTTTTTTTTTAATGATCTACAGTATTTGTCACCCAAACATAGATAAACTAGTTTTGCAACCCGCGTGTTGCTGCGGAATTCTTTTATTGTCGTTAGCTACTTAACGTGAAGTTAGTTAGCTAGGACTGACTCTGCAATTGATATATAACATGAAAGACCATTTATGTAAATTATGTGAGGACTAAATTTGCAATGAACCACTGAGATGAAGGACAAAGTGCATACAATTATTTTTTAAATGTTAAAGATAACGGTCGTTAGTTAACAGCCGTTAAATAACAAATGACTGTTAGTACTGTACAAATAGAACTGACTTTACAATTGATGTATAACATGAAAGACCATTTATGTAAATTATGTGAGGACTAAATTCGCAATAAACCGCTGAGATGAAGGACAAAGGCGAACTAACGACCGTTAGTACTTAAAAAAAAAAAAAAAAAAAAAAAAAAAAAAATTACTGTAGCGTCAACTGTAGCTGCTACAGTAACCTCTTATCCTTTAGCATATACGAGTGAGTAAACCCGCGCGATGCTGCAGGCGTGTTTTGGAATATCGTATTTTTACATTTTATGTTTTTTGGTTTACATTGTTTGTAATAGAATTTTATTTTTTTATTTATTTTTTTTTACCTAATGTTTATAACTTTCTAAAATTGAAATAAAACGATCATGAAACAAAATTATTAACAAACACCCTCACTGCCGCTGCCAATCCACTGCCGCCGCCACACCGTTACTCAATCACGAAGTTTATGCTTGATTTGATGGGAAAAATGATTTCGTGAACAATGGCGCAAGTTTCGTAATTTTTCGAGTCTGTTTGCTATGTCGTTTGGGCTCCGAAGCGTTTTTGCGAGAAGTTTACCTACGTTGTAAGATTTAGTCCCTTGTATTACTTTTCATTTCACACCCTACACTTTCATTATTAACAAAACTACCCTAGACTTTTTATTCATATATATACCCCCATTATTACCATTTTCTCATTTATATACTAAAACACACACACACACACTCCATAGTCTCTCTCTATCACCACGCCGGTATCTTCATAAAATCCGGCGAATACATCAGCAGATTCCGGCCGGTCACCGGAATAATTTTCCGGCTAGACTCTTTTATCATCGAAAATTGTAGATACGTGTAACACCTTCACTTCTGGAGCTTCTGACCTCGTGAAACCCACCGTAGCACCATCAACGCGCCACCACCACCTCTGCCGTGCACCACCGAAGACTACCACCACCTCCTTTCACCTTGTTACCGACGGTAAACCACCTAAGCGCCACCTCCGTTTATTATTTTGATTTTTATTCGAAACCCTAGTTTTATAAACTTTTTATAAATCATTTTATTTGCTTAAATCTTTTACTAAAATCACTTTTATAAATGTTTTTAACCTTAAACAGTGTGGATCTATCTTTTCTTGCGGCGACTCGTTGACTCGATCAACCCACCGAGTTGACTCATGTGTTTCCTTATTTTTTCTTTTTTGTTTCTTAATGTTATTGGTGATTTGGAGTATTATTTGGGCCGTTTGGTTTGTCTTATTCTCGACAGTAGGTACAGGGTGGGGATGGACACCCTTGTTGTGATTTATTTATGGAATTGTGTTGCGATGTTGGTATTTGGATTTGGATACAGTTTTATTTTTTAGTTATTTTTTTTTATAAAAAGTACTGTAGAAACAACTGTGATGTACAACTTCTTGAAGCTAATGTTACTGTAGCTGAAACACTGTTCATCCAACTGTTCCGCACAACATTTTGAAGCACGTAATGCTACAGTAAAAAACTGCCCTTTTATTGTTGCTACAGTAACCTCTTAGGTTTTAGTATATATATAATTTAATAATATATTTAGCAAAATATTTTATGCTCTTATAATCTTTAATAATTTGATGAAACAAACACACCCTCAACGTTTAGCAAGAAAGAATACAATTTTCAAACGATATATGCAACAAGTATGATCACTCTAAGAATAATAAATGTATGATCACTTTAAGAATAATAAATGATGCAATTCGCCCTTCAATATAATATATGTTAGGCATACAAAAGGAAAGTAAAAAATTAATATAATATATCTTAAGCATATAAAAAAAAGTGTAAAAAGCTGATTTCTTTGAGGCTTGGTAAGATTTGAACCTTGAACCCCAACATTTGAAGGCACCATACTTACCAACCCAACTAGAACCACCTTATTTATTTCCTTCATTTTCTGTTATTTGAACATAGGCCACCATTCTAGTGACTATAGAACAACCTTTCACACAATTATATATAGGGGTTTTTGCATATATATATATATATATAGGTTCGTATATCTTATCTTATGCCTGTATAAAAAGTGTATGGGTTGTTTTAAAATTTTAACAAGTACAAGTTTTTATGGTAATAATACAAATACCTTAAGCCAGCAAATGCAGGTTAAAATGATAATAAATTAATAATAATACTAGTTATAATGCCCGCGCACGCGCGGGTTTTCTTTTATAATTTTTGAATCATAAATTTTTATTTATTAAAAAAAATAATTTAATCTTTGTTTTGTTTAATTTTTGATGTTTAATTATAGTTTTTTTATTATTAAAGATAATTATTTAAAAATTTTAATCCTATTATTAATTGAATCTTATCTATATTTTTTGTATTTATCTTCTACTTGTGTTATGGATAAATATAAAATATTACCTAATAAGAAAATAATTTTTTTTTTAAATAAAATTATTACTAAATAAAGTATGAATGCATTTTTTTGAAATGAAAAATTCCCAATAGGGTTTTGTTGTATTATATAAAAGATTTATATAGTAATAATTAGAATTTATGTAATTTTGACTATAAAATAAAGATTAAATAACCTTAAATATCTACAATAATATCCTTTAGTACTATTAATTAAAAATATATATAATGTTTTACAATCATAATTAAAATTCTGGCTACAATTTACAAACTCGTCAGTTACTAAGATATTATTTGAAATATGTTAAATATAAAAATGATCATTAGAGGTGATCAAAACATTTGATGATAGTATATATAATTTGCTAATATTGTAACAAATGATCATGTTAGAGTGGATGAGGGTAACTCGAAATCGTTCTACAACGACTGCATTGTATGAATTACGAGTGGCATTAAGTACCTTTAGATGGTGGTCACAAGGTTCGATCATAGTATTTTTGCAACAACAATAGAGTTTATGTTATTGCTTTGAAGAAAAAAGGTACCCTTTTCAGTAACAACATCGATAAAATTATTGTCACAGAAAATGTTAATCAAGGAATATTCCGCCACCGTAAAGCACATGTACATTAAACACAAGCATGTGTGTTCAAGTGACTCGCTTTACAACAATCTTTTACACAATTGTATAAAGATTTCTATTCAGGTATTGATGACGTATAGTCTATATATGGGCCATGAGCCTAAATGATAGACATTACTCACACCTAAGCCCACCATGAGTGGGCTACCATGACAATGGTACGGGCTGCAGTATTAACGCTTTGGGCTCATGGAGCCCAATGCCCAAATCCAACCCACCGGGTACACGATAAGGATTATCTATTCATGGAATAGATACCCTTACCTAGGATAAGCACCACGCGTGCGAAGAGTAAGGAGCAAGAAACACGGTTTCTTAGCCCCTATATAAGGAATGACATCTCTCATTCAAGGTACGATATACAAACCCTAACTCTTCACGAGAACCCTAAATCGATTACTTACTCTCACGCCGGAGTCTAATCGGGGGAGACAATCCCTCGATAAGCCTAACGGTGTTGTTTTGTTTTCTTAGTACGCAGGTAACAAGTGCTAAGAAGGGAATTGGTACGAGAGCATAAGCCCATAACCAGGTACGCCCAACTTTTGTATCAACACGTGGCGCCATCCGTGGGACCCTACTAAGAACTAGAATGACGAAACATAAGAATTCAAGCCAGCGGACTCCGCAGTCAGAAAAACGTGACCATCAGAGGAAGAATCAACAAGATCCGATCTCCAGACAAGTTGCTGGGACAACCAGCACGCCTGGTCACCACGAGGCAGGAACAACCTCCCCTCGCCTAGCAGTAGAACTACCTATAAGAACTACTCAAGTCACACCAGTGGTCCCAAGCGTTGAGGAACTCCAACGCACCCTCTTCACCACTCCTCATCAGGCTACACCCGCAGTGAACAACACTGCGCCGCCAGGCGCGCCTGAACGAAACAGGGCGCCAAACACTGAGGCAGAAATTCTTGCAACAACTGAGGACGCACCTAATCTAACTTTGGGAAATTTTGTATCCCAAAATTATGAAACCCTAACCGCCCTTATGCAAGAAGAAGCAACAAGAAGAGCAAGCGCGGGTTTACAAGCCCGACTCAATTTTGGTCCTCAACGCGAACCATCACCATCACGTCACCCACGAGGAAGACGCGCAGAACGTACCACTATCCATGATAGATTGGGTACGATATCTGATTCACAATACTCATGAGACAGCGAGAGGCGCACCAGTGTCCACTCCAGACTTGGCAGTCGGGGAATACAAGATCGGTTAGGGCCTCAACATTCGCCAAGCCAAGGATCTTCCAAACCTGGGAGTAGGAGGATTCAAGACAGGTTGGGGAGAAGAAGATCCCCAAGCAGAGATCCCTCAAGCTCTTCTTCTGAAAGAAGCTGGCGCAAGCGCCGAAAAAGAGACTATTCTTCCAGCGACTCCTCGGACAACGAGGATAAAGAAACAGGACACTGGAAGTCAAGAGGAAGACGCCGCGAGGAAGAGGATGAAGATATGTCTCTCCCATGGCGGCGCCAAAAGATCGATGCGTTTACACGGCGCATCAGTGATTACTCAGACCACAAACGCAGGTGCATGCCCGCTAACGTGAAAACATATGATGGAACATGTGATCCTGACGATCACCTAAAAAATTTCGAATCAGCCGCAACTATCGAAAATTGGCCACAGCCCGTGTGGTGCCACATGTTTAATTCCACGTTAGTAGGAAACGCGCGCACATGGTTTAGCAAACTCCCACGTAGGAGCATCGGTGGATTTGAGGAACTACGGAAAGCATTCCGCCTCAACTTCACCCAGCGAAAGAAGTGCGCTAAAAACCCTGTAGAACTGGCAAGAGTGAAACAGCGTCAAGGGGAATCAACCAGCGCTTTTATGGAACGATTTAAGGATGAATGTATATAAGTAAAAACATGTCCTGAAATCCTAAAAATTTCAGGGTTCATGAATGGGATCAATAACCTAGAACTCATCCGCAAGTTGAATGACAAAGTTCCACAGACCTTTGATGAACTAACAAAGCGCACCAGGTCCTTTATACAAGGAGAAGCAGCTGCTGCGGATAGCAAGAAAGGTTATTCAAACTATAGGCAACAAGAACAGCCGCGGAGACAATCCAACGATCAGAATAACAACCGCAGCAGGAATTATCGCAGTGGAAGAGACAATGACAAATATACTCCTCTCACTAAGACTCCGAGAGAAATATTTGTAACGGAAGGTGCGAACTTCCCAAAACCACCACCAATGCGCACTGCAGAAGAAAAGCGCCTAGGAAGTGGATACTGCGAGTACCACGGCCAAAAGGGTCATACAACTAACGAGTGCGTCCATCTAAAACAGCTAATTGAAAAGCTAGTTAGAGAAGGGAGGATGGACCACCTCGTAAAAAACATCAAGGAGGGAAAAGATAAACAGAGAAACGGGGGTAAGAAAGAACCCCCAAAGGAAAAAGCTGATACTATTTACATGATACAATCATGGCAACGCAGGATAAAGCAAAAAGTCAGCCAAAAATTCTCTCCAGAAAAAGAGATATCCTTCCCTGCTATAGCTGCGGACAACGCAGTCGTGGAGCCCTTAACCATTGAAATACATACAGGGGGACATAACATCCACCGCATGTACATTGATGGAGGAGCATCCGCAGACATCCTGTACGATCACTGTTTCAAAAGACTGCGACCGGAAATCCAAAGTCAGTTGATACCAGCTACAACGTCATTAACAGGATTCACAGGAGAAAAGATTTGGCCTATGGGGCAGTTACGCTTGTTGGTGGTCGTAGGAGATGAACAACACTCAACCGTAACATGGATAAACTTTATGGTAATAAAGTCTCCTTCACCGTACAATGGTATCATTGGAAGACCGGGAATATCATCCATGCGCGCGGTACCATCCACAGCGCACGGAATGCTTAAATTCCCAGTGGAAGGAGGAGTTGTCACTCTCTATAACACAACAATACCACCAAGAGAATGAATCGCAGTAACAACTGAAGCAGAGACTATTCCAGAACAGCGCACGAAAAAAACGCCAAATTTGAAAGTCGCTATTCACCCAGATTACCCAGAGCAACAAGTTTCGATTGGAGGATCTTTATCTGACAAAGGTAAAGCAACTGTATGCGCACTCTTGCAAAAGAACCTAGACATCTTTGCATGGGAACCAAAGCATATGACGGGAGTACCGCGCTCTATCACAGAACATAAGCTACAAATCCGACAAGGATACCCTCCAATACGACAAAAGAAGTGCGGCCAGGCCCCAGATCGTGCAAAGGCTATTCTGGAAGAAGTACATAAGCTCGTAGACGCAGGCATCATGCGCGAAGTATACTATCACGACTGGCTTTCTAACCCAGTTATGGTAAAGAAGAGCGATGGCAGTTGGAGGATGTGCGTAGACTTCACGGACCTCAACAAAGCATGTCCGCAGGACTGTTATCCACTGTCAGAAATAGACTGGAAGGTCGAATCCTTATGCGGATACCCCTTCAAATGCTTCCTAGATGCATATAAAGGGTATCATCAGATCCAGATGGCAGTGGAAGATGAAGAAAAAACAGCTTTCCACACCAGTCAAGGAGTATACTGCTACACAAAAATGCCTTTTGGCCTGAAGAACGCAGGCGCGACATACCAACGACTGGTGGACACAGCCTTCGAAAAACAAGTAGGCCGAAACTTGGAAGTCTATGTTGACGACCTTGTCATAAAAAGCCATACAGAGGACGAATTGGTGCGCGACGTCGAGGAAACATTCAGAACGTTGGGGCGGATCAACATGAAGTTAAATCCAAAAAAGTGCACCTTTGGCGCGACCGAAGGGATGTTCCTTGGATACTTGATAGAACCTGATGGAATCAAGCCTTGCCCAGAAAAGACAAAGGCCTTTATTGATCTCCCCTCCCCGCACACACTCAAAGAAGTCCAGTCACTAAATGGAAAATTAGCAGGGCTGAACCGCTTCTTGTCTAAATCAGCAGACAAATCTCTCCCCCTCTTTAAAACACTCACGAAGTGTACCAAAAAGGGAGACTTTCGCTGGACTACCGAAGCGGAAGAAGCTTTCCAACAACTCAAAAACCATCTGGCATCTCTTCCCAAACTTGTCGCACCGCGACCAGGGGAGGAACTAATCATGTACTTGTCGGCAACCCATGGAGCAGTCAGCGCCGTTCTATTAACAGACCGAAACTCCGTCCAGACACCCATATATTTCGTAAGTAAAGCCCTAAAGAAAACAGAGACTAACTACAGCGCTATGGAGAAGCTGGTCCTGGCTCTAGTGTTCACAGCCAAAAGGTTGCGCAGATACTTTCAAGCGCATCCAATAGTTGTAATCACTGATCAGCCAATCAAACAAGTTATCTCTAAGCCCGACGCATCAGGACGCTTACAAAAATGGAGTGTACTGTTAAGTGAGTATAACATCTCATACAGACCGCGCACTGCAATCAAAGGACAAGTCCTAGCCGATTTTATCGTGGAAAAGCCAGACAGCGACAGCCCGACATCTGCAGCTAAAACAGATTTACAGGAACCATGGATCCTGTTCACAGATGGATCTTCGTGTGTAGAAGGATCAGGCGCAGGCCTTATTCTTACAAATCCAGAAGGTATGGAATTCACCTATGCGCTACGCTTTGAATTCGCAGCCACAAACAATGAGGCAGAATACGAAGCCCTACTAGCTGGACTACGTATCGCAATTCAAATGGGGGTTCGCAACCTAGAAGCAAACGTAGATTCGCGACTGGTCGCTAACCACGTGCTAGGTGAATATGAGGCCAAGGATGAACACATGACCCAATACCTGGAAAAGACAAAATCTTTGATCAAAAACTTTGATAGGTTCACAATAAAACAAGTGCCTAGAGGAGATAACAAGAAGGCGGACGCACTCAGCAAGATCGCATCCACAAGCTTCGCACACCTCTCAAAACAGGTATTGGTGGAAACCCTACAAAACAAGTCAATCTTGGAGAAGGAGATATCAACGGTGATAGTAGAACAAGATCCTACATGGATGACACCCATCATCGAATTTATTAGCAAGGGAGTCCTACCCCAAGATCATAAAGACGCTCGAAGAATACGCCGCGCAGCGCAACGATTTGAACTACGCGACAATATACTCTATCGACGGTCTTTTCTACAGCCATAGCTCAGATGTGTTGGACCCCTTCAAGCAGAATACGTTCCCCGCGAAATTCACGCCGGATCATGTAGTATGCACTCAGGGCCACGATCCGTGGTGGCAAGCGCTCTAAGGTTTGGATATTATTGGCCAACAATGCATCGTGACGCACGCGATCTGATAAGAAAATGCAGTAATTGCCAAGTACATAGACCAATTCCGCGCCGACCACAACAAGAGCTGACACCAATTACCTCACCATGGCCATTTTACAAATGGGGTATTGACATCGCAGGACCTTTCCCTGTCGCAGCTGGAGGAGTAAAATTCCTCATCGTAGCTATCGACTACTTCACAAAGTGGATCGAAGCAAAAGCGGTGGTGAACATTACGGGAAACCAAGTCAAGCGTTTTGTTTGGGACAACATTGTCTGTCGCTTCGGCCTACCGGGCGAGATCATATCAGACAACGGAAAACAATTCTGTGATAACCCATTCAAAGATTGGTGCGCACAATTGAACATCACACAACACTTTGCTTCAGTCAAACACCCACAAACCAATGGCCTAGTTGAGCGAGCAAATCGCAGTCTAGGCGAAGGAATAAAAGCGCGCCTTGACAGACACAAAGGAAAGTGGGTAGATGAGCTCTCGCACGTCTTGTGGGCGCATCGCACGACAATCAAAACCAGTACTGGCGACACGCCATTTTCCCTAGTCTATGGAACAGAAGCCGTCATACCAGCCGAGATAGGAATGCCAACTATACGCACAGCAGAGGTCAACGTCACGACAAATGACGAGGAACGGCGCATAGACTTAGACATACTGGAAGAAAGACGCGAACGCGCAGCTATACGCGAAGCAAATGCTAAGGCAAATATGAAGAAGTATTATGATGCAAAAGTCAAACATACTTCATTCAGACCAGGAGACTTTGTTTACCGCGCCAACGATGCGAGCCACGCAGAAGACACAGGCAAGCTCGGACCCAAATGGGAAGAACCATACGAGGTCACAGATGCGCTCGGCAACGGCGCATACAGGCTGCGCGATATGGAAGGTCACGACCTGGCGCGCACTTGGAACATCTGCAATCTAAAAAAATGTTACTTTTAGGCTACGGCCCTTACACAAACACATTTGCACCCTACGAGGTGCCCAATAAGTGTTTGTCTTTCTTTTCTTTTCTAGGAATTGTATTTTCTATTTTTTCAAATAACTCGCAAGTATTTATAAAATGTTATGGTTTCTAGCTAACTCCATAGCACATTTTACTTTATTGCATATATGTCAATATTGTTTATCTTATATTTCTGCCTACATGGCGTGCATGCACCACTTAAAGACCCACGAAGGCATAAAGGATAAGTTAACCTACTAATTACTCGTTGAATAAGAGGGTTGCAAACCCATCAACATTGGATCACGCATCCTTGCTAAGCGCCTTACTCTCGAGACGTCGAGGTAAGTTTCGCGTACGCACCCCACGACGGATGCGCACATACCAAGTACACCGTACGAGCTTAGCAATATAACGAGCCAAGACACTTGGTCAAATAATCAAACTCAGCAAACAATGCAAGTATATTTAAGTCACGAACTTAAAACAAAAATGTATCTTATTCCACATTTATTAATAATAATTGCAAGGAAAGATACATAAATATACAAAATGCCTATATACTATGGCGATGCTCAGGACTCTCCTCTGGAGCGGCGGAACTCCCCGCTTCCTTAAGCTTACTCAAGGTTATGGCATCCTGCATAGATATGGTCGGAACGCTTACAGCCACGCCATCTGATCTAGGAAGGTGTGCAGCGCCAATGCCACACATCACGGCCTTGCCCTTGATACCCTTCTTCACGGCAACCCTCTGCTCATGACGCTCTAGCACCTCTTTCAAAGGAATTTCCTTCTCAAGAGCAAAAGGCTTAAGGATATCGCGAGGCCGCGCGAACACAGGGACTTGAAGTTGCGAGACATCAGGTTTTAGATAGTAATCTAATTCCTTTTCCGCGTTCTCCACAAGATGTCGCTGCAAAGTCAGACCTGCCATCAGCACATCTATGGGGTCGTCTTGATCGCGCTCCAACTTCCCTATGTGCGGCAGCTCAAGAACCTTCAGCCCCGCCATTGCCTGCAGTAGCTCATCATAAGCCGTAGGGCTGTAACCAGGGATTTCCGCCAAGTTCTTCTCCAGCAGCTTGGCCTCATGAAGGTCCTCCATGGCCTGCGATCGACCACGCGCAATCGCGCAGTGCACAACCTTTCCAAAAGCTTCCACTACCTCAGCGGACTCTAGTGTGCTCAGGGCTGCCAGGCGCAGCCCATGGCTAATCAACCATCTGCATTCACAAAGAAAATTTGTGAAAGTAAACAACATGGTGGTAAGGTAATTATGACAAAGTAAACGAAAATACCTGCGCTCGGCTATAGTGGACATCAGATGGGGGTACAACTCCTCGTCATACTCTATGCTGAGGGCGCGCAGTTTTTCCTCTTGCATCGCAATCGCCTTCTCGATGCGCCCCTGAAACTCCTGGACGCTGGCATGATGCTCCGCCCTCTTCTCTTCAAGATAAGACACTGACCAGGAAGTTTTAGCCATTATTTGCTCAAGCTTCGCCCTCGCATACCTAAGATCGGCCAACATGCTCACCTTATCATCAGCAATCTTTTCAGCATACGCCCTCGAGGCCTCCAGCTCCACTTGCGCATTCGCCAACTGCGCACGGAGGGTCGTCAACTCCTCCTCCTTTTGGGCAAGAGCACGGCTCTCCCCAGCATACTTCCCTTTCAGCTGAGCAACAAGCTCAGCTTGGCGCGCAGTGGTTGCAGCCAGCTCATCCATTAGCTGCTGCGCCTCGCCACCATCAGCAACCTTGGTCTTCCCCTCCCTGTTCTCATTCTGCGGAGAGGAAGCTTCATCCACGCAGACCCCATCCTTCGCAGCGTCATCCCTACGCGACAGAAGCAGTCAACAAATATTACAACGAGTAATATGATAAAAAAAAAAAAAAAAAAAAAAAAAAAAAAAAAAAAAAAGAGAGAGAGAGAAGAAGGCACACTTACAAAAACGGAGAAACATCATCAACCTTCAACCGTGCGCCGGAGGTAGAGGTTTCTTCCGCGTTCGACTCTGCATCCCTGATGACGTGTCGACGCCTTTTCCTGGTGCCACTGGCTCCAGCCTCTCTCTTGCGCTTCGAATTCTGCGCAACCTCCTCCCTCAACGCCTCTTCAGGTTTCAGGATCTGGATGCTGTCAGATGACCCTGATCGCGCCTCCTCATGCGCCACTTCCACATTTGGCACCACCTCCACAGTGGGCGCCACCTCCGGTTCAGGCGGCACACTCTGGACAGGCGTCACTTGAAGTGGTGGCGTGTCCTCAGGGACCGCATCAGGAAGGACGGTCAAATGCCCCTCCGTCGCCTCCAGCAGGGGCTACTCTCCTTCCCTCAGAGGACGCACCCCTATGGTCACCTGCTTTGGCCTGTCCAGCTTGACCACCGCGAACAGATCCATCTCTGCGCGCATCAATAAAGAAAGAGAAAACAAAAGGGATTAGTTATTAAAGGCGCAAATAAAAGACTTACAAAGCATGAAGAATAAGGGATGAACACCCACCCCGGCCATCCTCACTTAAGAAAGTATGAACCTCATCTGCAGCGCCAAAATAAGCGCGGCTCAACCCCACATGTACCAAAAACTCCTCCGGATAGGGGTTAATGGCCAGTCGATTGGCATCTAGAGTTTGCGCATCAGCAAGCCTGTAGGAACCGGGTGCGGGGCGCCCATCCCTTGGTAAGGATTCCTGAGTATAAAACTCATAGTGGGATGGAAAGACAACGTCATCCACCCAAAAGAAGTACTCCCTCCAATTCTTGAGGGCGTCAACTTTCTCCGTATAACATTGAAGCGCCCCCTGGCGCTTCGCAAAAGAAACCCAACCATTGGACCACGTTGTGTGGTAAAAGGAGCGGAACAAGGCCACGGTCGGTTCTATCGCAAGTAAACGGCAGTTTACTTCAAAATTCGACACCTTCGCCGCACCTATACAGTGCAGCTGAGAGATGTGAAGATGATAGTGATAGAGCAAATCGCTCAGAAAAATAGATATGGGTACGCGGTAATTCGCGTACTCAAAAAATTTCGTGTATAGCCCTATCTTCCCTTCGGGGAAATCAGCTATACACGCGTCGACATCTGGAGCCTCTGGATGTACATCCAAAGGCACGAAATAGTCGGAAGTGAATTGAGTAACGTCCTCAATGGACATCGCGGAGCGAAAATCCTCCAATTGAGCAACCATTTTCATTTGCAAAACTAAGTGGGACACACACAAATTACCTACGAAAGTGAAGTAAGTTTATTTGCAAACAACGCTCTCGAAGAAGGTGAATAGTGAGTAAGTGTGTGTTTTACTGTGTGTATGTAAAAATGGGGGGCGGTGACTCTTATATAGGGTGGAAAAAACCCTAATTTCTCTCCACGTGGATCCCACTAACAAAAACGTGTGGCTGGAACTGAACCGGTACACGCACTTTTTCCCGATTTACAAGGGCCACGTGGATACTACCCCCAATTTTCGAGGTATACGTTTGAAATACTAGGTGCATTGCACTTTAAATGGGCGGCAATATTTCAGTGTTTTCCCGCTACGCTTACCGCTAATAATATTAGTCTAGTATCCGCGGCTACGAGCCGCGCACACTAGACTGGGGGGACATGATGACGTATAGTCTATATATGGGCCATGAGCCCAAATGATAGACATTACTCACACCTAAGCCCACCATGAGTGGACTACCATGACAATGGTACGGGCTGCAGTATTAACGCTTTGGGCTCATGGAGCCCAATGCCCAAATCCAACCCACCGGGTACACGATAAGGATTATCTATTCATGGAATAGATACCCTTACCTAGGATAAGCACCACGCGTGCGAAGAGTAAGGAGCAAGAAACACGGTTTTTTAGCCCCTATATAAGGAATGACATCTCTCATTCAAGGTACGATATACAAACCCTAACTTTTCACGAGAACCCTAAATCGATTACTTACTCTCACGCCGGAGTCTAATCGGGGGAGACAATCCCTCGATAAGCCTAACGGTGTTGTTTTGTTTTCTTAGTACGCAGGTAACAAGTGCTAAGAAGGGAATTGGTACGAGAGCATAAGCCCATAACCAGGTACGCCCAACTTTTGTATCAACAGGTATAGAGAATTCTCATTACTGTGTGTATACACCCAAGTAAATATGAACTTGTTACTTTAAAGCTTATGAGGTTATCAACTTAATTTTATATGATTTATTTAAGTTTATAAGCTAAAAATAAATAAATTGATAAACCTACACAATTGAGCTTATTAGCATGATGTCTCAAAAATATGATTTTAATCACACTTTAATCACATTTTGGCGTGGACAAATCTTTTATATAATAAAACAAAACCCCTATTGGGAATTTTGCATTTCAAAAAAATCAATTCATACCTGATTTAGTAATATTTTTATTTAAAAAAAAGATTATTTTCTTATTAGGTAATATTTTATATTTATTCATAACACAAGTACAACACAAGTAGAAGATAAATACAAAAAATATAGATAAGATGCAATTAATAATAAGATTAAATTTTTTAAATAATTATGTCAAAAAAATTAAAAAAACAAAATTTTTAAATAATTATTTAAAAAAAAAAACTCGCGCGTGCGCGGGTGTTATAACTAGTCAATGTATACAAAAACCTTGGTATGTGTTAATATTCATGCTTATAAGTTATAACTGTGAATTTAGTATAAAATTCAACTCATAGGGCCATAGGCCCCTTTTATGGGCAGAAAACCCAAACATTTATACAAAAGAATTTATCATGAAAAATATTACGGCTATGTTTGGCGCAGAGCTTTTTGGGATGATAAGCGGTGAGCAATGAGCATTTTGATTTTTAGTATTCGTTTGGCAAAAGAGCGTGGCGAGTTTTGCTATTTTTTAAGAAATCTTATTTTTCCAATGCTTCTTTAAGAAGCGGTGAGCAGTGAGCTGCGGGTACAGCTCACAGTTACTGCTCACAACTAATTTTGCCAAACATAACCTACATGTATTCGATCACCTTTCCTTTAAGATTGTTTCCAATGAAAATTTACGTTTACGGTTTACCCGGTCATGTGTTTGGTACATCCGTTACAGTATCAGTGATCAACATACACAATAATTATTGCATTCAAGAAATTAGTACCTAACAAGGAATGTAATGTCCATCGCGTTGCGGCGGGGCTTTTTTTTGCAAATTTTTTTACTAATAATGTTTGGGTGAGGCTTCTCGTTGTAAGATGGTGGTATGTTTTTGGCCGACATGTATTGTATTTGTTTTGAACAAATGTTGTATGAAGCTATATTTGTAGTTGTCGTACGACGTCCTTTTTGAAATGAATGTTGTGTCGGGCAACAGTGTGTTACGACGGAGCTAATTTTGACCGTTATAGTTTTAAAAAAAACTAGGATAATTTTAAAGTTATTTGATAGGTTATAAAACCGTACGTCAAAAATATATCAATATTGGGCTTGTTTTGTTCGTTATCGAGAGGCCTTTTTGCCATCTGTTAGATATTTGACAAATAAAGTTTGTTATAAAAAAAAAGTCATAAATATTAAGAAGTTCAGGGTATGTTTTGTAACTAAAATTTATATTAAAGAAATGTTTGTTACATTTTTTAATTGTGAACCAATATGATGGCGCAAGTAAAAGTTAAAAAAAATCTAGTATGAAAAAAAAAAAAAAAAAAAACGGACCTTAGCAAAGTGGCATTGGGCTAACAGTAAGCCCACCAAAAAAACTATAAAAAATGTGGTCAAAAATTTGGTCAACGCAATACTCTATAGTATATACAACGGATCAAAATCAGCCCAATGTAAAGGCCATAAAAAACCTTTTTTTTAATCATAACATCAACGCAAATAGTATATATAGAGAATGTTTCATGGCCCGAGATTGTTCGCGCTAAACATTATAATCCATCTAAAAATTATGTTCAAGTTCCTTTTTGATGGATACATAAGTTTATAATTCTATGATTGTTATATACTTATGTGTGACTCAAGAAGTTGTTTCTTGCATAAGTAAAATTTTGCTTTTCAAAACGATGATAAACATTCATTCTAGGAGTTTATCTATTATATTGTAAATACATTGGTGTGTATCATGTTGATTCCTTCGATATTGACTATGGAAAAACCGAATCCCAGGTTTGGTTGAAGTAAAATACTTAACAACTTTATCAGGTTATGCAATACAATATTAACAGGTACAACTAGCAAAACGAGACATTCATTTTATTAGCTTTCCCTCTGTTTTGGTCCGTTTAGTAAGCCTCGGACTAAGCCAAGTATTTCCGGTGAAAGATACTACTCTTTTTCATTTGCAATTTTTCTTTCTAAGCAACAAAAGAATTTCAAAAAGGAATTTTAAGGTTTATGATAGTTTTCTCGCATAAAGATATAATCACACCTACCCTCTTCAAGCATATGTTTAAAAAGATCATAACCTACTTAAAATGCCAAGTAATATGCCATTGAGTTAGCAATAACCAACATTAACCAGTGGCAATTAAAATGCTAAGTAATATACAACTGAGAGTGGGTTTGTGGTTTGGGTCTAACTTAGTCGATAGGCAATCTTAAAATTGTTGAATGGGTCAACCTAATACATTGTTAAGGTGGTTTCAGATTAGGGTATTCAAAACAACTTTAAGCTTTCATAAACCCCGAAAAAAATCTTGCTCATACTAGCATAAAAAACATACGACTTATAGAAGCCACCAAGCTCTATAAATAAGCGTATCCAAACACCTCTCAAGTCTAAACAAGTTCCACTTATATCAGTAAACAACAGTTGGTAAAATGATTTCAGGAAAGGTTCACCCCCCCAAAAAAATATAAACACTAGTGGTTAAAAGTAGAAAAAACATAATTGTTGTCACAACTTTTGTAAGGAGTATATATATAAGTGGGCGATGAGAGTTCCACATCTTGGATTCAACGGCTTATTTTTCGTTATAGCATAATAAATGTTGGTGTTCTCGTTTGAACTTTACCCTAGGTAACTAATTCATCACAGGTACTCATAAGTCACAACAATATACAGTAATAGAGATGGACAAAGAGAAAGAAAAAGAAAACCAAGCAATGTCATTTTATGTTCATCTTAACAGCAATGATTTTCTAAAGAGAGTGAACAACATAATAGCAGCAGATTCAAAATAACAATAGAGAAGGTTGTAATTTGTAACATCACTAGACTATCGTTGGCGAAAAGCTGGATTGTAATACTTACCTAGAGTCTGCCCTTCCCAACATGAACCTGGCCCCTGAAAATTTGCAAGTCAAAACTTAACTAATAAAATCGACATAATGATTATATTTACACGTGGATAATGAACTGTTCGAGCAAATTGACAAAAACGGCTAACACTATTTACATAAGCTATTTCTGATTAAAGATAGAGACAACTCACCTGATTTACTAATACACATGATCTAATATCGATTATATGCATCCTTATAATCATCGTGCCTCGGGCGTTGAAACTCTTCATAGTTGTTATTAGACCTCATAGAAGGATAGTTATCATGTTCCGGGTACCTTAATCTTGACTCCATTGGCATATTGTGATTATATGGATTGGCAGGAGCATTATTATAGTTGATATAACTGTTATGTTTATGACCCGCAAACTCTGGGTTAGGTGTTTGTTGACGGGATTGTTGGTGCCTTTTTTGTGCTTCAAAATGAAGAAACTCTTCATATCGCTTCGCATGGATTTCCCTAGCCATTGTCAACCTCTTCGTGTAATTTTCCCTCAATTCCTTGACAGCCTGTTACACAGACAAAAAATCAGAATTTGACCAGCGCAATGTGCCAATGTGATATGCATATAAGAGTGGGAACGGTTAACATGTCAACACTGGCCGGTCTGGTTGGGTTCATCGACTAACACTTTGCGGTCCAAATTTGTTTTATAAATAATGAACACATCATTTATGACTAAAAACACAAGATTAACAGTAATAATTTGTTTTTACTTTTTAAATTTTAGGAGGATGTATGGATTTTATAAAAAGAATTTGGGTGACTTGCAACCCATATGACCCACTGTCGTTTTAGTTAAATTTTCTGATTTAAGGCGTCCCCCTTTTAGCATTTATTTTTATACAATGGAGCCCACTTGACCTTCTTGAGATAAAACGAAACCTAAATCAAACGTATTCATAAGTAACAGAGTCAAAATTTGCCACCGGTGATTTAAGATTTTAAGCTATACAAGTCATTGCCCTATTAGTTAACTTTTCTAATTTAACCTGTCCTGTTTTCGAAAAAATATAAATTAACCCATTTGACCATTTCAAGATACAAGGCAACCAACTCCGCCCATTCACAAGTAAAAGTATCACAATTCCCACTTGTAGAATTAATAGACGACATTAAACAAAATATGAAATCGAAAAAAAGGGCATACCTCACGATGCCTGTAATTCTCATCATCTTCTTCCTTATCTCGAATTTTTGCAATTTCCATTGCATCCCTTTTATACTCCAACTCCAGTTCCTCCAACGTCTGAGGAAAGGTAGAATAGCTTCCTTTATGACTAGACTGCAATTCTGGCACACGTTTCTCTGCATCCCGTCCTTCATTCTTGTGCACACTCCTGTTCTGAATGTGATTATCATTTAAGCTATATGAAGCACCAGTGTACGGTGTGCGAGCAGGAGACTTTGAATGTGTTGATCGGCTCCAGATGACATCATTCCCATAAGCTTCATCAAATGAAGAGCGTATTAAACACTTTGATTCAAGATTCTTTCATCAAGACAATCGTTCAATTCAGATAAGCAGCAACTTCAGAATCCAACACATAATTCTTGAACACACAACAACTTACCTCTGGCTGCAGATGAAAAGATAGGCAGCAAGTAACGTTATTACAAAAATTTAGGCCCAAAAGCCTATAAAAATTACTATGAACCAAACACTACAGAAGAATCAAAAGCCGTTTCTTGTTTTATAAACCAAACGGGGGTGATTTGTACACATCAATGGCTTTTGACAACTTTACCCTAATCCACTAGATAAAACGGAAACAAAATATGAAAGTAAAATCATCATGTCAAAAATTGTTGTGTATGAAATCAATGAAAAAAACGTTGTGCACAAATCACCCCACCAAAACTAAAAACATGCAAATCTAACCCTAGGCTGTCCCTACCTTGTGGGGACCCCCTGGGGTATTTGTGAAATTCCTCACGCACATGCTCATCAATGACTTTGTCTTGTCCGCTAGATCTCTGGTTATAATGGGAAGCGTTTCTTGGACTAGCCATAGACCGCTGAGGCTCAGGGCGTCCTATTCTAGTGGCAACGGGACTTCTCCCTTTCGGTGACCTGGACTTATCTATGTTTGTATTGAATTCTAAAGGGATTCTTGGACTAACGATAGACCTCTGAGAATCGGGCCGTCCTATTCTGGAGGCAACAGGGCTTCTCCCTCTAGGTGACCTGGACATATCTATGTTCGCATCGGATTCACTCTTGTCACCTTCAGTCTTGATTTTGTGAACGGCATCTACACCCTTGGACAAGATCTGCCCATCCTTACCACTTACTATTATGAACTTCTCTCCCATTTGGATTTTGCACCCGATTTCCTGCTCAATGTCCTTAATAACCTTGTCAGTGAACAGCGCTTTTACTTGAGGATCTCTTGCAGGAACCCTCATAAATAAATCTTGAGACTTGCGATTAGCCCCAAGAGTCGACGGACAGCCCTATGATGACCAAATGGCACATTGAACACCAAAAATGAACACAAGATAAAAGATGGAATATGACAGAACTAACCGAAATGTTAATTTGTAGATATAAAATGTAGTAGAATAATAATCTTCTTCAGACCATGGAATTAAGTACCTGGGTATAGTGACTGGATTCACCACATAATTTACAAATCATTTCTTCTTCCTTCCTTTTCTTCCAATTAATTTCAGTAGCTTTAGATTTTGCCTCCCAGACTTTAGCATCACGGCTTGTAAAACCAGTGGGGACAGCATTAGGGTCGAAGGCTTCTTCTTCATCAGAACCATCACGTGACCTTTTGCTTGGTTTTGCGGTTTCAGTCACAGTAGTAGTGTTGGACCTTGGAGGACCAGTGTACTCCTTGTAGAGATCGCTAAAATCATCATCTACATCTGAATCATCTCTACTGCCCATTCTTAAGGCCGTTAAGCGAAATCTAATACCTGATATGCAAGCATGTGATACAGTATCAGTAATCATCATCATGATAGATTATTCCAAACCAAACAAAATGATAGTTAAAACAAACTTTAAAAACAAAACAAATGTAAAACCATCCTGGGTCATGTGATATGCTGATAACTCAGAGTACTAGAAATATAACTTGGATCAAAATTTAATACTAAAGGTCAGCGATGTATCATTTCATTGCTCAAAAATAAAAACTCCCTTCACCCGAAAGACGTTCAGATAGATTTTAACTAATTTGGTTTTCCTAAAGTAACCCAACCTTGCATAAGATTACATAATAAATCAAATGTCAATCAATGAATTAGATTAAGTACAAGTAATAAGTGAACTCTATTTCAGAATGAACAAAATATTACACACGAAAAAGTTACAAGTAATATGTCAAGTGAATGCTGCATTATTTGAATGATGCATATCTCTTTCACAAAGGTTAGTATAACATCTTAAATTAAAAGTGCACGACTCCTCGCTAAACAGGAGCAGACTTATTGTCCCTAACCAACTAACTTTTAATCTCATACCACAACATTGTCTCTCAAGAACATGAAAGAAAATTCCAAAGGATAAGGAATAACCATTTTCAAACTTACCACTTTTAAACAATTTCATGACACAATAGCTCGGTTCAGATAATCCATTCACTCTTAAACTATAAGTTACCAGCATGCCACCCTAGGAGAAACTAGTAGACACTGGTAACGTGATATTCTAATTAACACTGCAACTAAAAGTTACAGCAAAAAAACCTACAACTAAGTAAAGCAACGTATATAAAACAATACGATTAACTACTAGATTAACAAATCACAGTTCATAACAAAGAACTATCAAAATTTAGGTAACACACACTCTTGAAATTCCTTACAAACTCGTTTTCCATACATAACTAATAAAAATACATAGAAGGTCTACAAAAACAATTAGCGTTAACCATTGCAACTAACTTCGTGCTGTTAATCACATCAACACACTTGCATTCTTTTTTTGTCACTAATAACGAAGTTCTTTCAGCCCACATTGCTACGACCGGTAACAGTTTCAAGTACATTACTATTATCTATAGTTACAAAATAGGTGCCCCGTAATACATGACTATAATTAGTAACCGAAAATGTTTGGATAACTAAGCATAGCAATTATCACTAGTTGTTAGCAGTAAAGAAGCATTTGGTAACATAGTTGTAGTTGTAATTATAAAGATGTAAAATGAAGTAAACCTAAACGCTTCTTTTATTAGCGTTTCGAGTAGGAGTGTTTAAACAAAATCCAAAAGCAGCCGAAGATTTCCAACTCATGTTGCTACGACCGAGAACAATTTTTAAGTAAACCACTATTATCGATAGCTATACTTTTCATAATACGTTACTTAAATAGCATAATCTGTGACCACATAATTCAATATCACATAAATCAGTAACAGTATATATATTTGGCAAAACTGGTGCCCTGGTGGTAGTTGTTAGTAGTAGTTTTTTGTATTATAAAAGCGTTTGGTAGCATAGTTTTAGTTAGGGTTGAACATCAGGTCAAAAACGACCCTAACCGACCAAAACTGAACCGAACCGAAAACCGATTTTGAGGAAAACATGAACTGAGAACCGAACCGAACCGAAGTGGCTCAGTCGTTTCGGTTTTGTGTTGGTCTGTTCGGTTTAGGTGTGTTTTTCTCTGTTTAGGCCCAAACCAAGTAAGGTCGGTTTGGTTTCGGTTGAAGCAATTCGGCGCAGTTTTTAGGTTCAGTTTGTTTTCGGTCGATTTTGCTCTCAACCCTAGTTGTAGTTGTAAATCATAAAGTACACAAAGACGTAAAGCTAAAAGCTAAACTCTTCTTTTATCAGCATTTGTAACACAACCATTTTAACAAAATCCAAAAAGCCAAACAAGCATTATATTCTAAACACTAAACGCCCCAAAAAAACACACTTTAGCTACGTTTGGCAAAACTATCATTAGCTAGCGTTTGTTTTATAAAAGCATTTGGTAACACAGTTGTATCTCCAATTACAAACTATAAACCGAGGTAAACCTAAACACTAAACGCTTTTATTAGCATTCTAATAAGAAGCGTTCAAAAACATCCAAAAGCTAAACGCCAGTCACAAACATTATATTCTAGACGCTCCGAAAAGCTCGTAGCCAAACACAAAACACAAGTACGTTACTATAAACACTAAACGCTCCTTAAATCTCGTCGCGAAACACAAAACACCGGCACATCACTATCATCAATAACTACAATTTTCGCAGCACGTAATTATAAACACTATAAATCAGCAACTAACAATACTAATCACATAAACAAATTCAGTTACAAAACATCGAAATGATACAAATTAATTCAAAAAAACACATTAGCGATAATATATATAAATATATAAAAAGGAAGGCCTAAAACAATTAAATGTGTATATAAAAATGATTATAATGAAGTGATGATATGTGAATTGAACGGTTACCGCGGCGGAGGAGTGACGGAGAGCGGTTGTTGTTCGCCGGAGATGTTTGTTAGGGTTTGTGTTTTTTTATAAAATAAAATAAATAAAAATATGTTATCTTCTAAAAAGATTTTTACTTTGTGAGGTTTATTGGATGGTTGCCCTTGTACTATGAGGTTATTCTATATATAGTCCTTGTGGTCTTGTTGGATGATATTTTCTCTCCCTCGCTCCCTCGGGTGTTTGTTTCGGCTTATATAGCGGGCTTATGGCTTATTTGGTTTTAGGCTTATGCTTCATATGCTCACTTTTTGTGGCTTATTTTGAAACTTTTCGGCTTATTAAGCCGATAAGTTTCAAAATAAGCCACAAAAAGTGAGCTTGTGAAATATAAACCGAAAACCAAATAAGTTATAAGCCCCATTATATAAGTCGAAATAAACACCCCTAAAGCATTCGCGGGAAAGTAACTCGTGGTCACCACCTCATCGACACACATCAACGTACATCTTCTATCATTTTACCCCACGGCAACTATTGTTCGTCTCTATCAATTTTTTTTCCTATAATATAAAAAGAGAGAATAAATATGAAGCCAAGTTTGCGCTCATGACCATAAGTTGGCCGACCAATACAAGATGCCGAGACCACTAAAATAGTGAGGCACACCAACCTCCCCCTACCCTGCAGAACAAAATATTTTCGACAAGAAAGCTTTAAGTGCAACTGATACGAGTGCTTTATAAGGCGTTTTTTGCACGCCAAGCCACGACACTTTGCATGACGCCCAGTGGCGGCGATTAGCATGTGCAATTGTTGCAACCGCACAGGGCCCCTCATTGTAATGGGCCCTCAATTTAGTAAACATCTATTAATATTTATAGTTTATACATATTTAAGTATATAATGTTTTGAATTTTTAGTGTCTTTGCTAAATATTATCAAAGTTGAATTTTCAGTGTTTTTGCGTAATATCAAAGAACTTTTTATTTTCCATAATAGTCAAACTTTTCGTGATTTATGGAGGCCTCATTCGTGATTTCGCACCGGGCCATCCAAATCAATGGGACGGACCTGATGACGGCATAACAACATTTTAGGTTTGAGGACCTCACCTCGACTTTGTTTTATCATGTTTACTAGCTTAGACCTGTCAAATTGACGGAATTTTTATAGAGATTATGCATTAAACAATTAAGTGTGTTAACAAAATAAGAAAGAATAACGAAAGTAAACAGGTTGAATCATTTTTTTAAAGGAATAGTAAGTAATAAGTCGATGATAGTATAAAGTACTATAATCTTTTTCCTAATAAAATAAAACCCCTAGTGGAGACTTTTTAATCAAATCATACTTATTTAGGTAATATTTACAATTTTTAATTTTTAAAAAGCTTTTTAATATATAAAAAACCTAATATCTTTCTATATTTGTCAAATAATTGTTAAAAAACGTTTTTATGCCTAAACATTAAAATTGGGCAAAAATACACATGGACTTCATTGTTGTTTTTAGATATTTTAGGCCTTAAGTGTAAATTTTTTATAAAAACCGAGTATTGCCACCTACATCTATTATCACAAGAAAAACACGCATAACAACACACATAACCAGAGTACCAATAACAACAAGAACAACAATCCCACGCTACAACAATCACAACACAATCCGATGCTACAGCAACAATCCTTGATTGATCCATCTAAAACCTAATAACAACAACAATCCATATGGTACAATTACTATAGCTTTCGGTAGATACTACAATCAATATGGTACAAAACACCAAAATCTCAAAACGGTCATCTTCAAAATCTGATTTTTGTTACAAAACAATGAAATCAAAGCCTCATAATCACAGGTTCTTGAAACTGAGAGCTATTCAATCAGACACACTTACTAAAGGTAATTCCTCAAATTTATCCTCAATTGATGATGACCCACTTCAAAAGTTTCTTAAAAGAGATTATAAATGGTTGAGCCTATATGGTCTGATAATGAGTATCCTAAGATTGATTTTCAGAATGTTTGTTATTATTCCGAGCCGAAAAAGAAACCAACTTTGAATAGTATAGATGAAGCTGACCCTGAGCTTATTAAGTATTTTGATAAATTGGGTATTTTAATAAGTATAAGTTTTGATAAATCGGGGGTGATTTTTTGCTTGATTTCGGAGGCGATTAGGGAGTATCCGGATTTGGTTAAGAAGTATTTAGGGAAAGTTGTTGCTCCTGATGATAACTTTTATGCTGCTTTGAATTCGGCTGTTTTTAGTGATGGGTCATTTGTTTATATATATTCCTAAAGATACTAAATGCCCTATGCAAATTTCGACTTATTTTAGAATAAACGTTATGGAAACGGGTCAATTTGAGCGAACTCTTATAGTGGCTGATGATAGGAGTTTTGTTGAGTATTTATAGGGGTGTACGGCTCCTTCGTATGATAGGAATCAGCTTCATACTGTTGTGGTTGAGCCTCATTGTAACGAGGAAGCCAAAGGGGTCTTTGTGCTGGACCGAAATCCAAGATTTCTTGGACTTAGGTGGAGACCGGGTCCGCTATTACTTGGAAGTATCCGAGGGTTGTGCTGGAAGGTGGCGAGTCTGTGGGTGAGTTTTATTCGGTTGCTTTGACAAAACCTGTGCTACCAAAAGGGCAATATGGTTCATACCCAACAAGCCCGTAGTACCAAAACCGAAAAACAAAACTTATGGAAAGGGCTATCCTAAGGCACCAAAGGTACTAGAGCATCCAAAGAACATAGCTATTCAAGGGTTTATTTACTGTAGATATGGTGCTAAACTCATGTCTTCAAAGAACAAGAAGTAGCAAATGAAAAATCTTCAAAGAAGCTCATGTCTGATGAAATTCACGTGAATTTGGGTGATCAAGAATCACATGGCAATGTGTCGAGTTCTTCGTCATTGTATGATGTGAGTGACCTGCAATGAGCGTTGATGTAAGTCCCTGTTTTTTTTTTTTTTTTTAACTTTATTTATTTTTTAAGACTAGAATGTAAATTTTAGCAAAAAAATACAGATTTCCTGGTACAATACGAATTTGTACTGTATTACAATTCTTAGAAACACATAAACCGACTTCACACCTTATATATACTCAATTTTCCAAGTTTTTTATTCCATCGAATTCATCCTACGATTTCTCATTCAATAACGCAGGTGGTTCAACAAACAGTTTGTTCCTAATGGGCTTCTTGGAATAATGCCAGGTTATTTATGGCAAAGTCAGGTCCAACATGAAAAGCTGCCTATTGTAAGATGATAATTTGATTACTTATTAATAGTAGTAGTAATAAACGATGTACATTGGTGTTTTACGCAAATAAACCCTAATATATACTATGCTAATTGAGCACCTCATTCGTTGTAGGATGTGGCAGAATACCAAATGCCACTTCTTCGTGAGATCGGGTTCGCTTAAAGAGTAAATGCGATAAGTTAGCTGACGCTTTTACAGATGATTTGGGTCAGTCTCTCTCATAGTCACCTTCCTTTTTATTTGCCCCCATTGTTCCCTATACTGTGATTTGCATTCCGTTTGGTGATATGTTAAGGATTGCTTAATCAGATTTAAGGGGATGTTTGGATTTGATGTTTAATAAACTGAATCAGATAATCAGTTGGTAGAAAATACTCAAGATAGTGTTTGGATGTGCCATAAATAGTCTATAACAAGCAGACTATATACTATATCATTTGCATATCTTTATGTGACTTGGAATCTCATCTGTTTCCATAGGTGTTGGAGCAGATACATGGTGTTCTTATTAAACTTGTGAAAGATTTGAAGTTACAACATCAGCATAAATATGTGAGGAAGCCGTTACTTCTTTTCTTTACTATACATGATTATTTCCTACAAGACGAGTACACAATAAAAATATTTTATTTGAAACTTTTGTAGGATGAACTGCATAAGACTTGGTTGTGCAAAAGGTGTGCAACCATGAGTGTCAAGTTGAGGTTAGCACTTTACTCTCGAAAACATTTTTTTTTAAATCTATGTACTATTGTACTATGACTTAAGTAGTCAAAATTGAATGAGTTGATGAATATCGGAAGTAGTTATTTTAGTTTCATGTTATCTCTACATTGTTCCTTTATTATATAAGAGATAACAATTTTGTTATACAATAGATTTGAAAGTAAGCCTAAAATGATGAAAACAAAAATTTGGACATCACGTCTTTGGTTGCTGTCCAAAATATTATTATTATTATTATTATTTTATTTTATGTTTTTTAATACCAAAATCTGTATAATTGAGAGTTTTGTGTGGAGAGGCAAGTGTATGGACAAAGAGTGAATAATTATGTTTAATGTATTTTATATGTACATTTTTTATTTAGTAACTTCGGTTGTTTTGTTGTGCAAGCAAACTGGATAAGAATTGTTTTCTCTTGCAAATTAAAAAGGGTGTTTGGAGTTTGAGCTAATATTTTTAAACGAGTAAGACTGTTTGGATATTAAGTTAAAAATAGTTCTCACATATGTTTTGGTGTAAGAGTTATTAAAATTATAAATGATTATGCAAAGAGCATGACTTTGTGACTCAAACCTATGACTTTCAAGTCATAATGGTAACTTTTGACTGACACATGTAATGATGTATTGTTTGTTTATATGTAACAGGCATAAAAACCATCACGTATTAGGGCATAAGCACCTTCATGAAGAAATGTATTGTGGCCGGAATCCACTTGCCGACAAGTTCCAGTGGCATTGATTGAGCAAACCAATGATGACTTTAGCAAGAAGTGCAATTACCAGAAAACCAAAACAACATATTATAAATAGTCTAAACAAAAATTTTGGGTAAGGTGGCTATTCATTTTGATCATCATACTATCATAAAACATTTTAGATCAGTTACATATTTACGATTTTAGCTTTCTATTACCATACCCAAGAGCATATATTGTATCTTGTGGACCGGCATGAAAAAAATCAGCAAGCTTCTAAAGGTGAAGGTAAAAGTTTAAGAAGGTACACAAAGGTGGGCTGATGGAAAACATTGATGAGATAATCCTTTTATTTTGATTTAGGTAGATAATAGGAGTGAACACATGAATATGTTTGTAAATTGTAATGGATTGGTTTTAATGACTTAAATTATAGAATGGCTAAATTGCCATTTGATTGTTTTAAAAGGACAAATAGCATTATGAAAATCCCAAGGATTTTCGTGAAATGTTGAAGTTTTAGAAATAAAACACTAACACTATCTCTTGCATTGTGTTCTTATCGAAATAGATATGGGATCTTGTGAAACAATGTCAATCGAAGAGTAAACATTCAAAAAATATATAGAGTAAGAATGTTATTGGATAATGCAAGCAATTTATTCTTTTAAAACATGTAAAAGCAGTGCCTTATTGTCTTTGATTTGTCGGATGCACTGTCTTTGATTTGTTTGATCTCATTTATTCTTTTATATGGTAACCCTCATATTTTTGGTGTACATATCCATACGTCTGTACACATCTGCATATCCGCATAATATGAATCTTCAAGTTTTCGTATGATCAACATCATCAAATCATGTAACAGTAGTGTCTTATTGTCCAAATGACTATAGCATTGGGATCTTTGTAGTATAATTCATGGGCTCGGATAGAAGCACGACTTTGATTTATATTGTTTGGGTAATTCAAAGGCTGTTGCACTTGAGACGAAAAGAAATGTACCGAGTTAATAGAATAGTGCTACACTATAAAATATAAATATACAAAATAAAAATAAACGCTATTATCTAAATATTTAACAGTACACAATATAAGACATGTGCTTGATATCTAACTAAATTTGATATTTGTCTATGGAAACTTTTACCATGTACATCAAACATAATTATAAAACAAGATTAAAAACCATAATAAAAACAAACAACAAAAAATAAGCTACTATTTGTTTTTTAATAAATAAAAATACATTATTAATAATTTTAGAAAAAACCCGCGCGTGCGCGGGTATTATAATTAGTTGTAAATATAACATAATCAACGTCCATGCCGTGTCATCCGATTTTGATGGTCTTCAAAAGCAAATGTTTTTAGTGAGCATTAATTAAGTGATAAGCCAATGTCCACTCCGTGAGCACCTAATAAGTTTTAAAAATGTGTAAGTAAAAAATACGTAATTTTAAAATTGGCATAAAACATTTCATATGTATATTGCACATACTTTTTAAACTTTGTTCTTAGTTCTCGAAAAACTTCTTCGTAAAGTACATTTGTAGTAGTTTTTTATAGATTACCATCAAACTTTTTTGCTTTTGACACGTGAAAGAGCCGCGTATAGTTGTTTATGTGTTAAAACAGGACATGGCAAGTACAAACCAACATTTGAAAGTGATTGCCCTTGGCTCTTGTTTATTGTCATGGCAAATGACACTGGCACAGGAAATTATTTCCTCACGATCTTGAGTGGTAAACGTTTAACAGACGGAGTAAATTTCAACCTTGGTATGATAACCTTATTTCGAAAATGTGTTCCGTTAATTATTTGGGCTTGAATAAAAGTTCTTGTTAATCGAGTTACTTGAAGTCTTGTCCTTGACGCTTGTTTATTGCCATAGCATGAAAATATCATTTGCACATGAAATACGATGTAAAATTACGTAAAACAATATCATGAATGAAGTAAACAATTGTAAAACCAAATGGGTAAGAACTAAGATACCGATTCTTTAACTCAAAAAGAAACACCAACTTCATTTGATAAGCTTAAGACAATGTGCAAGCACCGCAATCTCGATTAATCTTTGTAAACAACCTTCAAACACAAACATTAAACTATGAGGAACTCTAAAATAGGCTCATGTAAAGCAATGAGGAACTCCAATATGTCGTCAGTTGGGTTATGTTGGACCTCAAAGGGATTAATATGGGTAAATATAATAATTAACTAATAAGTAAAACATCAGTTAATAAAAATACTATTCATGTTAAACAACGAAAATTATTTGTTATATTTTTGTCTAGTAATTTGCAAAAATAGTAAAACCTCTATAAATTACTAGTGTTGGACCGGGATATTTTATTAATTTAACGAGATATTATTATATTAATAGATTAATAATTTATTAATTTAAAGAGGTTTTATATATGACCTTTAAATTTTCAAGTGTAATATACTAGTTACAATGTATACTGCTTAGAGATGAAAAATAAATTTGAAAAACAAGTTCCGATTAAAATTTTATGAATTCATATTCACACTTTATGAAAATAAAATTAACATTTTTTGTTGCAATACGAGAAGACAACACACCAACAATTTAATGTCAGAACTTCCGTATTCCACCTGTGTAGGTTGTAATCTTAAAGAAATCGAAGTAATTTAACTTCACGATTTGTTTTGTTGCTTTTGATTTTTTTTGGTGTTGCTAACACTTCAGGAAAAGTGTTAATGAACTTTTTGATATGATTGATGTTTTTACAAAAGTGGTGAAATTTGTACAGGGAGGGTTTTGAAAAACCACTAAACTTAAAACGATTTTAAAACACGCAACAACCTCCCCGGCAGCGGCGCCAAATTTTGATTGAGCCTAAACGGTCAACTAAATTAACCAAGTGATTTGGTCAATAAAGTCAAACTGCCTAGAGTCAATGCTCCGTGGATAGTATAGTTTTTCCCCAGGTCGTTATGTCCCGACGAGATTGCAATTGTGTTTGAAAACGTTTTTGAGAATGAGTGGCACTGAGGACAGTAACCAAAGATGGTTGAGAAGTGATTATACTACTGATTGTTTGGTATTTGGACAATTTAAACAATATTAACACTAACAGATATACAAATATGATTATACAAACACAAATTAAGAATCAGATTTGTTTACACACAGAGAAAAAGGTGAGATTTAAACAATTTTACAACTACAGGGGTGCAAGTGAAAATTTTACTAACTTAATTTTAAAAGAAAATGAAATTAAAAAGAAAATTGTTTTTTAGAATTTTTATTATTTAATTATTTAAATAAAACTATTTAACTATTTAATTAAAACTAATTAACTTTAAAAACTTAACAATACAAATTTAAACTAGAAAATTGTAAAATTAATTTTTAAAAATCTAAAATGACTTAAAATAAGGTTAAACATTAAAAATATGTCTTTTTGTCTTTTTGTGGGTTTTCTATTAATTAAATACTAATAATATTAATTAAACTATTTAAACTATTTTAAATTACTAATTATACTAAAAACGATTAGAAAATTATAGAAAAATTTACAAATCTAATTAACCATCTCAGGAATCCTAAAAAATTATAAAAATATTTTTACAATTTATTTTTAAGCTATTTCTTAATCAATTGCTTAATTATTGATTAAAAGCTAGATATACTAATTTAAATCTAAAAATTAGAAAATTAAAAGTGAAAATTGCAAAAGTAATTTTTACAGAAGCTTAATAACTTACAAAAGTTAGAAAAATTATAAAAAGTTATCTGGGATAAAATTTAAACAATAAAACTAATTTATTTTTGGTTTTTTAATTTAAACTAATTTAATTAAAATTAAATCTAAAAATTACTAGGTGAACAGTAAAAAATATGAAAAAATTATGGAAAGTTTATTAAATAATTAAGAGGCTAGGAAAAATAAGCTGGGTGCAACAGCTTCTCCAGAGAAGCTGGAATAAGCAAAACGACTAAAATAAGCAGAATACACTCACACTACTTTAAATGAATTGATTATGCAAAGAGGGGTGGAACTGGTGCCCCAGAGCATATGGAAGGGGGAGTGGTGTTATGCATGTTACTATCCTAAACAACCCAGGTTCGAGTCCCACTCCCCACTTTTTGCCAAATATTTTATTTTTTTGATTTTCTTTTTGCAAAACTATTAAATCAGCTAAAATATGAAACTTTAATGAAAACACTTTTTCTGGAAAAGCCAAATAAGCCTTGTACAA
This sequence comes from Artemisia argyi, assembly GCA_030686995.1. Classification (NCBI taxonomy): domain Eukaryota; kingdom Viridiplantae; phylum Streptophyta; class Magnoliopsida; order Asterales; family Asteraceae; genus Artemisia; species Artemisia argyi. The sequence continues at coordinate 29,172,069 of CM060682.1, read as the reverse complement.
GCTTATTTGCTCAACAGATGGCTTAATAAGCCAAATTTGGATTTTTAAAAAGCAAAAAGCTACAATTAAGCTACAACTGGTTAAATAAGCTACAAACCACTAATTTTTACCTAAAATAAGCTAAATTTACTAAATAAGCTAAAGGAATAAGCCAATACACAACAATAAGCACTTATGCATGTTCCTAAGATCAAAACAGGCCAAAAGGCCAATGTGCAGCCCTATGTGGGGCCCACAGGCTTGATTGGAAGTCCAAATGGAGCTTGGATCCAATAAGCCAACCTAGTAAGCTTCTAAATAAGCCAAAAATCACAAGCTAGATCCCACAGATAAGCTAGATGTGAGCTTATGAAAATGATCGATCACCACTGATCACTCAGTGTGGAGGTTTGGTCAGGGTGACTTAGGGGTACAAATAAGCTAAGGGCAAGGTACCTAGGATTCAAAATAAGCACTGGAGTATCAAAATAAGCTGGTGAGATATCTAAAAAGCCAAAGGTGAGGTACTGGGGTCCACAAGGTTAGTCACAAAAGAGCTTGGAATATTGGTCAAAAACCTATGCACAGGGCATGGACTTTCCCTGCAGGTCAAAATAAGCTCTTCCACAGGCTTTAATAAAAATCCTAAAAATAAGCTGATTGTGGAAACTTGTAGATTAGGTGACAAATTTTAACTTCTGAAAAGATCAGGGTCTCAAACCTAACACAAAAATCACAATAAATCTCCCAAGTTTTGGATTTCTGAAACAGATATACTTTTGACTTTTTGAAATTATGAACTTAGACTCTAACTAGATTTAAGCATTGATTATGTTGAATTAAGCTCTAATAAGACCCAAAGAAGCTAGAACAACTACTTTTTGAAAGATTTGATGAGGCTTGGACTTAAATCTATTGACAGACAACAAGAAGGATTGAATCAAAGGCTATTTTGACTTTTTAACCAACAAAGGTAAGTTTTTATGGATTGACTAAACTAATACAAACCTAAGTGACAAATAACAACCACAAGCATCAACAAAAACTCCCTAGATCACAGATAACTCAGTATTCCCAAACACTCTTTTAAAAATATGATTTTATGACTTTCAAAGAGTTTGATAGATTAAGAACAAGTAATAATCTCTAAGGCTTATATTGTGATGAATTAAGCTGTTTTAAACACAGAAACAACAATTCCAACAACAATTACACAAGAATCTCTAAGGTACTAATTTAGACAGTGGAATTGAAATACTAAGTAAATATCAATTTTAAATAATAAGCTACTGAATTAAAGCAAGATTAATACTAACTAACACTAAACAAGCATGAATAATCCAAATAAGCAGGGATATAAGCTATGCTACAATAGAAGTTTAGAAATGAGATAATAGGCTTACAATGTGCAATCCTGCCAAAATCATGAACCAAGGACTCAGAATACCAATCCTAAAGGCTTCCACAAGCCACTAAACCCATGGCCATCCACAATTTACCATGCTCCAGCAATCTACCATCTTCAACCTGCATTTTTTTTTCGTTATTTTTCTGATTTTTTTTTATTTTCTTGTTTTATGATAATAACTGGTTTTTAAGGGTTTCTAAAAGCTTTCTAGGAGCTTACATGTGCCTAAGAATCCATGCCTTAAAACAGAAACTATAATTAAGCTTAATGAGATTTTTGAAATAAAATGGAAATTGCATACACTGAGATTTCAACTGAAACTTGATTTTTATTAATGAAAAGACTTAAGAGTACACTGGAAACATGAAATACACTATTTGAAAGCTAAATTGTACAATAAAAACTTGAAATTTACTTAAACGACAATAAAACTACTAAATTATGCTAATGCTTCTTCCTTGGCTCTTCTCTTCTATTTATAGCTGATGATTAGGGTTTCTGAACCCTCTCTGATCATATCCCACCCAATCCTGACCATTAAAATGCTGTGAATTAATCCTGACCTTAGATGCGATTTTGGCGGGAAAAATGGAAGTGAGTGAAATTGTTTAATATTGCAACAAGGGGGTGGCATTTAATGTGGTTGTCTTATTAGGTATATGGTGGGTTGGGCGGTGGAAATGACAAGGGTGGTGGATGGTGGTGGATGTGATGGCTTGCAGGGTGCAAGTGGGGAAGAAGGGGGAAAGGGTGTTTGACTAGGTTTTACCCTGGTGTATTATTTAAAATGGTTTTTGAGGGATGGTGGGCTAAGGGTTGGGCTTGGGGTAGGGGAATGGGCTGGGTGTGTTTTTATGTTTGGATTGGATTGGTATTTGGGGTGTTTTGATATTAAGGGTCCGGTTTGGTATAGGAATTAACATAAGGGCCAATTTTGTAATTTCCTGAAAATTAAGGGACCTATTTTTCCATTCTCCCAAAGTTCTCACAATGATGAAACTTGCCAATCCTTAATAGTACGAGGACCATAGTTGACTTTTTCCATTTTTGAAATTCCAGTGATCAAATCTGCCAACTTGTAAACTTCAGGGACCAAACATGTAATTTCACCAAACTTTGCAACCAAGGACCATTCCTGCCATAGATGAGAAGTACAAGGACAAAAATTTTTTTTCTCAAAGTTTTAATATCCCAGGGACCATTTTTGTCAATTTTTCAAAGTTCAGGGACTAAACTTGCAATTTTGTGAAACTTTGTACCAAAAGACTGATAATGTAATTTTTGTGATTTAAAAGGACCTTTGGTGACTTTTTCAAGTTTTTAGAATAGCCAGGGACTAGTTTTGACAACTTTTGAAAGATGAGGGACTAAAACTGCCAATTATGCAAACTTTGTTCATTTTTCATCTGTTTTTTTTATTATTTTGCATCTGAAACATATAAAACAAAATCCTGAGATATTTTCAGTATTTTGATGCAATTTTGAGTGTTTTTAGATGTTTTGGCGGCTCAAAATAGGTAAAAATGATGAGTATTTACACACTTATCAGAAGGCAACGCCAAACACCCAACAAGAAAAGCTTAAGACCATAACCTCTCTGAATCACTTTCTTTTAAGCACATGAGATGCCATGTACACCATGACTTAGTCGTCAAGTATCTTTCTTTTATGTTAAATCACACACATCTTATCTTGATAAAGCATTCCTTGAAGGTTTCTTGCAGGTTAATATAACCTCACATCTGATTAAAGGATTGCACTAAAGCCTAATTCAATTAGCGGCCGTGTTGGGCTATATAGTATATATTATCATAAATGAGTAAGAGATATACGGGTCTATAGAAAGTGTAAACAACGTAAACACTTAAGTAAGAGATATACGACTAACCATATGCATAATGGCATTCCGTCAAATATTAATGGGATCGGAGGTCAATCCTTAACAGGTTTCGAAGCTGTTCACTATATTCGCGCTCAAATACAAGTGATTAATGGCTCATGATTGAGGGACTTTATGGCGATGAAGGTAACTTAGGCAATATCAAGGTAATAATGTAACTAGAGTATTTGTGCTCTTCCTAGCAATTATTTCTGTTAAACATAGAAATATCATATAGAGATAATGAAATCATTCAGGATGTTATAGTATAGTCAAGTATCATGCCACAATGATCACTTTGGAAACATTATCATCTGAGTATCAGTATTTCAGTTAAGTAATTCGCCAGTAACATATATTTATCACATCTTAAGTCATAAATTTCATCAGGTAACTATTAATAAGGAAATTGATTTGAATCATGTAATTTATTCATATACTTATAAAGTTATCAAAGTATATGTAAGCATGTATCTCCCCCAATGAGTTAAAAACAAGTATTGGAAATGAGGCTATGACTCACCTTGATTGATACGGGAATGATGAAAAGTAAAGTCGGATGAGATTATGAGAATGATTATGGAAACGTCTTTAATACAGAACCTACTAAATAAATTTATCTGAGAATTTAACCAAACACTATTTGGTAAATGAATAACGATTAAGCGTTAAGATGAAAAGATGATATGCGAATGAAATTATTATGTTTATAATAGTATGACGAGATATGCTATTATTTCTAAAGTTTTCCTTATTTAACAATGATGATATTAATACGTAAAGATAATTAGTTAAATGTCGTTATATATATTATTAACGTAAAATAACTAATATATAAATAAAATGTAATGAAAATGTATATGATGTGATGGGGTGACGTAAAATAGAAAATAAAATAAGAATGTCAAATATAATATGTTGGTCTTTGTCTTTTTTCAGTTTTTACACTTTTTATACTAACGGCGTTTGCGTTACACCGTTAGTCCTTTATATATAAAATTTACATCTATAGTCCTCTCAATTGTCCAATAACCAATTCTGAGCTTGGTAAATGATAAGTTGTCATTTTATAACCTATAGTTTCTGTTTTTACTGTTTGAGTCCTTAGTTTTAATAGTTTGGCAGTTTTAGTCCTTGAAGGTGTCGTCGCGTACATTTTTAGTCCAAATGTACAAAAATTATGAGAAAATTTCTAATAAAATTTCCGAAGCTTATTTAATTGATAACAAGCTTATTTCAACAGCTTATTTGCTAAAAAGCTTATTTTTTATGTAATTGGGCCTTAACGAACCAAATCAAAGGCCTGTTAAGAAATAGCGAGGCGAGGGCATGAAAATAGTTTTGGGCCTGGACTTGGGCTACTTTTGTGATTCTAGAAATATATCTTTTGGGCCCAGTGGGCTAGTAAAACGTTATTTCTTATTGGGCTTGAAATAAGCCCAAACGAGTTTAGTTATAATTAGAAAGAAAAATGAGGTTTGAAATCTTGTAATTGTCGATCACTCTGAGTAAGTTTGAGTGTAAAGACGTGAGCATTTTTACAAGTTATTTATACGAAAATGATAGCTAGCTTGGGGGTCTATTAGATCATGTAAAAATATAGTATGCTTGTTACGTGGTTTTTAAAGATATATCGAGGGTTTCATGAGACGTTTTTAATATACAAAAGACTTAGAATAATTTCTAAATATTTAGAGTTTTTGGTACCGATTAACATAAAATGAGTTCGTATGATGCATGTAGAGTGAAAATGAACGTGAAACAAGTGTGGGTCGTGACTCCTAGGCCTTCCAAGATAGAGGCTAGTCACGTTTTATGTTTTACATATTCATACGTATGCATGTATATATATAAAAATTATATACGTTCGACATGAGACCAAATATGATGCATGAGATGTTTAAAATGAAATCAATAGAGATTGAAACGACTTACAACACCTTCAAAGGTGGTAGAGAGTCGAGAGTGATGGAGGAAACACAAGAAATCTTACGTTCGTTTATAAAACACAAGTAACGATTTATAAACTAAACCCGTCTTCTCGTTCAACTTCCAAACGCACGAATGAATTATCTCTGGACTTTCAGAGGCTATTTTGAGAGTTGTTAGAAGTATTTTATGAAGGAAGAAAGGTGGTGAATGAGATATATATATATAGAGATGTTTTTAGAACACGTATATGTTCCAATGATTCACAAAACATATGCTACTATACATTGTCAGTAGATAAGAGATTGCTATTGTGATTTTCAAACAATCTAGGACACTAAAATGAATATGTGAGAGCATAAAATATGGGATATGTTTTGTTGAGTCATCTAGATGTCGACTAGTTTGCAAAATATGCATACGAATTGAGATTTTGCGAGAGACTAGATCATAGCTGATAAATCTGAGTATCTACACAAATAAATATTTAGAACTCGTAGAAACAAACTAGAGTCGAAACGGTTGAGTTTTGAAGTTTTTATATATATCGAATAGTTGGTTTTGGGTCGAACACTTTGCCTCCTAAAATCATAGCAAAACTTGACCTATGGGTCTGAGAATTTGCATACGTATAGTCGACTAGGTGAGCAAAGAGGTGGTGCAAAAACATATAGATGTTGTATGTAAAAATCGAGAGAACGATGGATGTTTTGGAGCATGTTTACTAGTCGATTGAGCATAAAATTATAAAATGGATCTTGGGCTTGAAACATGGGCCGGATGAATAGTAATCATGGTATTGGGCTGAAACGTATTAGGGCCCGATTGGTTGTAATTAGTTTTAATTAGGATTAGTAAGTTTTTAATATTTTGTTAAACGTGTCGAGAACTTGTTTTGTCGTTTGGTGAATGTTGCAATATCGTAATCGTAACCATTTAATATAATAAGAAGATTTCAAATTTTCCTGTAAAAATGATGATTAAAATAATGACAGAGATTAATATATAATTAAACGTTGTTAATTATATGGATTTTTTCGAGGTTTTACAAATTCTTTGTGAAAGAGGCCTCAAAGAATATGCATCTATTAAAAATTTGCAGAAAATAACAAAAGATGTTTACCAAAATCCTTTTAACACATACCTTGTGCTAAGATATCTGTTTGCACATCCACATCATAGTTTTTGCATGCCCATACATAACCTCCGCATGATACAAATGAATTATAATAAGGTTAGACACACAAATTACAAAAAAAAAAAAAAAAAAAAAAAATCGAACCTTGCAAATTCAGCTACTCAACATATCCTAGCAACCTTAAACTTTGATTTCCAGTAGCTTTCCTAAACTTCTTGGAATATGTTCTTGAACCTTTATCAAAAGTTAAATCCAAAAAAACAAAACTTTAAAAACCATGTTTGATCACAGACCCAAATTCACAATTACCTGGTACCACTAATTCATGAATGCGATTTCCCCCAATTTTTTTTCTAGGGTTCTTAATCAAAGAAAAATATAGTATAAAATCGAAACAAAATTCATCAAGGTGATTTCCCCCAATTTATAAATTGGATACACATAACAGACAAATTATAAAAAGTAATTCGTTAAAGTGATTTTCCTCATTTTTATTCTAGGGTTCTGATAAAACACAATTAAATTGAACATAATCATAGGATTTAAATCAAAACCTTGAAAAACTTGAATATATGTGAATTGTGAATTATTTAATTATCAAACTAATTCAATCATAATTGTTGAACTATGTGATTTAAATCTGAACCCTAAAAAGAAAACTTACTTGGTGTAGACAGCAAAACATCAACCGACATAGATTGACTCTGAAGGGATGTTGAAAATATTGTTTTATGAAATGGTGGAATTATGGCATGATTAGAAATTGATTTGTTATGATTTTGAAACATTGTGGGATTTTGATCGGTTTTTTAATAATGGTGTTTCATATAATGTGATGAGTATGAAAGAAGATAACGGTTTTCGCATAGATGACTGGATAAGTCAAATATAGGATTTCAATTCAAAAATCCATAACTTATTTTTGGAGATAATTGCTTGAATGATTAATTAATTGATTGCTTGTAACTGATTTTTTTAATGATGAGAATGAAAAATCGTCTAGAAGAAGTCATTGGTTTACGTCGAAGATGGGAAGTACTTTACAAAAATACCATGAAATATGGTGCAAGATATATCAGATTATTAATTACAGAGCTGCTTTATTGGGTGGTACATAACTCCATTTTATTAGAATAGATAGATAGATAGATAGCTACATAAAGTGATAAAACACTCCAACGATAAAAAAAATGTATTTTTTCCAAATTAAAATAAAAAGTTCACTTTTTCATATTACAAGATAAAAGAAGAAGGTCGGTCTTTTAATTGAATCCTTTTCAGTACGTGGATCAAAAAACACGCCACACAACAAATGAAATATAAGGATTTACGTGATAAAAAAGTGTATAATGACCTTCGACGAGATATTATGATGCACCTATGAAGACTTGATTAGTTTTATTTATACTTTTTTGTTTTTGCATTTGTTTCTTTATTTAAAGTAATAATCAAATGATTTTTTTTTTCAACAAAAAAAAAAAAAAAAAAAAAAAGAAAAAAGGGTCCGAGTGTAGTAACTCGTCTAACATTGGTAAGAGATAAGACATTTGAGTCTCATATAAGCTTGAAGTAGTTGGCTACTCGTGTATTTCAACCATGGTTTTTTGTCGATACTTGGAAGGATACTCGAGTAATCAGTTGCTTTCAGCTTTGAAGGCGTTACACTGAGTCTCTTATTGCTCCATGTTACCCATGAGACAAATTTTGGTTAAGAGTTTTATGATACTTAAAGAAAAGAAGACATGAACCACTTTTTGTTATAACCTCGAGCTATCATACTTGGTGCTTTAAGTGTATCTAAACAAACTTTTTATGATTTTTAACGTATATGTAATTGATACAAACTACTTTATTTACTCAAAATGATGTGTTTATCTTTGCATTTAGTACACCTATTAAATGCGCACTTTTTGGTATGGCAAATTTTCAAGGACAGAAAACCAAAAAATATAATGTAATAATATATCATTAAAGCTAAGTGTTATGATCAAATGATAAATAAAATTAAAATGATAATAATAAGAAATAAGTACAACCATATATTTAAGATGGGGAATGATTTGCATACACACTTTTTTGATTTGCACACCAATATGTACAAGTAGGTAAAGCTTGATGTATATACAGTACAACTGTCTAATACACTGATGAGTGTGTATGGATAAAAAAAATGGTGTGCAAATCAATTCCTATTTCAGAGGCATAAAATAAATGGTAGCATTTCCTTTTAAAAAAAATTCCTTATTTTATTTGAAGTGTATGACTAAAAATACTTCTCATCATTCTCATTTTGATTATTTTTCTAACTGAATATATTTCCAAATTATTCTATTACTCTTATTTACATTTTACAAACTTAATAATTTGATGACATTATCTAAAATAAATCTCAAGCACCTTCTTAATAACTCACATTATGAAAATAGTGTATGTTGGTTAAAGCTTTAGATATTTGGCATGTTGCATTTGAATGTTATAAGGGTTTGTCTATGAGTGATAATGGTTTAGCTGATCAAAAAATTTAAGTTAGCTAAATCAAAGTTTAAATTGAGTATGTTTTTAGTGGTGATCGCGGTTTTCTTTCATGTGACAAATATTAAATCATCTCAAGATATATATATCGGATGAAACCAAAAAGTTAGTTTCTGCTCATGAGCTCAACCCAAAGTTAATCTCATGGCGAAGGTATATATGTTCTTAATGATATGATTAGTTTCTTCAAGATCAACATTTTATAGACATCTACATGATGTCATGTAAAGAATACAACTAAACCAATAGCATGATCAATAACAGATAAAACAGAAGTAAATGAAGTTGTAATGATTCAAAGATAAAAACCATCAATAATCTAGCCATGAATCAATCTTAGAATAAAAGCAAACCAATAAAATTAATACCACAATATATAAAATGAATCTTTAGCTTAATTAACTACAGAAATCATATAATCATCATATATTATCATACAACATATCTTCATTATGACTTTATAAATGAATCAAATGAACACTCAAACTCACTCAGAATTTGAAAATGCATCGACCACAGCTTGCATGAGTCTCACTCTCATTTGTAAACTCGATATATATTCCGCAGTCTCTCTAAACAATCCATCCAAACCAACTGAAGAGTTCCCATTCGGGATCAGTTTCTTCAACGTTCGAACCTTTCTTTCTATGATCGTCGTGGTAGCCCGTCTTGAACGACGACCTTCTTGACCCACTTGTCGTGCCCTACGTCTCTTTATCATCTTCAACGTATTATTCCTTGTGGGGATATGTCTTCTAGTCGTTGTTATCGTTGAGTTTGAGTGATGCTTTTCGCGTTGCACGTTGTTCATCTTTTGCTTCCAACTCCCTAACCATGTTTTCTTGGCTTGAGCTTCCATAACTTTTTTCCATAATGAATTGTTGATGCATTTGCCTTTGACTTCCAATAAATCTTTAAGTGTTTGTTGCAAATCTTGATCACCCATGATTTGTTTCAAGAAAGTAACCTGACCCTCAAACAGTGTATGATTCTTTAAAAGATGGATGAACTTTGATTATGAATTAATAAGGTATGGATGGATGGAATATAGTGGTGGCATTGAGGGGTTTTTATATGTGTTTTGTGAGGTGGATTATTAAGCTATTTTAATTTATGGATAATGTTTTATTAAGAACGTGAAAATGATACGTGTACCTATGTAGAACCTAAGGATGTGATTTTTTTTTAATGTTTTTCTTATGTGTATAATTGGTCGATATCATTAATTTGGAGCCTTTTTTCCTCAACAAACTATATTATATAATCATTATTGAAACATCCAAAAACATCTATTATAACTTTTCTTTGTAATTTATCAACAACTTGGAATTTTGTAACATCCTTTCAATCATAAACGTTTTTTATCCTTGCAAAACTAGTTAGGATACGATTGGTTTGATCTCACACACTTCGTGTTTTAGACAGAACACACGAAAAATGAGAAAAGCAAGCAGTTTACTCCATCCGTCTCAAAATATAGTCTTGTTTTGACTTTTTCGGTCTTTCCTTTTTAACTTTGACCTTAAGTCACACTTAATATACATCAAAAACTACATTATTCAATCTTTCCGAAGCAGGGTATGTTCAGGTATATATTTTGTAAACAGTCACATCTATACGGTTTACGAAGGTATTAAACTGCTTTCAGAAAAACATCCGAAAAAAATGTTTAGTTGTATATGTGAGCAAAAGTCACACTTAATGAGTCCTAAATTCCAAAACTACTTTAATCAAAATTCACTAAAAGATATTCATATTAATAATTAACACCAACTTAACAAGCTAGCATAGCTTGATATGATACACTTAACCTAAAAGCTTATGTCTGAATATAATTGTAATGGAGACGATATATGGTTGTATTGGGAAGCATGTTCTGAAGAGGAGAATAATGCACATGTAAATCAAATGATTGTATAATTTTTTCTTTGTTTAATAAATAAAACACATCCCAAAAAGAAACTTATGTTTCATTCCCATCAAAAACACTCTGGATTATTCTTCCTAAATTCAATGCACATAATATAATCTGAAAATTGGTTATATATATGTGACTTTTTCATCCCAAAATCCAGCTCGATTCATGATCATATGCACACGGTAGTTAGCTCCCATGTTCCCAAACACGAAGCTTAACCTTTTCATATATAATAATCAAGTGTCTAGATTGAATGTTCTAACATGTTCGGTTTATGTCTGGTATGGGAACTAACCTTGTTTTCTGGTTAATCTCATGCCACATTGCCACGACTACTTCCATTGCATGTTAGTGACATGCATGCTAGCTAGCTACCTCCAATCAACATGCATGCATCATATCTACCTTCGAATCAAATATCTATTAAGCATGTTCAAACTTTATGTGACTCTGTACGTATATACCTTCAGAATAAGATCAATCTAGCTAATATTTAACTATATCATCTTTGTTCTATCGTGAATTCTTGAGTACTTGAAGTCACAACTCATAATTGTTCTACCCAAAAGGATTTTGATCCGGTGAAGTACTTACGTATCCTTTTGGTACTATCATGAATTCTTAAGTATTTAGACCCGTAATACTAAAATCTAGTCAAATGTATTTGGACCCGACTAGACAGGGACGAAGACAGTGGGAGAGCTGAGCCGGGGGTGCTCGGCCCCATCCAACACACCCAATCGATTGTTATTTATCTTATAAAATTTAAGCCAGTTGGTAGAAGTAAAGAAGTATGTTAAGCAATGAGATAAGCGTATGGAGTAAGTTGAAGGACCTTTAAGACTTGAATTCGTACATGACAAAGATGGACATGCATGTTGCAATACATAATTTTCTTTTACGTAGAGTTCATGGCATTGGTAGCCTTAGTAGTATTTGACTAAAATTGATAGGGTTTTTGCTAAGCTAGGACAATATCTACATCTTTAGTCAGCAAATTTAAAACCTAAAAAAGATAATGTCATATTAATAGCTTTCTATTAGCTAGGGTTTCATGTGTAGGCTTGAAACATATGTGATAATATTTCGATTGAATCTCGTAATCGTTATATTCTTGTGTTTGTTTGTTTCTATATTTTCATGTTGTGCAACGCCCATGATTTTGAGAGTATTAATTATATGATTGATGGGCTCTATGCTCAATTATGTTGAGAACAAAAGTATAGTATATTATGATGTGGCATAGATGAGCTAGGTTGATTATGCATCAAGTAATATTTAACTTGAATCATACTCATTGGTTTCTATTGGATGGATCATATATATGATGTAACAAAACTACACGTAGTGTTGAGCCACCATCAAGAACATGGGTGCATGTAGGCTTTAGCTGTCAAAGTGCTTCATATGTGATTACGGTTTAACATGGGCCCAACCATATAAGTGCTCTCTTAAGTCTAAACAATAAGAAAAATACAACTTCTTTTATCATTCTATCTATAACATGTCGATACTAATAATCATATACTATATTTCACAAAGGTTAGTTCGACAAACAACCTTATCTGGAAGTACAGTTTAGATCCGAACTACATTTCTCCAAGGATTGATCGATCGTAACTCAAGCAAGCTAAGGTTTATTTCTTGCAAAATAAAGGAAGTTGAGATTAATTGTACGGATGTTATATGGCAGAGAAAACATACATCTGAAAGGCTGACCCAAAAGTTGCCACCTACACAATTTGAACTAGGAACTTCTACTCAAGAATCACAATTCTCTTCGATCGGACTACACCTTAAAAAATACTTGATTTGTTGAAATTGGAGATATTCGCTAATATAAATATCTTGCAGAAATTGTCGAATTTTTTGTGTAAATATTACTTATTGAACTATCAAGAGAATTAAGGCATACGAACCGAAATAACCAAAATTTTAGAAAACGGTTTTTCAATCAATTATGCCTTTCGAACCAACTGATTGTGACTTCTAGTGTCCAAACTCTTAGTCGGCATGAGTTGGCGTACTTACTTTTTAAAGAACGTGGATCTCTCTACTCATTTCGATTTCGAATACATACAAACATATATGGTCCATTTATGTTTCTCGACACCAAAAAGGACAATTGGGAAACAAGCCAACGAGGCTAGTTGTAGGGTTAGGTTTGTGAATGATGCTTCATTCGGTTATATGTATGAACTAGAATAATTGAAAATAGTAGAAATTAGTTGGTATAAAAGTTAAAAAATGTGCTAGATGGGCTAATCATCACGTGGTGGCTAAAGATACAAACTCTCCCTTGGTTGTCATATATGACTTGTGGGCCTCATGGCCCATGTAACTAACTTCCCTGTCAAGTCTTAAAAACTTTTTGTTATGAAAATAAAATTCATAGCTTTGAATCTTTGATATTTTATATTGTTTTAGACTTTTGGTTCATGAAATATTCGAATATCTCTTTAAAAATTGATTTGGCATCATTTTACCTAATATCGTGTTTTGTCACTCTTAAATGTGTGGCGAGTGGTGGGGGTTTTAGACTCTTCAGTGGAGGTCTCAAGTTTAAATCCAACAGGCGGCAATTTTGAGACCAGTCTTCGGGCGTTTATTCTTTCACGGAAGTATTTTGATGAAATAGTTCATGCATTTAATAGCAACTCACCTGGTTCGTAGAAAACAATTGAACATTGTTTGAGGTTTGTCCTTGAGAAAGGAGCACTCGACGCCAAAATATGTACAAAGTTAATGTTTCTTTGCCAATTTAAACCTTTCGGATAAAATTCAAATCTTGCTAAGACAATATCACTATTGCCTTCTCATGATTTTTGCCAATTCAATGTAGGTTACATTTGTAGTTGATGGATCGATTCATACTTGACTTACTCGTAGACTCGTAGTTACATGTACAAAACTTGAAGCCGATGAGCATTCCTTCAAGGGGACAATGTTGTGTTGATAAATAACCAAATCACATGTCGAATTAGGGTTTGAAACTCGATAGGTAGTCGATTATTCTGGTTATAAGTTGTCATTGTCAACATACGTTTACCCACCCTTTTTATTTTTATTAGTCTATATAAAGAATGGTTCTTCCAGCTATGAATCAATAAGAATCATACATTTTCCATCTCTTTGTAATCACCATGTGCAAATATAGAAACTCAAATGACATCTGGAATCCATACACTAAACTAACATACCAAATTTAAAGTTTTGGTACCAAAAAACATACTCAACTGAATACACTAACCCTTACCAAACATTACATAATTACAACAACTTGGCTATATTATCATTTCATTTAACATGAACTTGAAAATATGAGCTTTTCAAGGCAATGAAGCATGAAAATGTTCATTTCATCTCATTTGAATTTATGAATAATCATATTTGAATGATAATTTGTAAGAAAATGAATATATTACTAACACTTGATTGAAATTAGATGATACAAGTTATAGCGATAGAAAACTGTCTTTTCTTGTTCACAAACTGTTCAGAAACTAAAAAAATTGCTTAAGGGGGTGCCACCGACCTATAGGGATGTACCCCTAACAACACTCTTAACAAATAACTAATAACTGCACTCATAATCAATCAAATATCATCTAAACTTACTAAGTTCTCTGTTAATCTATTGAAATAGAAATTTGTCATTTATTTTGATACAACTCAAAATAGAATTATAAACACTTATTTTAAGACCACGTAATGAAGCGGCTATCCACAAGTAATACCTAATTAACTGGTTTTGGTGTGATTAGAGAGGTTGAATAATGATGTTTGGCCCACTAAATTGGTGTTATTAGACGAATGGTTGAGCTTTATGTCGATAGCATTATTTGCTTTACAAAACATTGAGTAAGATTATATTTATTGTTAAGAAAAGTTTCTTGAATAGGTTACTAGATGGATGTATTAACTACAACTGTTTCCATGGTCGATCCGGAATGGATCATAAAGAGTGGATATTTTAATTTGAACGAGTGTTGAGCGAGGAACGAACAAAATACAAACAATTAACTGGTATGGTCACAGTGTAAATAAAGATATTATTGATTGTGTTTTTATTTAATTACATAATGAGATTTCATGTCTATCTATGATAGAACACGACTTAAAGAATAAACTAATATAACTTTAAACATAATGGATCTAAACTTTTAGGCTTGTGCCTTAACATATCATCTTACAGACTTACACATAGATCTAGGTTAATATCAGCACCTCATGGACAATTTTTTTTTTTTTTTTTTTTTTTTTTTTTTTTTTTTTGTATGCAAAACGTAAAATGATGTTTTTGTTTTATAATTACGAAAACGGGTAGACCATTCGGCTGTCGAATATATAAATGGTGTCTTTGTAACATCCACATACTTGTATACTCTTTTCTTGTGGAAACTTAGAGCCACATGAACAAATGTGTAGTCTCTCTTTAGAGCACATGTGATTTTATAACTATTTATTTATATATTTGGTTTTGTATATCAAGAAAACATATACTTTTTGGTCCTCTTTAATTTGGTCCTCTTTAATACGTTCTGTCACTTGTCGTCATTACTTATCTACTGTACATTGCTACACATGTGCTTTTTATTGAGTTGGTCGCTTTATTACATTATGTGTAATGTTGTTTTATTCAAGGTTTTGAAACCCGGGTCAACCCGGCCGGGTTAACCGGTTCGATCGGTTCCAATCGAAAAAACGGGTCAAAACAACCCGGGTTTCTAAAACCGGGTTAACCGGTTTGACCCGCCGGGTTTTGAGTGACCCGGGTCAACCCGGTTCTCGAAACCCGGCCGGGTTTCATTTTTCCAAAATATTTTAATAAAAACCCAGGTTGACCCGGCGCTCGAACCGGTTGACCCGGTCAAAAAAATAAAAAATAATAAATTGAAAACCGGGTTGACCCGGCGGTCCAACCGGTCGAACCGGTTGACCCGGTGCCCGGTGACTCGACCAGGTCGATTTCGAACCCGATTTTCAAAACATTGGTTTTATTGCTTAAAGGGGTAAAGTGGTTAGGGCATCACTTTGGTGCTTCGCACCTTCAACCATCTCAAGTTTTCTCTATATTCATTGAGTACCAAATATACCATCACCAGAACCATCTTAATAAATATTCAATATGGTTTACGTATACACGTTAAATTTGAACTCGTAACAGATTGATTTGTTCAATTATAATCGTTAGCATACGGTGTACATATTAATAGCGTTCATCATTTTGATGGTAAAGACAATAATTTCATTTATATAGGTATACACTTTAATAAAAATGCATCTTCACAAAAGGGTTGATTGGGTTGTTAGCAGGCGATGTTCTTTTAGACTGTGTGTAATGATCATCTTTTTTATCATCTCCTCCCTAATGTCACATCAGCTTTTTAGCACATCACTTAACCTCACCAACGAACAACCGTAGTGGTGATCATCTAACCAAACACACACAAAAAAATACTCCACTTTACAAACATACCCCACACTATAGCCCATACACAGTAAAAAAAAAATAATAAATAAAAGAAAAAAAAAAGTGTCTTTCGTTAGGTTGTCTGCACCACCGAACCATAAAAAAAAAACCTTACCTTGGTGTGCGATGGTGTTTGGCCATCATGGTTGCTCCACCAGGTGGTGAATAAGCACCAAATGCCCGATCTTATATGGATATATTGTCCATTTAATGTTATAAAAAGGGTAGGTTGTTTGAGTGTATTATTCATGCGCTCACAAATCGCAACAATCATAAATCTAAAGATTTACAACATACACCGGCAATTTTTGGAGTATCTATCGTGGTGCCTATAACCATTGTCAACCAACGCCGGCAAGTTGACTTTTATTCTCAATTACTAGCTGACCACTATTACCCTTTTACGATTTTATCATCATCACCAATCATTTTGTCTGCTAAATTATATCTTCTAAACACATGTACAGTCACATGCCTTTTAGAAAGTGGTACATACCTTTTAGAGAAAGAAAAAAGAAAAAAAGAGAGATCGACAACATGATATCGATACATGATAACATCAAAAAAGTACATTATATTGTCATTATTTGTCCTATTTAATTGTCTCGTTTTATTATATTATGTATGAGAATTGGTGCTTTAATCGTTTACTTTAGTAATTCTCAGGTAAAAACAAGCAATTGGTGAAACTTGGCGATTTTGGACAAAATATGAAGATAAATGATCAAGATTGGAAAAGTCTGCTGAATAGATGAAATTAAAGACCATTGCCTGACTTTGAAGCATGCGCCGCATATGAAACTTTGGTCAACGAAGAAGAACCAGCTTGTTCTACTCCAGATACGCGCATCGCATTATCAACATGTGTCGTATCACTATCAAGACTTCAGCAAATACAAACCAAGACGCTGAAGGACATACGCCGCATAGAGATTCAAGATACACCGCATCTGAGACGGTGTATGAATATTCCAGAATATATTAATCTTGGACCCCACGCGAAGTTAAGTAGATGCGCCGCATCTACTTAGTCAATGCGCCGCATCTACCCCTCTGACAGAAACTATAAATACCCCAAGACCTAGACGAATTTTGTGTACAACCAAACCGTAAGGGGATGAATTTAGAAAAAAAGACAACACAAGACACACCCTAAACGAAGATCTTAGAGTAGTAAGAAGGTTCTGCATGTATTAAATTTATTAAGTAGTTTTGTTTTATTATATTAGTAAACTATAATCCATCAGGATTGATAGGCTTGTGGCCGCCATACTGCTCCCCTTAAAATTGCTTTCCCATCGATTATCAGTTTATATGATGTTTTTTTGGTGACTTGTATATGTGCTTTAATAACCTCTGTGTCTAGCTGTGTTTTGCTTGACCTGACATACCCCCTCCACGCTTACTTATCTAGCGTCTAGAAAGTAAGATAGGCATAAGTGATCATTAAGAGTTTACTCGCCTATATTTAGGATCCAATGAGAGAGAAGAGTTTACGATACTTATCATATAAAACTAGCAATAAAACAAGTGACAAGCTACTTAACAACAAGACAGGACTTCTATCTGTATCTATTATATATCTGTGTACATGTTTGTCTTTCGCAATTTCGTTCTCATTAGTTTTATTAGTTTAATTAATTAACCAAATCTGTGCTAGTGTTTCAGGCTAAAAACCCCCATTTGCGTTAGATTAGATTGTAAAACTAACTTAGTATATTTAAAATACTGATTAGATTAACTAAATATTACGTTCCACTCTTAGTGATCGACACTCTACTTACCACTATATACATATTGATCGGGTACACTACTCGTTAGTGTGTGTGTTATAGGATAAGTCGGCTAAATAAAAATGAAAAACTTGAATAGGCAAAATCACTCTACACTACACGTGACACAACACGCATCAAGTTTTTGGCGCCGCTACCGGGGAGTGAATTATTAATTATCTGTTTTTCTATTAGTATTTTAAATTAGTTTTTCTTACCTTTTTATATTTTTAGGTATTTAGATTCTAACCACCAACTTTGTCGTGTATTAGTTAGATTTCATTCTTTGTATATTTTGCATATATATATTTTTTTTTGTATGTGTTTGTTTTTCTTTATTTTATTATTTTTTTTGTAATTCTTGTTTTTTGTTTTTCGGCATTAACTGTTGTCGCTGTACTTTGCTGATATAAACGATACGGCGCATTTATTTTCTGGATGGGGCGTATGGCGTTTTAATTTTTATACAACGCATCTAATTTAATAAATCGAGTCTGACGCATCTATCCCCTAGTTGCGGCGTATTCTGTTTTTAATCAGAAACTTTTTTAGGAATTTAAACAGACATACGGCGCATCTGTTTTTCAGATATGACGCATTAATTATTTATTAAAAATAGTTTTCGTATTTATTAAATTAAAGAGATAAGGCGCATCGATTTTTGGCGATACAGCGCATCTATATAATAAAAAAAAATCTTGTATTCTGAAACATAACGAAGATACGACGTATTAGGTTTTGTTTATACGGCGCATCTATTTTTTTTTTTTTTTTTTTTTTTTTTTTTTTTTTTTTTGTAAATATAAGTAATTTTTGATAACGTAAAATATATGGCGCATTTAATTTATCTGTGTGGTGTATTGATTTGATTTTCTGAATAAAAGTCTGATTTAATTTATAACGTATAAAATACGGCGCATCCTATTTTTAGGATAGGACGCATCGTTTGCAAATATCAACAACTTTTATATTTCATAATCCGTTTTCATTGTTAATTTTCTGATATTCTACTTTATAAAACCTATCCTACTGATGCTTTTGTGATGATTTCAGGACGTGCATGGCTAGAAGTTCAAATAAGCAATTGACCAAACCTTTGAAGATCCTGAACGAGCTTTTTATTTGCTTAAAAGACTTTTCAACACAAAAAGCTTTGATCTTTCATGTTCAATAGAACTTGATTATTTTTCTGAACAGGAGGAAGCTAGTGAAGAGGAAGAGATACCAGAAACAATGACGGATCCTACCATGGAAGAGTACATGAACAAAACTCGAGCTGACTATGCTTCGGGTATTGAGAAGCCGAAGTTTGACAAAGATACAAAGTTCGAGCTTAAGGGCCAATTCCTCAAGGAACTGAGAGAAAATACTTTCAGTGGATCTGATGCGTTTCAAAAGCTTTAAATTTATAATGACTAATTTTACCGATTCTCTTAGTTCAAAACACACGGGTAAAAGTATAACCCTCGTTTATAGTAAAGAATTTTGGTAAAACCAGGTCGTTCCACAGGGATTGAGATTGCTCTTAGATATCAATTAACTAATCAGGATGACTTAGAAAGCTTATGCAAATATTTTACTGTGAAATTCAAGTATGAGACAAATATGATTACTTGGATAGTTGCTATAACTTGGTGATGGTATATGATAATGATCTCAGAGGTGTGGTAAGTTCAACAAATGAGTAGTTGTTTTCGTCAAAATAATGTTTCATAAGTTAACAGTTGTGATTCGAGATTTATGTTTGCTAATCCTTAAACAAGTGTTAACAAGTATAAGAACTAGTTGCAACATTTAAAACTTTATTGTTTATGTCAATACAAAAGCGATTTCTCCTTCAATTGATCAACACACATAGACATATGTTGAAAACCATAAAATACTATTTGAATCTTTTGACTCTTTCCAATTAGCAATTATAATCAAAGAGATAAACAATGGTGATAAGCTTAGAACACAGCAAGGTCTTAACATAAACAAGAAATCAACAAGAGATCATAACCACAACTAAACACTTTATTATATTAACATATCCAAGCATCCATAAGGAGTTTAGCCTAACATGGCTTTAGTAATCATGCTTACAGTGGTAATTTCGTATGAAATGATCAACATACTCCGAATTAATGTAATGAAGAAGCTACCGTCACTAGCGATCACCACAATTAATATCTAGAGAGTATTTCAACGCTTTTAGAACTTTGACTTTATTTTTATCACTCCAATGATTGGAATTCGAGAGAGAATGAATATCAGAGCTTTATTGGTTGTTGGGATGAGAGATGTTGTAAAATGAGACGAATTGGGGATCTATTTATAGGCAAGGTTTAACTGGCCAGGCACTGAAGTACGCTGCACTTGAAGAATGGTCGGCGGGCTTGACACTGAATGCCGGTGATCTTGGAGGTAAACAACGGCGGGATTCGATAAATTACTTGGTGCCAAAGGGTCATTAATAGGACTGAAAGCCGGTGCACAATTAGGATAAGATCGCCGTGCTTGACTTGATTGACTTAGAATTGTGTAGGACTTCATATATCCCGGTAACCGGCGTACTTTGAGATAAGATCGGCTCACATTTACTAGGATAGGCTTCAATATGAGATTATCTTTGGAAGTGAACACTTTGCCTTGATTCTTGAAGTCTTTGTCTGTCGGATCTGAAATGTATTTTCATGCAATTAAGTATCGAAAGTCCTTATAAATCATAGAGAAACTAACAAATAACGCTATAAAATATGTATAATCCGTGCGTCATTAGGATCTGAAAATGAAGATGCTAATGAACACGTTGAAAAGATCCTTGAAATTGCTGATCTATTGACTACAGAGAAATTGATGATTGACCAACTTATGCTTCGATTTTTTCTTATTTCCCTCACAGGAGCTGCTAACATGTGGCTGAAGAATGAGCCAACTGGTTCGATGAAAGAATGGGGAGATTTGAAGGCTAAGTTTCTCAAAAGATATTGTCCACCTGCTAAAACCGCGAAGAAGATGGAGGCTATCAATAACTTTAAGCAAGAACCCGATGAAACTCTTTATCAGGCCTAGGAGCGTTTCAAAGATTTATTATTGAAATGTCCTCAACATTACCTAACAGCTATGCATGAGATAATATTGTTTTATCAGGGAGTGGACGTCCCTACCAGACAGATCTTGAACTCTAAGGGAGCTGTACCTCAGATGAGTGCAGTAAATGCTAGGAAAGCCATCCAAGAAGCTGTTGACCATTCTCAAAAGTGGCACGATTGAACCTCTACTAGGTCTAAGAGCAGTGATCAGTGCTAAACAGTCAGATAATATTAACCAAGTTTAAATGGTTAACAAGTCAAAAACAGCTTAGACTAATGCTCCGTGGAGTACAAGGTATCCGCGGGTCGTTTATCCCAACGAGGTATGAAATCTGTAATAAAACGGAATTTGGGAACGGGTGATTATGAACAGGAACAGGTTAGAATGGTTTATGTTACTAATTTAAACAATGAAACAGTTTAAACAATCTACTTAAACAGTTATGTAAACTAAAAACGTTTACAACTTAAAAACTTGCGTCTACGTACGGGAAAAAGGTGAGATTTAATGAAAATTAAAACTACAAGGGGTGAAAATGAAAATTCTACAAACTTCAACTTAAAAGAAAATTTAAAATGAAAAGAAATTTATTTTTTAGATTATTGTATTATTTAATATTAATTATTTAAATAACAACTATTTAACTATTTAATTAAAACTATTTTAATAAAAACTATAAAATAAACTAAAAACTTGCAAAGCTATTTTATAAATTTTAAAATGAACTTGAAGAAAGTATAAAAAATTAAAATAAATATTTTTGTCTTTTTATGGTTTTTCTTTTAATTAATTACTAATTATTTTAACTGAACTATTTAAACTATTTTAAATTAATAATAATACTAAAATGACTTGGAAAATTATGGAAAAAATTATAAATCTAATTAACCATCACGGGAATCCTAAAAAATTATAAAAAGTTTATTTTATATATTTTTACACTATTTTACTAATTATTATTCTAATTGTTAATTAATTACTAATTAAACTATTTAAATTATGAAAACTAGTAAATGAACAGTAAAAATTACAAGAAAATTTTTAAAATTATTTTATCACTTATAAAAGCTAGAAAAAATATTAAATCTAGGTATTACCTTATAAATATTAATTATGCTATTTATAACTTAATTATTGATTAATTATTAATAAATCTATTTTTAATTCTAATAAATACTGAATTACAAAATTAAAATCTGAGAAAATTATTAAAAATACTTTAATATAAAAGGAAATTAATAAAAATATAAAATTGCAAATTACTTAATAAAAATCTAAAAATGAAAATTAAAATTAAATTAAATTAAATAGAAACTATCACATATTTTTATATTTGTTTTTCTTGATTTTTATTTTACCAAACTTTTTTATACCTAATAATAACTAACTTTTGTAAAAACAAGATTTTTATAACTTAATAATAAGCTAATAATAAGCTACTAACCAAAATAGTTGACTTAGTTTGACTAACTAAGCAATTAAGCTCACAAGAGCTTATGTGGGGTCCACTTTGGTAAAATTTAGTTCAAATAAGTTTAATGGACATGCATAAGCTAGAAAAAGTACAAAGGTTCCACTGGATAAGCCAATAAGCCACAATAAGCTTATGCTTATTGGTATTCTGAGACAGAAAATGGGATAAAGTTCAAGGCTTGTTTCAGGTGGGTCCCATGGGTCTTAAGGTCAAACAAAAAGTCAATTTAGCATCTCTGGTAGGAGGGGGGTTTTAAGAACCAAAAATGGGTCAGTGGGACCCACTGTGGTAGACACAAATCACCACCAAAGTGGTAGTGATGAACTGATGTTTGGTCTGAGCAGGTCACTTATAAGACCTCAATAAGCTATAAGCTGAGAAGCTGAGATCTAAAATAAACCTTAAACTACAAAGATAATTAGTAAACTACTTAAGAAGCTATTTTACAACTAGTGGGACCCACATGTTAACCCTGGGTATGTCTTGGCTTTTGGAGTATAAAACATGAATGGGTCAGTTTGGTGGTGTTTAGACAGGCCAACAATTGGGTTAAATAAATTGACCAATCAACAAGCATAAGTCCAAAATAAGCTATAAGCTAAAAAGTTGAGCTGATAAGCTCAGTAAAAAGCCCAAGGGGCAAGTGTGGGGTCCACTGGATTAGCCAGAGGTGACCCAAGATGTTTGGTCAGACCTTGGTGCAGGGGAGGTAATTCTCCCTGCAGGCTACTTCTAGCTTGCACACAAGCTACAGAAAAATTCCTAAAAATGAGAAAATTGCTTGTCCTTGTAGTTAAACTGATAGAATTTAGTCCCAAGAAATTTCAAAGCTTAATATTCAACACAAAATTCAAATAAATTCTTGTAACTTTTGCACAAATCTGAAATGTGCAATTTGACTTTTTGAGATTTATCACCTAGTTTGACTAAAATGAAATTCTAATTACCCTAGATGATTGATTGTGTTATATTAACCTTAAAAGAGACCAAATTAAGCAATCTCAACAAGCTTTAAGCTAAATTCCAAACTATGCTTTTCTAAAACTCAAACAGTTAAGCAGAATTAAATTAAAACCTTAGTTTTGACTTTATTACTTAAAATTTACCTAAACAAATGTTTGACTGAGCTATTTTATCCTTAGTGATAATGTCTAAACTATCCACTACCACAAATAACAACAAATACTCAGTAACACAGGTTAAGCCAAACACTCCTTAATGAGAACTATTATTATGATTTCAAAGTAATAGATGGAATTTAACCATGACACTTATTCCTGAGATTGACACATGATATATTGAAGCTATAAAAGCATATAAAACCAGCAATGAAAGCATGAAACAGATAGATCACAAGTTTACTTATATTGACTGAGAAAAGTATAAACTGAGCAACCTAGTATTTATATAAATAAGTAAGATATTTTAAATAACAATTTAGCTAAATAACAATAACTAAACAATTAAACAACAAGCATAAGTATTAACCAAGAGATATACAGTAATAAGCTAAAAAGAGAATTGAGCTTACAAATGGTAATGCAACTGAGAACAAGTGAACCAGAACAAGTAACACACCTAATAGGTCTCCACAGACCCACTAAACCATATTTGATCCAAAATTGCTCAGCTAGCACCTTCTTGCTTCATCTTCTTGAATTTTTTTATTTTTCTCTTATTTAATTCTATTTTTTTTATTTTTTTTTTCGACTTAAACTGATTTTAAATAGTTTGTACTAGCTTATAGAAGCTATAAGGGTACCTATATGAGCTAATCAGTCCATCATAACAACCATAAACACATTTAATTCAAATTGAGATTTTTGAATTTGAAATAAGCATAAACTGAATTCAAGTACATAAACTGGAATTGATTATTGAAAAAGGTTTAAAATACACTTAGAATACTGGAAAGATACTTTGAAAGCTTAAAGATACACTGGAAAATAAAAACTTAGTTAATCGACATACATGAAAATTAATTACAACTACTCTCTCTATACTCTGCTTCTCTTCTCTTTTTAAAGACTCCAAGATTGATCCAGGTGTCACAAGGAGCAAATCCCACCAATTTGTAGCTTTCATACGTGTATAATTCATCACAGCTGTTCAAAAAGCTAATTTGGCGCCAAAATCCAAAAGGGTAACTTGCAGCCGTATTTCTAAGCATGAAATGCGATTGAGCATGTTATGATGATAGAGGGGACAATTTGGAGTGTAGATGAGAGCTAGGAGTAGTGGTGTAAGGTTTGGCAGGGTATAGGTGTTTAACAGGTTGTAGGTTTAACACATGGTATCTCCTAGGGAAAACCTAGGAGGTGGGTTTTGATGAGGGAGTGACAGAGGGTGTTATTAGAGGAAGCAGGTGGTGGAAGGAAGGGTGAGGTGGAGTGGATGAGCAGTAGCAGGGGTGGGAGGTTGAAGAAGGTGGAGGTGGATGATCAACGAGGGTCGTTTGACCCGGTTTAATATTTAAATGGGAGTGGGCTTTAAGGGGTATTGGGCCTAGGATGGGTAATGGACCAGGCTTTATTGTTTTGTTGGATTTGGAAATGGATTTTGTTATTTTTGTTTTTGATCCGTATGGTTTGTAAGGTTTCTAAGCCCAAGGACCATTTTTTTAAATTCATCATTTTCCAAGGACCAAACTTGTACCTGTTCCAAAGTCTATCACAAAGGACCTTTCTTGCCATATGTAAATATTATAAGGACCTTTTTGATATTTTTCCAAATTAAAAACAATCGGGGACCAATTTTGCCAATTTCCAAATTGAAGGGACTTGTTTTGTAAAATTCATGAATTTATCATCTAAGGGTAAAATTTGTCAATTTGTGAATTACCAAGGACCATTTGATGATAAAATTCCATTTTTGAATACTGAGGGGTATTTTCTGTCAATATTGAAACTGCAGGGACCTGTTTTGCCAATTTTGATATTTTGAACTTCCAAGGGTAAAAATTGTTATTTCATGATTCCTGGGGGACTTTTGTTGACTTTTCTTCAAAATAACTTTCCCAGGGACCATTTCTGACATTTCTTGAAAGTTCAGGGACTGATTTTGACAATTTGGTAAACTTTGGCCGTTTTTCCCTGTTTTCAGTTCTTTTATGTTTGAAACATATAAAAACACATTCTAAGAATATTTGTAGTATTTTGTGGTGTTTCTGAGTGTTTTTACATGTTTTTGTTGTTAAGATTTGACAGAAATGATGAGTTTTTATGAACTCATCAATCCCCTACACTTAACTATTGCTAGTCCCTAGCAATCTGGCATACACTAAAAACCCATTTTTGAAAATTTAATGGATTTTGAAATCTCTTTACCAGACAGCCATTACTTCTGGAGTAGACAGGTGTGAAAACTGTGGTACACCTGATAACCGTGTGTTTTTTAGCAAACCACCAGCTGTCAACGGATTTGATTAGTATTTACCAAAAGCCGTTTGCTTCTGGACTAGCCAACTCTTGATGGAATAGTCAACATCTTGGTGAGCTGATTACCAATTATGGTTTTTCACTGCCTTTACCACAAGCCATAACCTTGCGGGCTAGCCAACTCATTATCTTTTGAGGATGATGGGGAGTTGAGGAACCATACAATTTTTGGCAAATTGCAAGCCATAAACGGGTTTGAGTTATCTTTACCAAGAGCTGTTTGCTCCTGGATTAGCCAGTCCTTGTGTGGATTAGACATGGTGGACTAATAACCATTTGTTGCGTTAATGCCAAGTACTTCATTAAGTGAAAATTTTGAATTTTTTTTTAAAATTTTTGGCAAAAACGGGGGTACTAGATGTATAATGTGATTAAATTCGCTAGAATTTCCCCCTACACTTAGAAATGAATATTGTCCTCAATATTCAAAGTCCCGGCTATTATGCCGACTCTTTGAACGTAAAAAGGCAATATCACAGGCTAAATGCGGGAACAACTTTTATTTTATTTTTGAATTTTTTTATTTTTTGCTTTATGTACTTTATTTACAGTAGGGCAACTCCCCTACACTTAGGTGGTAGAACAGAGAAAGAAGTCAGAAACATGGGTGAGAACCCATGTGATGCTAATGTTTTTGTTTTTCGAGTCACTAGCTTGACTCGACCCCGTATTAATTAGTTCGTGGGGAAAGTTTGGAGATCTGGGACAACCACTTGTGGTATGTCCCCTCCAAAGTAGTGTTTCAAACGATGGCCATTTACTTTAAAATTGGGACCGTCGGGTTGCAATAACTCAACAGTTCCGTATGGGTATACTTTTGCTACAGTAAATGGTCCAGACCAACGGGTTTTTAGCTTGCCCGAGAAAATTTTCAATCTTGAATTGAAAAGAAGAACTCTGTCACCAACGTTGAAAACGCGGTTCTTTATTTTAGAGTCATGTATTTTCTTAGTCTTTTCTTTATAGATTAAAGAATTCTCATAAGCTTGATCACGTAGTTCATTTAGCTCATTTAGCTGAACCTTGCGGTGATCACCCGCTGTCTGAATGTCAAAGTTTGCATGTTTCAAAGCCCAATATGCTTTGTGCTCTAATTCGATCGGAAGATGACATGTCTTTCCGTACACCAACTTATATGGAGTACACCCAATGGGTGTTTTATAAGCTGTACGAAAAGCCCAGAGTGCGTCGTCCAATTTGTCCGACCAAGAGGCACGGTTTTCACCAACCGTCCTCTCCAGAATTCTCTTAATGCCCCGATTTGAGACCTCCACCT
The DNA here is from genome assembly GCA_030686995.1 of Artemisia argyi. Lineage (NCBI taxonomy): Eukaryota > Viridiplantae > Streptophyta > Magnoliopsida > Asterales > Asteraceae > Artemisia > Artemisia argyi. Next base: position 29,144,779 of record CM060682.1, on the reverse strand, counting down.
GCCCACTAGTTTGGGGGTGATATGCAGTAGAAAGACGGTGAATTACACCATATTTCAACATCACTCTTGCAAATTGATCATTACAAAAGTGTGTACCACGATCACTGATAATGGCACGAGGAGTCCCGAATCGAGCAAAGAGAGACTTTAGAAATTTTACAACAACTCGGGCGTCATTAGTGGGTAAAGCTTTCGCCTCAGCCCATTTACACAAATAGTCTACAGCCACCAGTATATACTTGTTCCCTCGTGAAGACGGGAACGGGCCCATGAAGTCAATGCCCCAGATGTCAAATATTTCACAGACCTGGATGATGTTTTGAGGCATCTCATCCTTCTTAGAAACATTCCCGTGATACTGACAAGCATCACAAGTTTTGACAAGTTCTTGGGCATCTTTATAGATGGTGGGCCAATAGAAACCAGAATCAAACACCTTTTTGGCAGTGTAGTTTGAGCTGTGATGTCCCCCAGTGGGTCCATCATGACAGGCTTTGAGGATTTCCATGGCTTCATTACCATGGACACACCGTCGGATGACTTGATCCGCACATATCTTAAAGAGGTAAGGGTCGTCCCAGAAATAGTGTTTGACGTCTTTGAAGAATTTTTTCTTCTGCTGGGACGACATCCCTTTCACTACAAAATTACCCGCATGGTAATTTGCAAAATCTGCAAACCATGGGGTAGAGGTATCATCCCAACTAGAGATTAAATTTAGTGTCTCCAGAGGAAAGGTTTCATTAATTTCCTTTCTCTCGAGATCATCCTGATGAGGATTCTCTAGACGGGATAAGTGATCAGCCGCTAGGTTTTCTGCTCCTTTCTTATCACGTATGATAATGTCAAATTCTTGAAGGAGAAGAACCCAACGGAGCAACCTTGGTTTAGCATCCTGTTTAGCAAACAGGTATTTCAAGGCTGAGTGGTCCGTATACACCACACTTTTTGTTAGGATCAAGTAAGACCTAAATTTCTCAAAGGCGTATACCACAGCTAGTAGTTCTTTTTCTGTGGTGGTATAGCGTGTTTGAGCTTCAGTCATAGTCTTACTAGCGTAGTGTATCGGCTGAAAGTGTTTACTTAAACGTTGCCCCAAGACTGCCCCGATTGCAAAGTCACTTGCATCGCACATTAATTCGAATGGCAAGTCCCAGTCGGGGGCAACAAGAATGGGTGCTTCAGTAAGCTTTTGTTTCAAAATTTGAAACGCTTCTAAGCACTCAGGTGAGAAGATGAAAGGAGTATCCTTCTCTAAGAGATGGGTCATAGGCCTGGAGATTTTTGAAAAATCTTGTATAAACCTACGGTAAAATCCAGCATGACCCAGGAAACTTCTAACACCTTTGACGGTAGTGGGAGGAGGTAGTTTAGCAATTACATCAACTTTTGCTCTATCTACCTCTATCCCGTTTTTAGAAATCTTATGGTCGAGGACAATGCCCTCTTTGACCATAAAATGGCTTTTCTCCCAATTCAGACACAAGTTTGTGTCTTTACAGCGTTTAAGCATGATTTCCAAATTGGTGAGACAAGCTTGGAAAGAATCCCCTATGACTGAGAAGTCATCCATAAATACCTCCATAGTTTTCCCGATTGTATCGGAAAATATAGCCATCATGCACCTTTGGAACGTGCCAGGAGCGTTGCATAAGCTAAATGGCATACGACGGTAGGCAAATGTTCCATATGGGCATGTGAAGGTAGTTTTTTCTTGATCTTGTGGATCAATGGGGATCTGAAAATATCCCGAGAAACCGTCCAGGAAACAATAGTACTCATTTCCTGCCAATCTCTCAAGCATCTGGTCCATAAAAGGTAGAGGAAAATGGTCTTTCCGGGTGGCATCATTTAGTTTTCTATAGTCGATGCATACACGCCACCCAGTAACCAAACGAGTTGGAATCAACTCATTTTCCTCATTGGTGACAACAGTTATGCCACCCTTCTTTGGGACACAGTGGATGGGACTAACCCAAGGACTATCAGAGATCGGGTATATTAATCCAGCATCAAGAAGTTTGAGAACTTCTTGTTTGATAACATCATGTATTTTAGGATTAACTCGTCTCTGGAGTTGAACTGCAGGCTAAAAGTCATCTTCCATAAGAATTTTTTGAGTACAAAATTCAGGGTTAATACCCTTTATATCAGATAATTTCCAAGCAATTGCTTGCTTGTGTGACTTTAAGACCTTTATGAGAGCAGCTCTCTCCTCATCACTTAAATCTTTTGCTATAATGACAGGTAACTTATCGTTACCTTCCAAAAAAGCGTATTCGAGATGAGGAGGTAAGTCTTTGAGCTCAACTTCAGGAAATTCATCAGTTTTCTCAACATATTTGATTTCCTCTTTATGAAGTGTTAGTGGTAGAATAGAAGGGTGGGAGGGATCTTTGTTTAACAACTGCTCAAGGAGCATGATATCCCCCTCCGGGTCAATCTCTTGATGATCAATTCCAGATGGAATTGAATCACTTCTAAGAAAGGCCTCTATTTCCTCAAGGATGAAGTCACTTCCCTCAAACGGAGTGAGGGAAGGATTAGAATTATGAATGATAGGAGTGGAAGATGGAGTGGGATTGCCACTCAGGTAATCATCAGAATAACCAAGAACTTCTTGAGCGTACTCCTCATAAGCAACATCAATGACATCTATTCGGTTAACCGATTCAGAGTCGTAATTTGAGGAGTACCTCGAAGTTTGATCGAGGTTAAATGTGATTGCTTCTGTACCCACACGTAATGTGATCTCATGTTCAAAGACATCTATGAGAGCACGGCCCGTTTTAAGGAATCCTCTTCCAACAATTAGAGGAACCCTTTGATCTGCATCAAAATCAACAACGACAAAGTCGACTGGAAAATGAAACTTCCTTACTTTCACAAATACGTCCTCAGCGATGCCAAGAGGACGTGATATTGATCGGTCTGCAAGCTCTAAAGTCATGCAAGTAGGTGTAAGTCTTGGAAGAGATAGTTTCTTCCATACTGAATGTGGCATCAGGTTGATGCTAGCACCAAGATCGGCCAAGGCATAGCAATCAACCATTCCTGGAAATACACAAGGTATTAGAAATTTTCCAGGATCTCCGAGCTTTTCAGGAAGCTTTTTTAATAGAACTGCAGAGCAGTTCTCATTTAACGGAGTTTTAGCCATTTCAAACAGCTTTTCCTTGTTACTCAACAAATGTTTAAGCGTTGATGCAAACTTGGGCATCAAAATGATAGCATCCGCGAAGCTTATGTCAAAATGTAATTCTTGAAATATTTCATAGAATTTGTCCATTTGATGACTAGCTTTCTCGCGAAGCTTTTGATCACTTAATCGTGATGGGTATGGAATTGAAGATTTAGGGGTGGTTTTTGGATTTTCTACGGGAACTGGTGGAGTTTCAGGCACTACTTTGTTTTTAGTAGCTGGAACCTGAATAACTGGAGGAGGGACGTCATTGGTACTTCCTTTATCAATAGGAGGTATCGTGTCCGTTGTAACCTCAGCTTCTTTTTCCAATACCTCAGGAGAAGAGAAAGAGGTAGATGGAATTTTGGGTCCTTTATATGAAGCTCCACTCCTGGTTGTGATCGCTTTTGCATCGCCCCTCGGATTCGCGATCGTGGTGCTAGGTAATTTACCTGAGCCCGAGGGTCTTTCATTTAAAGATTTCTTAATGTCAGAAATCTGGCTGATCAACAACCGGTTTGTTTCTTCCTGGGTTTTCATGAATTGTTTTAACAATTCATCAGAGGGAGTAGGGTTTGGAACAACAGCTTGTGTTTGGATAGGAGGGGTTTGCCCTCGGTTGTTCTGGTTAAACCCTTGGTTTTGAAATTGCCCCTGATTTGGGTTTCCATGAAAGTAGCCAGGGTTAAAGTTACCCTGTCCCTGATTTATATTCCCCTGATTTTGAAAGTTTTGGGGATATCCTTGATTAAAGTTACCTTGGTTAGAAAAACCTTGGTTACTTCTATTCTGATTTTGAGGACGGTTTTGTATGTTCTGGTTAAAACCAGGTGGTACAGGGTAAGTGTTTGGACGCCATGGTGGTTCAGCAGGAGGACGATATTGATTAGCTCTTGGATTGGAACTACCGGCAATCGCGTTTGTTTCAAAAGTGTTACTATCGGTGGCAGTACAATTATAGTATGCATGAGGGCCACCGCAAGTAACACAGACATCCACTTTCTTCACTTCAGCATGTGAAGGATTCTGTGGGAAGGAGACTTTCTTTTGGTTAGAGTGAACCAAAGCTTGTATAGCATCCGTGAGTTTATCAATCTTAGCATCGGTGCTAGATTGATTCACGGTAGATGAAGAAGGATCGACCTGTTTGTTTCGTGTGGTACGAACCTTGGATTTGTTTTCTATTATAGCTAAAGCTTCTTTGACAGTACGACTCAAAAAATTACCTCCAGCTGAGGCATTGAGGGAGTCTTGATCTACTTGGCTCACTCCGTTATAAAACGTGTCGAGTTGCATTAACTCAGAAAATCCGTGGTGAGGACATTTGCGAAGCAACTCTTTGAATCTATCCCATGCTTCACTGAACGTTTCACCAGGTCTTTGTGAAAACTTGGTGATTTCATTTCTAAGATAGGCAATTTTGGATGGGGGATAGAATTCATTCACAAATTTCTTAACTAAATCTTCCCATGTATCTATGGAACGAGGGGGTTGTTTTTCTAGCCAGACTCTGGCTGCCCCCTCAAGAGAAAATGGAAAAAGAAGTAGTTTAATAGCCTCTGGCGGAACATTCTTATATTTGATGGTAGATGTAATCTTGTTAAACCATCGTATATGCGAATGAGGATCGTCCCTTTCAAAACCATAGAACTGATTAGAAGTTACCAGATTAAGTAATCCGGTTTTTAATTCGAAATTTTTAGATACTATGGCGGGTACTATAATAGCATCTCCATAACCCTCGATGGGTGCCTGGAGAAGCTCAGACATTGGGCGGTCTTCTGCCATAACGACTGAAGGTTCTGGTTCAGTCTGAATTTCAGGCTCAATTTTCGGGGCAGAATGTTTTTGGGTACGTCTTCGAGGAATTGTGACAAGCTCGCGGTGAGGACTTGTAGACCTAGAAGAACGAGTGCGCATGCACTGGAATAAAGAAAAATAAAATCTTTTTGGTTTTTATATAAATATGAATAGAGATGGTAAATTTACAATGAGTGTTGGTTCGAAACCACGTATGCTTCCAAATTCGTAGTACGCAGCACACCTCCCCGACAGCGGCGCCAAAATTTGATCAGTGCTAAACAGTCAGATAATATTAACCAAGTTTAAATGGTTAACAAGTCAAAAACAGCTTAGACTAATGCTCCGTGGAGTACAAGGTATCCGCGGGTCGTTTATCCCAACGAGGTATGAAATCTGTAATAAAACGGAATTTGGGAACGGGTGATTATGAACAGGAACAGGTTAGAATGGTTTATGTTACTAATTTAAACAATGAAACAGTTTAAACAATCTACTTAAACAGTTATGTAAACTAAAAACGTTTACAACTTAAAAACTTGCGTCTACGTACGGGAAAAAGGTGAGATTTAATGAAAATTAAAACTACAAGGGGTGAAAATGAAAATTCTACAAACTTCAACTTAAAAGAAAATTTAAAATGAAAAGAAATTTATTTTTTAGATTATTTTATTATTTAATATTAATTATTTAAATAACAACTATTTAACTATTTAATTAAAACTATTTTAATAAAAACTATAAAATAAACTAAAAACTTGCAAAGCTATTTTATAAATTTTAAAATGAACTTGAAGAAAGTATAAAAAATTAAAATAAATATTTTTGTCTTTTTATGGTTTTTCTTTTAATTAATTACTAATTATTTTAACTAAACTATTTAAACTATTTTAAATTAATAATAATACTAAAATGACTTGGAAAATTATGGAAAAAATTATAAATCTAATTAACCATCACGGGAATTCTAAAAAATTATAAAAAGTTTATTTTATATATTTTTACACAATTTTACTAATTATTATTCTAATTGTTAATTAATTACTAATTAAACTATTTAAATTATGAAAACTAGTAAATGAACAGTAAAAATTACAAGAAAATTTCTAAAATTATTTTATGACTTATAAAAGCTATAAAAAATATTAAATCTAGGTATTACCTTATAAATATTAATTATGCTATTTATAACTTAATTATTGATTAATTATTAATAAATCTATTTTTAATTCTAATAAATACTGAATTACAAAATTAAAATCTGAGAAAATTATTAAAAATACTTTAATATAAAAGGAAATTAATAAAAATATAAAATTACAAATTACTTAATAAAAATCTAAAAATGAAAATTAAAATTAAATTAAATTAAATAGAAACTATCACTTATTTTTATATTTGTTTTTCTTGATTTTTATTTTACCAAACTTTTTTATACCTAATAATAACTAACTTTTGTAAAAACAAGATTTTTATAACTTAATAATAAGCTAATAATAAGCTACTAACCAAAATAGTTGACTTAGTTTGACCAACTAAGCAATTAAGCTCACAAGAGCTTATGTGGGGTCCACTTTGGTAAAATTTAGTTCAAATAAGTTTAATGGACATGCATAAGCTAGAAAAAGTACAAAGGTTCCACTGGATAAGCCAATAAGCCACAATAAGCTTATGCTTATTGGTATTCTGAGACAGAAAATGGGACAAAGTTCAAGGCTTGTTTCAGGTGGGTCCCATGGGTCTTAAGGTCAAACAAAAAGTCAATTTAGCATCTCTGGTAGGAGGGGGTTTAAAGAACCAAAAATGGGTCAGTGGGACCCACTGTGGTGGTCACAAATCACCACCAAAGTGGTGATGATGAACTGATGTTTGGTCTGAGCAGGTCACTTATAAGACCTCAATAAGCTATAAGCTGAGAAGCTGAGATCTAAAATAAACCTTAAACTACAAAGATAATTAGTAAACTACTTAAGAAGCTATTTTACAACTAGTGGGACCCACATGTTAACCCTGGGTATGTCTTGGCTTTTGGAGTACAAAACATGAATGGGTCAGTTTGGTGGTGTTTAGACAGGCCAACAATTGGGTTAAATAAATTGACCAATCAACAAGCATAAGTCCAAAATAAGCTATAAGCTAAAAAGTTGAGCTGATAAGCTCAGTAAAAAGCCCAAGGGGCAAGTGTGGGGTCCACTGGATTAGCCAGAGGTGACCCAAGATGTTTGGTCAGACCTTGGTGCAGGGGAGGTAATTCTCCCTGCAGGCTACTTCTAGCTTACACACAAGCTACAGAAAAATTCCTAAAAATGAGAAAATTGCTTGTCCTTGTAGTTAAACTGATAGAATTTAGTCCCAAGAAATTTCAAAGCTTAATATTCAACACAAAATTCAAATAAATTCTTGTAACTTTTGCACAAATCTGAAATGTGCAATTTGACTTTTTGAGATTTATCACCTAGTTTGACTAAAATGAAATTCTAATTACCCTAGATGATTGATTGTGTTATATTAACCTTAAAAGAGACCAAATTAAGCAATCTCAACAAGCTTTAAGCTAAATTCCAAACTATGCTTTTCTAAAACTCAAACAGTTAAGCAGAATTAAATTAAAACCTTAGTTTTGACTTTATTACTTAAAATTTACCTAAACAAATGTTTGACTGAGCTATTTTATCCTTAGTGATAATGTCTAAACTATCCACTACCACAAATAACAACAAATACTCAGTAACACAGGTTAAGCCAAACACTCCTTAATGAGAACTATTATTATGATTTCAAAGTAATAGATGGAATTTAACCATGACACTTATTCCTGAGATTGACACATGATATATTGAAGCTATAAAAGCATCTAAAACCAGCAATGAAAGCATGAAACAGATAGATCACAAGTTTACTTATATTGACTGAGAAAAGTATAAACTGAGCAACCTAGTATTTATATAAATAAGTAAGATATTTTAAATAACAATTTAGCTAAATAACAATAACTAAACAATTAAACAACAAGCATAAGTATTAACCAAGAGATATACAGTAATAAGCTAAAAAGAGAATTGAGCTTACAAATGGTAATGCAACTGAGAACAAGTGAACCAGAACAAGTAACACACCTAATAGGTCTCCACAGACCCACTAAACCATATTTGATCCAAAATTGCTCAGCTAGCACCTTCTTACTTCATCTTCTTGAATTTTTTTTATTTTTCTCTTATTTAATTCTATTTTTTTTTATTTTTTATTTTTAGACTTAAACTGATTTTAAATAGTTTCTACTAGCTTATAGAAGCTATAAGGGTACCTATATGAGCTAATCAGTCCATCATAACAACCATAAACACATTTAATTCAAATTGAGATTTTTGAATTTGAAATAAGCATAAACTGAATTCAAGTACATAAACTGGAATTGATTATTGAAAAAGGTTTAAAATACAGTTAGAATACTGGAAAGATACTTTGAAAGCTTAAAGATACACTGGAAAATAAAAACTTAGTTAATCGACATACATGAAAATTAATTACAACTACTCTCTCTATACTCTGCTTCTCTTCTCTTTTTAAAGACTCCAAGATTGATCCAGGTGTCACAAGGAGCAAATCCCACCAATTTGTAGCTTTCATACGTGTATAATTCATCACAGCTGTTCAAAAAGCTAATTTGGCGCCAAAATCCAAAAGGGTAACTTGCAGCCGTATTTCTAAGCATGAAATGCGATTGAGCATGTTATGATGATGGAGGGGACAATTTGGAGTGTAGATGAGAGCTAGGAGTAGTGGTGTAAGGTTTGGCAGGGTATAGGTGTTTAACAGGTTGTAGGTTTAACACATGGTATCTCCTAGGGAAAACCTAGGAGGTGGGTTTTGATGAGGGAGTGACAGAGGGTGTTATTAGAGGAAGCAGGTGGTGGAAGGAAGGGTGAGGTGGAGTGGATGAGCAGTAGCAGGGGTGGGAGGTTGAAGAAGGTGGAGGTGGATGGTCAACGAGGGTCGGTTGACCCGGTTTAATATTTAAATGGGAGTGGGCTTTAAGGGGTATTGGGCCTAGGATGGGTAATGGACCAGGCTTTATTGTTTTGTTGGATTTTGAAATGGATTTTGTTATTTTTGTTTTTGATCCGTATGGTTTGTAAGGTTTCTAAGCCCAAGGACCATTTTTGTAAATTCATCATTTTCCAAGGACCAAACTTGTACCTATTCCAAAGTCTATCACAAAGGACCTTTCTTGCCATATGTAAATATTATAAGGACCTTTTTGATATTTTTCCAAATTAAAAACAACCGGGGACCAATTTTGCCAATTTCCAAATTGCAGGGACTTGTTTTGTAAAATTCATGAATTTATCATCTAAGGGTAAAATTTGTCAATTTGTGAATTACCAAGGACCATTTGATGATAAAATTCCATTTTTGAATACTGAAGGGTATTTTCTGTCAATATTGAAACTGCAGGGACCTATTTTGCCAATTTTGATATTTTGAACTTCCAAGGGTAAAAATTGTTATTTCATGATTCTTGGGGGACTTTTGTTGACTTTTCTTCAAAATAACTTTCCCAGGGACCATTTCTGACATTTCTTGAAAGTTCAGGGACTGATTTTGACAATTTGGTAAACTTTGGCCGTTTTTCCCTGTTTTCAGTTCTTTTATGTTTGAAACATATAAAAACACATTCTAAGAATATTTGTAGTATTTTGTGGTGTTTCTTAGTGTTTTTACATGTTTTTGTTGTTCAGATTTGACAGAAATGATGAGTTTTTATGAACTCATCAAGCAGTACTAATTTTGATGGATTCGCTGCTATTCAAGCTCAATTGGACAAACTTAGTCGAGAGATGAAGAAAAGAGATGAAAAAGTTTATGCTGCCCAAGTTGCTTGTGAAATATGCCAAGGACCTTACTACACCAAAGATTGCCCTTCTAAGAAGGAAGGAGAAACATTTGAAGAGGCATACTACACACAATTTGGTCAACATTATAACCTTCAGGAAGATTTAGGGAAGCTGCTCCAGGTTACTATCAAAGAAACAACGCTAACCCTTCATATCAAGAGAGGAGGCAGACTCTAGATGATACTTTAAAGCAGATTATGGCTGATGCTGCTAAGAGACATGCAGAAAACATTGCTATGATCAAAGAAATCCGTGCTTCAACAGATACTATTAACAAGAAATCAAGGAGCTACGATCAAAGCATTGGAGCAACAAATTGGTCAAATGAGTAAGGTACTTCAAGAGAGGGGAATTGGAGGTCTACCTGGCTCAACTGAAACAAATCCAATATATCAAGTCAAAGCTATCACCACAACTAAAGAAGTAATGCCTAAAGTACCTTTTCCTGGAAGATTGGAGAATGGTATGAAACCCCAATATTTCTTTAACTCTTCGATCAGTGTAAGGAGATTACTTAAGGAGAAATCAAGGATTGAAGAGGAGATCAAGGCTGCAATGAAAGAAGAGTGCTCTGCAACCGATTACAACGCCTTGCCTAATAAAGAAAAAGATCTAGGAAGTTTTACTTTACCTTTTTCAATTTATGATATGTCTTTCAATAATGCTTTAGTTGACTTAGGAGCCAGTGTTAGTGTAACGCCCTTTAAGGCATTTGCTACCCTAGGCTTAGGAAAATTGATACCAACTAAGCTACTTATTGAATTGGCAGACAAAATGGTAAAACGAACTGAGGGGATTGCTGAAAATGTGCTTGTTAGGATTGATAAATTTGTATTCCCTGTAGACTTTGTTGTGCTAGATATGCTCGAGGATATTAAGATTCCCTTAATCCTTGGAAGACCTTTCTTGTCTACTGCCCATACTAAGATAGATGTTTATAAAAGAAAGATTTCATTAAAAGTAGGGAATAACAAACTAATCTTTAAATGCGATAATCCTGTTAAGACCATAATTTGAGGAGTTTATATGCTAGGATTAAGAGAACGCATGGACCTCGACTTAGAAGCTAGACTAATGGAAGAGACTTTGATCCAAAATATGTCATCTAAACCAAATCATGAAGAATTCAAAGAATTCATTGATCTTAATGTACCAACCGAACTGAGGGATGATATTATTAGTGAATCTGATGATGAGTAGTATGATTGTGAGGTTATCAACAAATGTAGGAAACTAAGAGGACCGATGAATACCGTGAAGTGTTTGTTGAAATACCGCCCCACCTTGCGTATATATGCTTACTTAATAATGATAATTTTCCGTCTATTGTTTTATCATCACTACCCGAAAAGGGATAGAACTTTTCTTGTACAGATTCTGAGAAGAAATGGCGTGAAAATCAAAGATAGGCAAGATATGCTAGATATCACTATCTTGAAGGTTCGGGATGTGACGCTTCTGACTTTGATTAGGCGAAAAATGATCCGTTTTTAGGGGGTCATTTAAGCCGGAATTCGAATTTATTTGATCAAATATTGCCCTAAATCGTTCCTTTTGTGATTTTAGGTACTTTTGGAGTGAATTCTGGAAAAGGAAGCATTTTAGACGTTTTTGGAGCATAAAAGTGAAGAAAATGGCAAAGTCTTAATTTCCTTGCTGGGAACAGTACCTGACGGCGTCAAGAGCAATTTGATGACGGCGTCAAGCGCAAAAATGGTAACGATCCAGTGGAAACGTGACGGCGTCAACTCAAGGCCGTCAAGAGTAAAAGTGGTGACGGCGCAGAGCAACATTACACATGACGGCGTCAGATCTGGATCTAGGCAATCCGATTATATTTTTGGCGGCGGGTTGACGGCGTCAGAACTTTCTTCTTGACGCCGTCACCTTAGGAAATCTATATATAGTCTTTGTAATTTTCATTCTAAGAGAGGAGAATTTTAGGGACGACTTGAATAAACCTTAGCTCGTTTTTAACAGTATTTTCAAGGGTTTTCACCCCTTGAAACCCTTCATGTTCAATTGAGATAAGTACCCTTTCAATTCATTCAATATGTCTATGTGTTATTTGAATATATCTTACGCTTGTCTTGATTTTAACATGCTAGGCTAGATCTCTTGTGTGTTTGCTTAGATGTAATGAAACCTAGATGTTGATTATAGGTTGATTGCTTGTTTATAGTTGTAATGGATGAATGATTTCGATGTTAGGCTTAAGAAAACTGGCAGACTTCCATTATGTGACATGCTTGAACGTCTTAAGAAACATGAACCAATGCGTACTAGGTTTTTATGATTGTATTTAATGCATGAGCGAATTCTAGTGATCCCATGTTAGGAGCTTCTTGCAGGCTCGACATAGGAGTGAAGTAGGAGCTTATAGAGATGGGGAAGTACGTACGCCACCCCACAATTGGTATTAAGGAATATAACCCGTCATCCACGCAACTGTAACAAACAATTAACCTGTAAAAGATATCTAGGGAGTAGTGAAATCTAAGTAAACACAATTCTCCCATTTATTGTTCACACTACTAGTTTAATTAGTTTTATTTTTACTTTTGTTATTTTATTTTGATTGCATCTTAGTTACTGGGTTAGTTGACTAGCAACTAATTCCGCCCACTCTTCCAAAACCGAGATTTTTAATTGCTTTTCATAAAACATAAAAATACAAAAAGAATCATCCCTCACCTCTAGACCTAGTTTTTAGGCTTTCTAATCCTAGCGACACTATTCCTGAGTTGAATGATCAATCCCCCGGTACTTGTTACTATACTATACTACAACGATCAGGTACACTGCCTGGTGGGGGTTGTAAGCTTCTCGAGATCCCTCGAGAGGTAAAGCCTGGTGCAATTCCCACGCATCAAGTTTTTAGCGCCGCAGCCCGTTATTGTCTAGGTTAGAATTTCTTTTTATTAGGTCTACTTGCTAGATTCCTTTCTAGTAAGATTTTATTTTATTTTTAGGTTTTCTTTAGTCTATCTTATTTCTTCATGCCTTTGTTCGTAACCTTTACCATCCGACATCATGGAAGGTGGTAACATCTTTGAACCCATCAACCCACCACAACAAGACCACCCACAAAACCCACCACTAGCAAACCAACCTCTTAGGCCCCAAACCCTAGGAGAGTATTCCCGACCTTGCCACCAAGGCTATCAAAACACTATTGAGCTCACCCAAGGAGCCAATGTGTCCCTCTTGCGATCCGACACCGTCTGGTTGGTGCAAGCGGATGTGCATTCCATGGACTTCGATCCGAAGATCCTAATCAACATCTCAAGGACTTCCTTAAAATCGTAGATTCTATAGACCTTGATGTTACAACTAGAAAGTCGACCCGATTATGCCTATTCCAATTCTCTCTACGTGATCAAGCTAGTCAATGGCTTGAACGTTTACCCGCGGGATTGATGTGCGTTTTATTAGTGCAAGTTTTAAAATTTATAAACACGATTTATCCGATTATTTATTTAGCACATACGAGCAAGTATACTCTTCCGATGTAGTAAAGGAGGGTAAGTCGGGGTTGTCCCAAGGGATTTGATAGTTTTAGTAATAAGAAAAACGTTTGTTAAATAAAGGTTGTCAATCCAAATTTATGTAAATATCAATTCAGAAAAACTCAATAAGAACTAAGCATATACTTGTGTATAATTCCTTGATTGGAAATTAGGAGCATCATGACAATTTAAGTATAAAGTTTGGTGTAAAACTTGTTATGATGCGCAACTAAAAATGAGTAGTTATACAATCTATGATGTATGTCATGTTCTAAATGACTCCTTTCGGACATATCAAATGAGTATGACAATTCTATAATCACATGGTTGTTTTGAAAATCAATTATTTTCTTATGAATTCCTACGAATCCTTTCGGTCCTTTTTCGTGATGAAATCTTCTCAAATCCATTTTAACAAGTAAATAAGATGGGTGTCAAGCATCATATTCCATACTAATTCGTGCACTAATGTTTTGGAATAAAAACAAGTTGAAACTCCTTTCGGACCTATTTTTCCAAAGATTGTTTTTACCAACAAATTAAGCAAGATTAGATGTTACTTCAACAAACTCATAAAATAGATATGTTTTCATGCATCTCCTTTTTCATAAAAGAATACTCTGTAACCAATCACATCATACACACAAGTATATCACAAATTACTCCATAACAATCATATTAAAACACAAGTAAATAGAAAACTTTCATTAAACTCAAAGTAACAATTGTTCATTATAAGTATCAAGGTGTACCTAGCTTGAGAATTACAATGAATAAACTTGTGGAACTATAGCAACCACACTCCTCCAATTGTTCACTAACGTAAGTAAACAACTCCAAACTCGAACCAAGGCTTGAGACTCGAACTCAACACTTTCTGGACTTTTTTCACAACACTTAGTAAACTTTCAGGCAATATAAGATGAACTAACAATATTTGGTGTAACACTTAGTTAGATATTCGATGGTACATGTAATCTAGACCCTAAGTAGTCATTATATAGCATAATAACACTTATCCTTCAAGTAAAAACATCCCTCTTGAGTTATTAAGCAGAAATGATCAGCCACAAATGATTATGGGGAGTAAATTCGTCCATAAATGCAAGACTTGTAACAGCAATCACCTCCATCCGATCGGTTTCTCTCCATCCGATCGGATGGCACTCCTTGAGAACACTCCAACCGAATCGGATGCGGGTTGCATCTGATCGGTTGGACACTGTCTGGAAACTATTCTTTTGTCTTTTCTTTGTCGTTTTACGTTGCATGCATTGTCTTTCTTTGTGGCATGACTTTATTCATTAGAACTTGATATTTCCTTGATAAATATGTGTAGAAGACTTGTCTTTATCAAATCCTTTTGTCCATGCGTCGTTTCTTTCTTTCTTGATCTTCTTGAAACTCTCCAAATGTGCATGATCACTTCATTTCTTCATCTTTTAATCATTTTTACCAGCTTTTGGCTATATTTGCATGCATAAACACTTTTCCACAATTAAGTAACAAATATATACAAATATGACCAATTTCCATGCGTAAAACAAACAATAACGCGACTAAAAACATGTTAATTTTGAGCGTTATCAAATCCCCCACACTTGAGCTTTGCTCGCCCTCGAGCAAGTCTTAATCAAAAGAAAATTGATTTCAATGGCAATAGTGCAAATATCTTATTTGAACTCAAACAAGTAAATAAAGAGCTTGATAACAATTCTACGCACCTTACGAAGATAATTTGAAATTCACTCATCACTCAATATGTGTCATGATTAATAGATCACTCATTGCTCAGTCATGATTTATGTTTCTTACCATAAGCTTGTACAAGTATCAAAACAATGAAATAATTCATCAAAGAGGTCTTTTATTCTGGTTGTAACGTTTAGGCTAAGGGTAAATAAAACCTTCGTGCAAATATCTTATTTAATAATTACACTAAGTCAAAAAGGTAAGGGTAAGGCATGGGAATATTTATGAAATTGGTTTTAAAGAAAAATAAAATCAAAGTCTAAGTCCCATTGTTGCTAATCACGAACAAACCACAAATCTCATAAATGATAATAGTTACAATCTTTCTCCTCTTCGAACTTTCACATGTCGATACATCAATTCACCATAAAAATATTCTTCATACTTAGCACATTGGCTAACAACATATCACATAACTTTCTTTATTCATAATAATATAGCACATTTGCTATATTTGTCACCTTATAGTTGCGATGACTTTTTTTTTTTTTTTTTTTTTTTTTTTTTTTTTTTTTTTTTTTTAATACATCTCCCCCACACTTCGCATAAGCATTACCACAAAAATACAAATAAGAAGTTGCGCACCTTCATCTTTGTCGGAATGGCACATTAAAACAACAAAGTGTGTCTAACTCATAAACATAAAAAACAATCCAACATACCAAGCAACTAGCAACCCACCGTTTAGACTTTGACAAAGGTTAGGCTAAGGTTTAAAGTGTAAAATATTTTTGTATTTTTTTGGATTTAACAAAATGAAAAGGATGGCTCAAAGGGTTTAACTAGGGGTATCTAGCGCTAAAGATAAACGCTAACAAATGGGTTCCGAATACGAGGATAACTAACCGATGTGGTTAGCAAAAAATTGTTTTGTAAATGGATGGCCATTTGGTTTTATATCCTAAGTTTGCCTCTTATCATATGAATATATCCTTATCATTCGAAAATAATTTAACCGTAATGCATAACAAGTACAAGTTCTAGAATTAACACAACCACCGACACACTCATAATGAAATATATAAATAGCATGAGAAACACTATTCACATAAAAAAAAAACTAATCCTCACAATTTATAGTAATAAGGGTATAAAATTGTGCTAGCAAATGTTATCAATTCCGAGACGAATTGCTCTTTAAACTTAATTTATTCTCCAAAAATATCATTATTATTTACCATTGAATCAACCTTATTTTAACTAAAATATGAAGGGCGAACTACTTCTAGTTACTAAAGTTCACGACTCTAAAAAAAACGAAAATTTAAAAAATTAAAAATTAAAAATTATGCAATTTTTCTATTTTCTTCCCTCCCCCACACTTAAGTTTTGCATTGTCCTCAATTTAATAAAAAAAATAGCTTCAAAGTAAAGGAAATGGAAAAATTTAGAAAATACCGGAGATAAATACGCAATATGCATATTTGATCATAATAAGCAAATGAGTTTATCGACTCCAACCGTTGATCAACTATATGCTTCCGTAACAAAACCCCTGCAAGAAAACTGCAAAATATACGAAACAACCAAACAAAGACAAACAAAAATATCTAAACGAAATAAGTAGAAAATTAAGTTACGTTATAAATCCTAAAAGAAATAGTTAAAGGTAGCGGAAATAGAAATAATTCGACACATAATTGTTTTTAACACAAACCATAAACCATATGACGATCACTCGTCATCATCAATAATCCTTGTTTGGATGAACAAAATCGTCCTCGCTCTCATCTTCATCCTCATCATCGTCTTCATCCACCACTCGTCGCTTCTTCTTTCCAACTCTTGATGACGAACTTCCAACATCATAACTCAATCCTCCAGGATTAAAACTTGATCCACCCACATTGACACCTGAACTACCATACTCGGGAAGTCTACCGTATGGAGGGTATGGCTCGGGAAATGGTGAATAACTAGGATAAGGGTAGGGGTATGGTCCAGGATATGGAGAATATGGTAACGGGTATGGTGGAACATTTGGTGGGTTGTAGGGAGGTACCTCATAATTGGCATCTTGTGCCAAGTGTTGGATCATTGGCATGGAATAATCGAAGTTGTAATTATTCCTCATCATCATTGAATCTTTCCAACTTCCCTACACTCAATAGCATTCAACTCTTGGTTCCAATCACCCCATCCCGAATCAAAACCACTTTGAGTATTCACCGGAAAACTTCCCATTTGAGGTTGTGATGGTGCCTCCGTATAAGCTCCTGATTGCGCCCCTACACTTGGTTCAGTCCAAGGTCCCAAAGTCTTATTATTCATATCAAATGTTTTTCCAAAACTAAAAGCATCCCATATATCACTCTCCATCCTCACTCGACACTTCCTCAACTCATTCTCATTATAGTACCCAAGATTCTTAGCCAAAACGGTCACATAATGACCTCCACAAACATCACTTTGTTTCTTAATTCCCGGTGCTCTCTTAGAAAGATATTCGGCAATAATCCATGCCGCATTCCCATTCTTATCTTCCTCCAATAACTTTATCACCCATAGGTCCGGTTGACTACATTTGTCTTGACTACCGCTCCTATGCAACAATCCCCAAGAAATCAACTTTTGTAACACCTTCATCAACAGATTTCTAATCCTAGAAGAATTCATCCTAAGACAAGTTGGATCACCAATTCTATTCCAGTAAGCATCAACACCCGTGTATTGATCATGATCTCTAGACAAGATCACAAAATGTGGTCCAAACAACCTATGATTAACCTCACTTTCCTCATACAAACCTAGGGCAACTGCAAAATTTGGCAAAGAGAAAGCATGTTGGCGTCCACACAATCTAAACCAAATATAAACATCCCCAAGAACATCATTCACCTTCCTATCAAAGTAAAATGTAGAAAAGAACTCCAAACACCATTCCTTGTAGACATCCTCACGTATACTAAAAGCTCTTTCCCAAGAATAATCTTCAAACCTATCCCCATCACCAGGATACACATAAATCATAGTCATCATGCTCCTCAATTGATCCTCACATTCATACTTCGCAAGCAAATCCCAATCAATCAATCTAGGCTTAGCAATCTTTCTCTCTTGAAGTTTTGAAAGATGTTCCCTATACGCATTCTTCTCATCTTTGTTTTGCACATGAGGAAACTTGACATTATCATTAGACTTTGGTTTCAAACTGAAAGTGATCCTCTTCCTCTCGTTCCTTTTCAAATACTTGTTAACAAGCGGGTTTCTTTGACTACGACCCAATCCTGTAACATTTCCCTGAAAGAAAACTCAAATTATGTTATTATAAAAGTATAAAAATTAATACCAATCAATTTAGAAACTAGAAAACGCGATTCAAAAATGTCAAAAAATTTTCCGTAGCATCTATGCGATCGGATTGAGCTCCATCCGATCGGATGGATCTTTTGGCACACTCCTATCCGTTCGGTTGCAACTCGCAACCGAATCGGTTGGAGTCTCTATTTACATAATGCATCCTCAATCCATTCTAAATGTTTCCCAATCAATCTGAACTTCTTTTTAACTTGTAATCTACCATTTTTGAGTGCTTCTAACATCTGAACTCTCCTATCAATGATTCGTAACATTTCCATGCATCAACCTAATGATCCTATGAAACTCAAGAACACCATCTACTAAAATCTTCCAATTAGTGCTCTAATTAACAATGCAATTACCTAACATCACTAATTATCAAGTATGTAACTCCTGGGATTCATCAATTGCAAATAAATTAGCTCCAAAGATTCTACCCAATTCAATCCGAAAATTCAATCAATCAATTCTTACTCAAAACTTAATCAATTGATCTAATTATTTTTGCAATACATTCTCCTTTCATCTAATCACTTATCCCCAAAATATTACATCTTAATTCGAACTAATTCAAAAATACCCAATTCGTGACCTAATTTCAATCATCCGAATTAAAACCTAATTGAATGAAATTAATGATGTAACTTACTTGACTTGATGCCATTGATGATCAATTATCACTCCTGCAACTCTTAAACAACTTCTTATGGTCGAATTTATGACCCAATTTTTTTTTTTTTTTTTTTTTTTTTTTTTTTTTTTTTTTTTTTTTTTTTGGTGGATTGTGTGTGTGTGGTTTTCTTGGGTTTTTGAAAATTTTGGTTTATATATTCAATTCCATCCGATCAGTTGTGAATCCATCCATTCGGTTTTGTATGAAATTGATTTTTCAAAGTTTTTCCACTACTAAACTTGGTACAAGCACTAGTAGTTCTTGTCTCTTCAAAAACTTATCTTTTTGTATGTATATATTCCAAACACACTTTGTCTACCAAAATTTGGTCATCATTTCTACTTCTAAACTTAAGACTAAAAACATAACTTAACCTCTTAAAAACTAGTTAACATATAAATAGATAAACAAACAACTAGATAAATAGATAAATAGATAGACTTATTTCAAACATGAAATGCATAAAATCTAAAAACAAAAAATAAATTGCATGAAATTAAAAATACGAAACAAATAAATAGCAAAGATGTGCTTTATTCTTGTGATCATTCTTCTTCATCCATAGAAATATTCATTCCTAAGAATGTCTTCTCCATGATACTTGTTTGACAACTTCCTAGTAGTCTTTTGAGTTTTGAAACTTCGTGCAAAATTCCTTCCGCTAGGACATGTGATATCTAATTTGCAATTCCAATCACCATCTCCTTCTTCTCTTTTGTAAATGCTAGGACCATCGGATCCCCATTCCAAGTTCTTCAATTGGATCGGTAAAGATCCAAGAAAATATGTCAATTTGTTAAACACAAAAATGTTTTTAAATGGGTTAAAGAAAGCCTCCATTGCTAGAGCCCTTTCCATTTCATCCTCAATATCAAAGAAACTAGGTATGCATGGGCCAAACTTAGGCCTACCATCTTCATCTCTTCCTACTTCAAAGCAACCAAGGTAATCCTCCTCTTGGTCCTCATCATTATCATCCCCATTACTACCCCCTTTAGGCTTTGGATAGTAAGTGTTCTTAAGAATTCCATCGACAATTGTCATGGTACCTCTTCCCATATCTATTATCGCTCCACATGTTCTTAAGAATGGTCTACCTAACAACAAAGGTAGTTCCTTATCAACCGCAACATCCAACACAAGAAAATCCGCCAAGAACGCTTGGTAACCAATTTGAACTCTAACATTCGTTACCTCCCCCATTGCTTTCGCCTTAGAATTATCCGCCATAGTGAGTTTAGAATTGTTAGGTTTAGGGTCTCTTAATCCTAACTTTTGATACAATGGGTAAGGCATAATACTCACACTCGAGCCCGTATCGGCTAATGCATATAAAGGAGTTGTCCCATTAATTTTCACCAGCAAAACAAAATTTCCGGGATCATTCATTTTCTTTGGGAGCCCATTCTCAATTATCCTTCTCTCCTCTACTTCATCATAACTATTATCTTCCAACTTCGACTTTGCTAACATAACCCCATCTAATTTCTTCCTATAATCCATGTAGTTTCTTAACACTTCAACGACTGGTTTGTTTTCCATCAATTCACTAATTTTTGCTTCAAGATTCTCCAAGATAGCTTGTTTTTGCTCTTTGGTTAAGGGTTTGCTATTTTTCGGTGAATTTGGTGGAGTTTTGGATGATGATGATGATGATTTGTTTTCTTTTTCTTTTTGGGTGGAGGGTTGGGTTAATTTGTTCAATGGTGTTTTGTTTTGGTTAGCCTTGCCCATCTTACAAATTTCATCCCTTCCTTCCTTTATCTTTTTCATACCTTCACAAACATCAACAAGCATTTCATTCACACCTTTTCCTTCTTCCAAATCACTTATGTTAATTCGTAACTCCCCAAGTGCGAAATCCAATGTACACTTGGTAGTCACAAGAAAATCTCTACCAAAGATAACCTCCCGTTCATCAGCATTAGTATATTCCACAACCACAAAATCAAATTTGAAAATGTGACCATGAATGTTCACTCTAACTCCTTTCACTTTCTTCCTTCCATAATCTCCATAGTCAAGCCTAACAAAACCAAGCTTGTCAAGTACTTCTTCCAAAATGTAATTGTCTCCATATTCCATGTTCAACTCCGCATCCCACACTTTAACACCTTCCACCGCACAAGGTGTAGAATACCTCATGTGTGGAGCATCGAATTCCTTAAGTGGTGCTCTTGTGAAAACAACAACCTTCCTTTCCTTCTCCTTCTTTGGGTAACACATTTCATGTGGCAAGTAAGACACATTGTCACCAACAACCTCTTCTCCTTCTAAATCTAACTTAGCCTTTTCCAATATGCTTTCCAACTTTTCCAAGGAATCACCGGAATCCTTGAACATATCCTCCAAATCTTTCAAGTACGCCGAAATCTAACTTAAACTCTCCATTTCAACTTAAGCAATTACTAACTATAACATAACCATCAACAAAAACATCCAAATCATTAGCATGAGGGTTAGTTGTAAGCAAATAACTCTTAATATGAAATAAGAATAAGTAAATTAACAAACTAAAACACTTAGAATTGAAAATAAACTAGAAAATAAAAATGTTAAAAATTTAACAGTGGCTTCCATCCGTTCGGATCGACATCCATCCGATCGGATGGAACAATTTACCCACCTCCAACCGATCGGTTGGAACCCGCAACCGATTCGGTTGGAGCTTCTGAAACTATTTTTTTTTTATTTTTTTTATTATTATTATTTTTTATATATAACAAGACAAAAAACTTGAAAACTTTAAAAGCAACCATTGAATGTCTAATTAACTATGACTAATTGTATTCTAAACATTTTAAAAGCATTAACTCTATTTAAGATTAATCAAAACATTAATAACTAATCATAATAACATCTTAACTCTAATACTTACTAATATTAATCATTTGTTCATTAAAATTAATTAACTAAAAACATAAAACTGAAAATGAACAAACAAGAATCCTAAAATTTTACCGTGGCCACCAACCGATCGGATGGATATTCATCCGAATCGGTTAGCTAAAACCAACTCTTTTTATTTTTTTATTTTTATTTTTATTTTATTTTTTACTTTCACTCTAAAAACTTGAAAATTCACAAATTACAAACAATTTTATTACTAAAAACTAAGAAATTAATCAAATCCCCGGCAGCGGCGCCAACAACTTGATGTGCGTTTTATTAGTGCAAGTTTTAAAATTTATAAACACGATTTATCCGATTATTTATTTAGCACATACGAGCAAGTATACTCGTTCGATGTAGTAAAGGTGGGTAAGTCGAGGTTGTCCCAAGGGATTTGATAGTTTTAGTAATAAGAAAAACGTTTTTTAAATAAGGGTTGTCAATCCAAATTTATGTCAATATAAATTTAAAAGAAACTCAATAAGAACTAAGCATATACTTGTGTATAATTCCTTGATTGGTAATTAGGAGTATCATGACAATTTAAGTATAAAGTTTGGTGTAAAACTTGTTATGATGCGCAACTAAAAATGAGTAGTTATACAATCTATGATGTATGTCATGTTTTAACTACCACTAAGAATTCTATCACCTAAATGACTCCTTTCGGACATATCAAATGAGTATGACAATTCTATAATCACATGGTTGTTTTGAAAATCAATTCTTTTCTTGTGAATTCCTACGAATCCTTTCGGTCCTTTTTCGTGATAAAATCTTCTCAAATCCATTTTAACAAGTAAATAAGATGGGTGTTAAGCATCATATTCCATACCAATTCGTGCACTGATGTTTTGGAATAAAAACAAGTTGAAACTCCTTTCGGACCTATTTTTCCAATGATTGTTTTTACCAACAAATTAAGCAAGATTAGATGTTACTTTAACAAACTCATAAAATAGATATGTTTTCATGCATCACCTTTTTCATAAAAGAATACTCCGTAACCAATCACATCATACACACAAGTATATCACAAATTACTCCATAACAATCATATTAAAACACAAGTAAATAGAAAACTTTTATTAAACTCAATGTAAAAATTGTTCATTATAAGTATCAAGGTGTACCTTGCTTGAGAATTACAATGAATAAACTTGTGGAACTATAGCAACCACACTCCTCCAATTGTTCACTAACGTAAGTAAACAACTCCAAACTCGAACCAAGGCTTGAGACTCGAACTCAACACTTTCTGGAAGTTTTTCACAATACTTAGTAAACTTTCAGGCAATATAAGATGAACTAACAATATTTGGTGTAACACTTAGTTTGATATTTGATGGTACATGTAATCTAGACCCTAAGTAGTCATTATATAGCATAATAACACTTATCCTTCAAGTAAAAACATCCCTCTTGAGTTATTAAGCAGAAATGATCAGCCACAAATGATTATGGGGAGTAAATTCGTCCATAAATGCAAGACTTGTAACAACAGTCACCTCCATCCGATCGGTTTCTCTCCATCCGATCGGATGGCACTCCTTGAGAACACTCCAACCGAATCGGATGCGGGTTGCATCCGATCGGTTGGACACTGTCTGGAAACTATTCTTTTGTCTTTTCTTTGTCGTTTTACGTTGCATGCATTGTCTTTCTTTGTGGCATGACTTTATTCATTAGAACTTGATATTTCCTTGATAAATATGTGTAGAAGACTTGTCTTTATCAAATCCTTTTGTCCATGCGTCGTTTCTTTCTTTCTTGATCTTCTTGAAACTCTCCAAATGTGCATGATCACTTCATTTTTTCATCTTTTAATCACTTTTACCTGCTTTTGGCTATATTTGCATGCATAAACACTTTTTCACGATTAAGTAACAAATATATACAAATGTGACCAATTTCCATGTGTAAAACAAACAATAACGCGACTAAAAACATGTTAATTTTGAGCGTTATCAGGGATCCATCACCTCATGGGATGATCTCACCACTCGTTTCTTTGCTCAATTCTTCCCACCGGGGAAGACTGCGATGCTTAGAAATGACATCTTGATGTTTGAACAACATCAAGGTGAAACTTTCTACGAAGCGTAGGCTCGTTTCAAGGATCTACTCCACAAAGTCCCTCATCATTGTATAAATATTTGGTTATTAGTTCAAATCTTCTATGACCATGTCGACTATCACACTAAACGTACCATCGATCGAGCCGTAGGAGGTAGATTGCGTGATAACAACGCCGAGGAGTCTTGGGCAATTATTGACGAACTTGCCACCGATAATCAAGAGTTATGGGAGTTTAATCACACTATAAAAGCGGCCATCAATGAAATCTCGACACCTGGAGGGACTAATCAAATCTCTAATGAACTCCTTTGCAAACTTGAGGCAAAAGTTGACTATTTCGAGGAAAGGCAAAAGAGACCCTTAAGTCCTAGACGGGCTGCTGTCAATTCTGTCTCGAAAATGACTTCAACGCCGTTATCAGAGTCACCCTCTAGAGAGAATGTTGAGACCTTTCAAAACTATGCCCCACCTTATTCTCCTCCTGAGAAACTTAGCCCGGAATTTGAAGCCAGAATGAGGGAATATATGGCAACCCATTCTGAGCGGCTTGCTAGATTCGAGGAAGCAGTTTATAAACAAAAGGAGGAGATGCAAGAGAAAATGAATGATATAATGAGCCTAGTGGAGGAGTATGCCAACCAGAAAACCCCTGAAAGGATGTTACTGAGGAAAGAAAGCGTCACCCCCACTACCCAGTTTGTTAATTCCATCACAATTGTCCATACAGATAATGAGAAAGTAGAGACCCCTAGGGAACAAACCACAGAAGAACCGCCACAATCTCAACCCTTAAGTTACTACCTGAAACATGATAAACGAAAACACCATAACAAATTGGATAAAGGGTGACGGGCGTAACCAATCCTCCAAACAGGGTTCAGAGAAGGAGGAAGAAGGAAAAGATGAGTATGATACATTACCTGGGGGACCGATATTTGAGAAACTACTGTTACAAAAAGTAGCTACTAAGTAGATGGCGTGTGGGAACTTCGAGATACCAGTCAGCATCGGGAATTTGAAATGTTTAAACGCTTTCGCCGACCAAGGATCGGAAGTAAATCTTATACCCCTAACTATCTACACCCAACTAACGTCAAAAATGCCAGCCACCACTCGTGTTAGGCTATCCTTCGCTGGACACTCTTACGTGTACCCCCTGGGAATCGCGGAAGATGTGCTGGTCAATGTCGCAGGATTCATGTATCCCGTTGATTTCATGATCATCGATGATAAAGGAGGTGAAAGCATGCCAATAATCCTTGGGGCACCATTCCTTACCACCGCAAGAGCTGTAATTAGGTATGAAAATAGGAAAATTGAGCTTAAATCAGGAAAAAGAAAGATTAGCTTTCCCATGACCCCGCAAAATGCGCAAGAAAGTTTGATGAGGAGAAGGCTCAAAAACAATATTGACACATCTCCTATTCATGTTCAGGAGAAGATACTTGCATGGGAGGCGAGAATCAAAAGTTACAAAGAAACTAAACGTGAAGGAAGCAAAAGCAAAAGCAAAAGCAAAAGCAACGAAGTTCATGTCGAGTTTGAACATAGTCAATCAACGAGGAACTATTTACCATTCAAAAAAGGGGACCTAGTACTCTTAAGACACTTGGATGTAACGATACCTCCCGATAAACCGAGTCCCTGGTGGTATGGGCCTTTCACAATTGAGGGCATAAGCCAAGATGGGATGGCTAACTTGAGAAGCAAAGGAGGAGAAGAGGTGACTGCGAGTATCGACAGATTGAAACACCACCACCACGATAGTAATGATCGCAACTATATGGGGTACATCATCTCGAGAGATGAGGTCACGTAGTAGCCCATGACCTTGAGTCTAGCTACAAGACTCGTAAATACAGAAAAGCACTTCTTGGGAGGCAACCCATGATTTGTATGATTTTTATTTGTTTGATTGTTATTTGTTTCAGTATGCATGCTTTATTTTTATTGTTGGTAGATCATGTTTTAAAATAAAATGGTGAAAATACTTTATTTTGTCGTTTGGCTTAGTCTTAACTTCATTCAAAGGTATTTCGCAAAAGATAACTGTAAGGGGAAACCCCAAATATGTTTTTAAGAAAAAAAATTGATCATGATTCTCCACAATATTAAATGGACATGTATGTTCGTATTTGTTAGAGTCAAATGCTTGTATCGAGTCACAATGATGTTTTGCAGGACTTTCCAGGAAGTAAGACATAAGTTTTCCAGAAATTTTCCGGAAACTTAACGTAAAGATTTCTGCAGGTCACTTCTGAAGGCGTCAGGAAGAAATTCCTGACGGCGTCATGTGTAAAATTCTGGAAATTTTGCGACTTTTGTTTTTCTAACGGAGTCTTAAAGTTTTTGTTAATTCTTTAGTTCTATAAACTCCAGGAAATCTGCAAACATTCATTCCACAAGCATTATATCTTACATTGTTTTCTAGGATTTATTAGTATATATAGATTGCCGCCGATTTTACGCGTGGTTGCCTTGTTTGTTTTCTCAGGTTTAACAGGTTATATATGACAAGAAGATGATTTATATTCTGGAAGGGAAGCTTTGATTGTTCATTTTCTTGGAGGAAGATCTAACCTTGTTAACACACTATCCATACCGAGTGAATCAAGGGAGTATTTGATTTCATTCTTTTACCTGTTTTACTTTTACAATCTTTAATTGAACATTGGGGACAATGTTCATCCTAAGTGTAAGGGGAGGGTAAAATGATGATACCTTATAGTATACACTTTCACTTGAGTTTGTTTGTTTGATGGTAGATGTGTAATAAAACTATAAGAAATACTTGTTAGTGTAATTTTAGCGCCAAATTTAAAATTTTTTTACAACATTTAGGAGTGAAACTTTAGCCATAGCAAGCATCTCATGGATAGGAGATTGTATGAATAGCACAAAGCCATACTATTCAGAAAAATTTTCCACCCAAATATGTGAGGTTCACCTTTAGATTTGATAGGAAAAGCATTTACTATTAGTGCTTATACGTGTACCGGTAGCATTTAGATTCTAGAACTTGCGTTAGTGATGCATCCCGAGACCGCTAGTGAGACTACATTCGTGTAGTAGGATTTACTACATGATAAGAGGCATTAGGATCACCCTTGTGTTAAACCCGTATCATAATTACTTGACCATTTAAGTCATATTACTTGGCTAGTTAAGTCAATTAATTTTTCCCACACCTTCGCGTTGTACTCATTTTTAGTACACGAAACCCCTAGTACACCCCTCCGAGCCTATCTTTTCGTTTCTAACTTTAAGCATCTTACTTAAAGGAAGAATTTGTTACACCCCACTTAAATGTATAACCAAATCGCCTTATCCTTCCGTGTATGCACTCATCTTTAGTGCATTATTGTTATTTGTTTAAACCCTTAGTTAATTATCTAATTGATTACATGGTTGCTAAGTCGAGTCATATCCTTGTACATATTGTTTTGGGACGATTGGGACTCATGGGTAAAGTACTAATGTTATGGAGTAATGGGGAAGAACATCATATATTACCCCCATATGTGCGTTAATCTTAAAAGTACTCCAAGTGTTTTGATTATCTTAATTCGAGTCATTTGAGTAGTTTATTGTAAAGTATGTAAAAATTCAAGTGTAAGGGGAATGTACATTCCCTATGATGTATTATTTTGGATGGTAGGGTAAGAGTGTATGCAAAAAAAAAAAATAATAATAATAAAAAAAATAAAAAAAAATAAAAAAAATAAAACGGACTACCATCCCGTTTCATTCTATGTTTATTTTATGTTTTTGTTATTTTTGATTTATTAGCTTAAGTCGAGTCGAGTCTTGGCTTAGCAACGCCATATTGTACATGTAATTAACCAAGATGATTAACTCGCCACCAGTAAAGATTGCCTATATCTAACAAAACCGTGTATTCCATATCCCTACACCTAACATTATAACCCTTTAAAAAGACTTTTTTGATAGTTTATCCTAGGTGCTTACGCCATGTGCTGAAGGTTTGATCCTTTTCCAAGCCTATGGTAATCTATTTTTCTATGACAGGTAGTGAGAGATGTTTTCCATTTCCATATTGTGATATTTGCTTTATTACACCCGAGAGATGTGAGTATCTAAACACTATTTGTGAGGTGCTAGTGTATGACCTCCGTGCTTGTCTTTGGTCGTTAGTGGAACGATTATTTATTGTAATTACTTTTATATTAGTGTTAAATGACCCCTAACTTGTATTTTGATTAGAATAAAAGCGCATTTGCTTGAGGACAAACAAATCTCAAGTGTAAGGGTATATGATGAGGCGAAAAATGATCCGTTTTTAGGGGGTCATTTAAGCCGGAATTCGAATTTATTTGATCAAATATTGCCCTAAATCGTTCCTTTTGTGATTTTAGGTACTTTTGGAGTGAATTCTGGAAAAGGAAGCATTTTGGACGTTTTTGGAGCTTAAAAGTGAAGAAAACGGCAAAGTCTTAATTTTCCTTGCGGGGAATAGTACCTGACGGCGTCAAGAGCAATTTGATGACGGCGTCAAGAGCAAAAATGGTGACGGTCCTGTGGAAACGTGACGGCGTCAACTCAAGGACGTCAAGAGTAAAAGTGGTGACGGCGCAAAGCAACATTACACATGACGGCGTCAGATCTGGATCTAGGCAATCCGATTATATTTTTGGCGGCGGGTTGACGGCATCAGAACTTTCTTCTTG
The DNA here is from genome assembly GCA_030686995.1 of Artemisia argyi. Classification (NCBI taxonomy): domain Eukaryota; kingdom Viridiplantae; phylum Streptophyta; class Magnoliopsida; order Asterales; family Asteraceae; genus Artemisia; species Artemisia argyi. The sequence goes on along the minus strand of CM060682.1, from coordinate 29,116,007 downwards.
ACGCCGTCACCTTAGGAAATCTATATATAGTCTTTGTAATTTTCATTCTAAGAGAGGAGAATTTTAGGGTCGACTTGAATAAAACCTAGCTCGTTTTTAACAGTATTTTCAAGGGTTTTCACCCCTTGAAACCCTTCATGTTCAATTGAGATAAGTATCCTTTCAATTCATTCAATATGTCTATGTGTTGTTTGAATATATCTTATGCTTGTCTTGATTTTAACATGCTAGGCTAGATCTCTTGTGTGTTTGCTTAGATGTAATGAAACGTAGATGTTGATTATAGGTTGATTGCTTGTTTATAGTTGTAATGGATGAATGATTTTGATGTTAGGCTTAAGAAAACTGGCAGACTTCCATTGTGTGACATGCTTGAACGTCTTAAGAAACATGAACCAATGCGTACTAGGTTTTTATGGTTGTATTTAATGCATGAGCGAATTCTAGTGATCCCATGTTAGGAGCTTCTTGCAGGCTCGACATAGGAGTGAAGTAGGAGCTTATAGAGATGGGGAAGTACGTACGCCACCCCACGATTGGTATTAAGGAATATAACCCGTCATCCACGCAACTGTAACAAACAATTAACCTATAAAAGATATCTAGGGAGTAGTGAAATCTAAGTAAACACAATTCTCCCATTTATTGTTCACACCACTAGTTTAATTAGTTTTATTTTTATTTTTGTTATTTTATTTTGATTGCATCTTAGTTACTGGGTTAGTTGACTAGCAACTAATTCCGCCTACTCTTCCAAAACCTAGATTTTTAATTGCTTTTCATAAAACATAAAATACAAAAAGAATCATCCCTCACCTCTAGACCTAGTTTTTAGGCTTTCTAATCCTAGCGACACTATTCCTGAGTTGAACGATCAATCCCCCGGTACTTGTCACTATACTATACTACAACGATAAGGTACACTGCCTGGTGGGGGTTGTAAGCTTCTCGAGATCCCTCGAGAGGTAAAGCCTGGTGCAATTCCCACGCATCAGACTTCTACAATGATGCAAAATAAGGAGCTGAACGTGAGTCTAACTTGAAGACTCTGGAATAAAGAGAAGTGCTCACTAGGAGACAACCCGGATTTATCTTTACTGTTTTTGTGTTGAGTCAGTCAGCTCTGCAGTAGATGTGGCGCATCTCCATCATAAGATGCGGCATATCAACTGTACATATCATTTCTTTTATTTTTTTGCATTTTTATTTTTCTACACTTAATAAACTTTCTGTCAGTTTATTTGTTAGGATTAAGAAAAAGGTTTGGTCACCCCATGTATTTACATGCTTAGCATAGCTCTTAGTTTTGTATACATTGGATTAGATATAGTCACACTGTGGAGGACAGACGGGTCTTTACCCACTGTACACCTAATCCACAGGAGGGCGTATATTGTAACTGTATATATACCTCGTCCCACACAAGGGAAGGGTTGGTTGTTTAATACACACACACAACTAGTGGGTTTTTCTCTCACTAGAAACTTCCCCTCTCTTACTCTCTCTCTCTAACTTAACAATGCATAATTTCATCTTCCATCACTCAAGACCTCCCGAATCACCACAATAATCAACATGTTCGATCTTACATTATTTAATGTGGCGCATCCCTAGTTAATCAACATTTTCTGATCCGTATTAATTTCAAGCTCGATACGGCGCATCTCATTCAATAGATGCGGCGTATCGACTGACCTGATGATTTTCAAAAAAAAATTATTTTTAATATTTTAGGTTTTATTTTTACTAACTGCTAATGAATTATGCACTAGTTTGACTTTCATAAATTCAGGTGTGTCAAAATGGTGGTATATTTTAGTTTTTGTACTTTCTGTGGAGACATCATTCAATGAGGCTTGAACACCTCTCATCCACAAGAAAGTTTATATTACTCAAGTACGCATAATGGAGTATCATACCGAGCAAATCTCAGGGGAGTTCTCTATTCTAATTCTTTTTAATTTCCCTTTTTTAATCAATTACAAACAATGAGGACGTTGTTTAACTTAAGTGGGGGATGGAGAATTAGAACGTTAATTGTCCTAAATTTTTCAAAATATGCTTTAATCTAGGCTTAATATGTTAAATTTAAAAAAAAAATCTAGCATATTTTTGTTAAATCTAAATTGTATAACCACACACATAACTTCTATTATATAAAATTGTGAGAATAGAGCGTATCCGTTTCCAAATATTTACCCAAATTTCACAAAATATGAGTGTGCCGGTGACTTGTAAACTTTAGAACTTGGCTTGTATACTATTCGAGACCACAATAATAAGTATTATTTATTTAATTGGAATGACTTGTCTAACTTGGTAAATTTCTAGGATTACACCCAAAAAGCCTATATATGTTATGTTTATTAACTAACTACACTGGTTAGTCAACCCCCGTATAAACCCTTTTTTTACTCTCATCTTTAGAGTAAGATACCCCTAGAAAACCCTCAAAGCCATTCCTTTCGTTTCTTACACTTGTGTTAAATGTTTTGTTACACCTTTACACCTTAGCTTACCCTGTATATTAATGTCCGTGGTTAGTTGCTTTAGGCAAAGTGTGTTTCTTTTCATTACCTGTGTTCGTGTGCATAAATTTATTATATTTGGTTAGGTCGGGAAATTGCACAATGCAATTGGAAGTGAAAGTAAATATTGTATATCTTTAGTTTTGATTTTTGTGTGTTTACTACTTTCACTATTACCGTAATTTCTGAAGTCATGAAAACTATGGTAAAATTATCCAGAATTAGCGTTATAAGTGATGTGCTGAAATTTTACCCCATTAGTATTAGTTGTAAAAAAATAATAAATAAAAAAAAAGTTGGTAAGTTTGTTATAAACCAACGATATAAAGTTTTGTATTAAGTGGTTGATATCGCCACTATTATTGTTGTATTATATTTATGGATTGAAAGGGAGTTGGCCGTTATGAGAACGCCAACTAAGGATTGTTCTTTGATTAAGATTTTATTGAGTATAATTTGTGTCTACTTAAAGCGTGAGTTACAAGTGTTAAAGCGTGAGTTATTCAGTGATATGAATCTTATTCATAGTGTAAAACCCGCATTTTCATAACATGTTTTAATTACCAAAATACCCTCTAATTTAAAATTTTGAAGAATTGTGTTCGGTTAGCAAACAAGCCCTAAATAAAAAACAATTGTCGTACGATCACAAACATGGACATGTAACTTCAAGTAAACAACATTTAAGTTCCAATAGTTGTAAAACCCAAAATTTCAAAATATGCAAAATGACCGAAATGCCCCTAATGCTTCAAAATTCAATAAACCACTTAAATAAACACCAAATAAATCACAAACACTTGGTAATAAGCAATATATGATACATGATAATTTTTGCATGAAAATTATAATATTATAATGCCATAAAAATGTTTGTCACCTTTATTTTAATACCTTTTGGCCGAATTACATTTATTTTTATACTTCTTAATATTTAAAATATGTAAAACTATGGGATAATCACTAATATTTTTGGGAAGATTCACAAAATCAAGAATTGGTCTATTATACCTTAATACGGCCGAATATACCTCCCCCCATATCCTCCATATTTATTTCCCATTACTTGTTCCTATTTTCAAAAGTTAAAAACCCTAAAAACCATCAAAAATCCATACCGCGGCTCAACAACATATGGAGGCTCATTTTTATTTTTCCTGGACGTGGTTGGAAGATAGGAAGGTGGAACAAATAGTGGTTAAGGCTGTGGTGCTTTAATTCGAAGGCTGAGATTTTTCCTTTGTTTGAAATTGGTCATAAAATCCATCTGGTGCTGGATTCCTCTCAAGGGTATTTTTTGTATCATTCTTTCAGTCAATTGATCCATAATAAATGTATAAAAATTATCCATGCATGCTATATTGATCGTTTGTAATTTAAAGAAATCATAATCCCTAAAAAACCAATTATATCTAAATCGGCTATATGGAATTTTGTGTGCTTCGAATTTATTTTATTCAGGTCATATACATGTTATTAGACTCTAATAAAATCAGCTTCATGCTGATCAAAGCTTAGAAACTTGTTTTGGATTTATTTATTTTACTGATTACAAAATAAAAGGAAAATAGAAAAGTAGGGCTGGTAAAACTAGGGTTAGGGTTTGTATGGTTTGATGCTAATAATTTAAGGTTAATAATAATTGTGTATTGATGAAAATGATGTTTGATGAATTAGGGCTGTGTTTTATTTGTTTTGATTGAAACTGAATGAAATAAATAAATTAGAAGGGTATGTTTTGTAATTTTCCAAACTTGCTGGATATTTTTGTAATTCATTTTAGACCTGTTATAATTCATATAAATTGTGACTTGAGGGTGTGATGTGAAAATTTTGTATTTAAAGGGTTTATTTAGTAAATTATATAACTTAAAGGTATGTTTTGAAATTAACTAAACTTGGAGGGTTAATTCTTGAAATTTTGAAAATATGAAGGATTTGGGTCGTATATAGTTTATTTAGGGGCTGGAAATGTAATTTTGTTAATTAAATTGATGTAATTGTAATTTCTATAATTAAAAAGGTTTAAATTGTAAATATTGTAACTAGAAGGACTAATAATGTAAATATGGATGTGGTATGTATATTTCGGCCTAAAAATGATGTAGGGGCTGTTTGTGACATTTTTGTAAATTTAGGTGACTTATGTGCTAATTATGTTAGTTAATGGTTTAAATATGGAAAAGGGATAATTTAAGGATTAATATGTAACTTGTGAAACTAAAGGGTGTAAAGTGCATAATTGAAATTTTTGACTTATGTGACTTATGTTTATGTGTTATAATAAGAATATTTTCATTTGTGACCCTTAACTTGCTAAATTGACACTTTTAACCCTAAAACATATTAAATGACTTTATGAAACCCTAATTTCAGAAATTACTTATAATACGAAATTCTTAACATATTTAATAATGGGAACTTATTAAAAGGATAAACTTAATCATATTGAATGTAATTATAATTGGAAAATTGATAAAATGGAAATTCTGCTATTTATGGAAACCTGCTATTTTTGGAAAGTACTAATTACGGAAACTTACTAAAAATAGAAAGTCTTCTAAAATACCTAAACTACTTAAAGCAGAAACTTACTAAATATGGAAAGATAACTAAAAGAGGAAACTTACATGATTTGGACTCTTCTTGATTCGTATCCATTCTCTTCTAGGTTCGGTGAAGCGGGAGTGATCTGTCTCTCTTTGTTTGATTTTTGACCTTGCTTTTGTGTTTGGAATAAGGTACAGATATTCCGTACTCTTTCGGAAAGAGTACAACTTCCTTCTCTCTCATGACTTTTCTCTCTCCTTTATATTATTTGGACGTTGATATTGATCCTTTGATTTACCCTTTGACATTGATCCTTTGATTGACCCTTTGATATTAATCCTTTGATTGACCATTTGATATTGACCCTTGATGTTGACCTTTGATATTGAACATTTGACAAATTGAACCTTGATTATGATTTGGCACTATTACTTCGATATTGAACCTTGACTACATGACCCTTTAGTATTTACCCAGGTATTACTTGTTGTGGAGTAGCCACAAGTATAACATTGATGCACCAATGTTATGTACTCTAGTGGGGCTGGAGAGATGTCCCCCACCGACCCTGATTTGTTATCGGATACTGCTATGATTATGATTTGTTTGCAGGGGCGTATGGATGCATCCTAGATTTGATTGATTGATTGATTGTTTGATTGAGACTACTATATTGACTACATGCTACATTTGTTTGGTGATTGGGTGTGCGTGCATTGCAACCCCTCACATATTGGGAGTTGATCACTCCATATTGGGTTACTATTGGATTGGATTGTATATTGATTGGGGCTGGGGTAAAATACTGATTCCACATACATAACATCTTACACTTAACCTTGATATCTTTTGATTACCCATTTGACACCATATGTAATCTATCTTCGTATTCCTTTGATTATCATATCTCTTTTGTATTGTTTTGTTATTTGTTTGATATCTGTTCACTGAGCTTTTTATGCTCAGTCGCTTTCTTTTTCATGCGGTAGGTTTAGTAGGAAGCTGGGTTATGGATGAGTGATCTTATTTTGTGCTTAGAAGACTTCTCCCTGATTAGCTACTGGCTAGACTTAGAGATGATTAGAAGTATTTGATGTTGGGCTTAGTATATTGTACTTTGGCTTAGTTCATTATTGTTGCTTTTTTGTAGTTTGTACTTTGTTTAGTTTCATTTGTAACCTTCATAAAGTTTGTATGGTAATGTATCTCCATTTCGCTACAATACTAATACAAAACTTACAAAGGTAACAAAAGAAAACTAATCAAAGTACAAGGTAAAAAAAAAGGGCAACAATAATTGTAACACCCCAACCCGACAAGGGTAAAAATGTCACAAATTATGGTGTTACATCAGAACAAACTGAAAAAACAGAAACTTACTTCAAATAACTATTGTCAAATTCTTCACTCAGTTCTACACTCAAGCCCTGAAAACTATCCCAAAAGCTATCTTGAATACCTGCCGCGGTGAAAGAAAATGCGGCTGAGCTACTAAAGCTCAGTGAACGGATATAACAAAAGAAAACTGAAATAAATGATGAAGTACAGAAGATATAATTTTGGGAAACATATTTAGGTTTAACAGATAATACAGAAATGTAAAGTGTAGGTTAAATAAGGAATCTATACAGTCACCTGTATAAACAGAATCAGAACATACCATGAGCTCAGAAACATATCATAATCATACCATAATCACATAAGTTGTACAAGGAGTAGCTAGCTCCATTGCACCGGAAGTGAAAGGGGTACATTGCACGTACAACCAGTCACTAAATAGAATCATATCATATCATAACAGAAAACAGATCTAGGATGCATCCATATGCCCTTGAAAATTAGTGTACATTCATATATAACAGAAGGGACGTGGCAGAACATCACTTTAATGCCTTAGAGTCATGCCATAGGTGCATCTATGACATAGACATGGAACCCCCATGCCTAGTGAAGCTCATGTAACAAAAGATTCATACAAAGGTTCAAATCATACTTGTCATATCAGAAAACAAAGGTTCATATCAAAAGTTCATAACAGAAGGTTCATAGTAAAGGTTTATCATAGTAAAGGTTCAAACAGAAATTTCAATAGAGGTTGTAATCACGAAGGAAACCTTAAAAGTAAGGTCAGAATATCCGTACCTCGAACAGAAGCAAAGCTGACAGAAGTAGAAAGATCAAATAATGGAATAGAACTTTCCTTCAGAAATCTACACACGATGTATTACTCATTAATATATTATTCGATCATTTACTTTCTCATATTCCATATTAGTTCTAGGGTTTACATAAACATTTAGGTTAAATATTTAATAACTTGTTAATATAGTTTTAGGGTTTAAAGTGTACTTATATTAAAGTATAAGGTTTTAATTATAAATGTCACAAGTTTTATATATTATCCAAGTTAGTCCCCCAACTTTTATATTTTATGAATTAATCCTTATATTTTAGTAATTCACACTTTACACCCTTTAAGTTAGAAAATTACAATTTGAACTCCTCAATTATATAATTTACCAAATAAATCTTTTAAATATCAAAATTACATTTTATACCCCTATACATATTTTATACGAGTTACCCTACATAATTTATAGTTTATAAAATTAAGCCTCAAGTTTCAATATTTACAAAACACACCCATAACTTTCTACAAACCATTCGGACCCTTAATTACACCACAAAACCCTAACCCAAGCCTCATTAATTACCCTAAACCAAACCCTAACCCTTTTCTTTTACTTTTAATTTCTTATCAACCGATTACCAAATAAATCCCAAAACAATTTCTAACCTTCGACTATCATGGAACTGATTTTATTAGAGTTTCATAACATGTATAGGACCTTTATAAAATAGATTCCAAGTGCAAAAAAATACTTATAGCTGATTTGAGTTTTAATCGATTTTTAGGGTTTTTCAGTTTCTATAAATTCGTACGAGCTACAAAACGTGCATGATTCAATTTTACTATTTTATACAGATAATATATGATATATACGATACTTGAAAAATACCAGAAAGATTTTAAGACGTGTGAACAAACAGATGGGATTTTTACCTCTCGGTTTAGTTAAATCGACCCAAACAATCTCCCAAGCTCAAACGATCACACCTCAGACCTTTGCACTATTTTTCTAGTCTTCTTAAGCTTGAAAAACGTTTAGAAAAAATAGCTGAGAGTTATAGAAATTTTATATTCGACTGTGAGGTATTTTTGGATTTGTCGACTTTTATTTAAAGTCGGTTTAGGGTTTTTAAATTTATAAAACGTGTAGGTGTATATATATAATAGAATAATACTTATCTTGGGCTGGTAATTATGGGATAAATTCCAAGTTTTGATAATATATAAGTTTCCTATTTATTTGGGATTTATTTACTTATTATAATTACTTATAAATATACATAAATAATTAAATAAATCGACTTAGTAATTATATATATACAGGAAATATTTTATTTTTACAATAAGTGATATATTTTATTCATACATAACTTGTTATGATCATATATTACCAAATTCAAAATTTCTAGGTCTTATTTGCCGTTTCATTTACTTATTATTTAAATTCTAAGTTATAAGGGCATTTTGGTAATCTTGCATGTTTTAGAATTTCAGGTATTACAATAATACTAAGCCTAATATAACAGCTTCTAAACATCTCTAAGTCCAACAAGCATCTAATAGGGTGAAGTGTTCTAGGCCCAAAAGCAAAACCTCCGTCCATAACCCAGCCTCCTACTAAACCTGCCGCAGGAAAAGAAATACGGCTGAGCTTAAAAAGTTCAGTGAACGGATATCAACAAATAACAAAGCGATACAATAGAGTTAGGAATAATCATAGGAATATGAGGATGGATTACATATGGTGTCAAACGGTTTCTAATTCATCTAGGCCATGTGAAGAAGGAATGGTTTCTATTTCCGTTTGGTCTTTTCTATTATCTTGCTTTGTCATCGGGTTAAGGTACAGATATTCCGTACTCTTTCGGCAAGAGTACAACTTCCTTCTCTCTCATGACTTTTCTCTCTCTCCTTTATATTATTTGGACTTTGATATTGATCCTTTGATTGACCCTTTGATATTGACCCTTGAAGTTGACCTTTGATATTGAACATTTGACAATTAAACCTTGATTATGATTTGGAATTTATACTTTGATATTGAACCTTGACTACATGACCCTTCAGTATTTACCCAGGTATTACTTGTTGTGGAGTAGTCACAACCATAGCATTGATGCACCAATGTTATGTACTCTAGCAGGGCTGGAGAGATGTCCCCCACCGCCCCTGATTTGTTATCGACTACTGCTATAATTATGATTTGTTTGCAGGGGCGTATGAATGCATCCTAGATTTGATTGATTGATTGATTGAGACTACTATATTAACTACATGCTACATTTGTTTGGTGACTGGGTGTGCGTACATTGCAACCCTTCACATTTTGGGAGTTGATCACTCCATATTGGGTTACTATTGGATTGGATTGTATATTGATTGGGCCTGGGGTAAAATACTGATTCCACATACATTACATCTTACACTTAACCTTGATATCTTTTGATTACCCTTTTGACACCATATGTAATCCATCTTCATATTCCTTTGATTATTCCTAACTCTATTGTGTCGCTTTGTTATTTGTTGATATCTGTTCACCTAGCTTTTTAAGCTCAGCCACATTTCTTTTCCTTCGGCAGGTTTAGTAGGAGGCTGGGTTATGGACGGAACATTTTTGTGACATGATTAAATTACTAAAATACCCTCCAATTTGAAATTTTGAAGAATTAAGTACGTTTACCAAACAAGCCCTATATTAAAAAACGATTATCGTATGATCACAAACATGAACATGTAACTTCAAATAAACTCCATTTGAGCTACTACAACATTATTAGAACTCAAGAATGTGAAATTTGGATTAAGAACTAAATATTTCACGTTACGTGACCTAACGGGTCCAAGAACCTTTAAAACTTGTACATAACTTATAAATTAAATAAATTAAATTATCCTAAGTATGTTATATACAAATTTTGGTCGAAATTATCTTCATTGCTCCTTAATGCCCCCCCCCCTGATTTATTATGATTGCCAAGTTTCCTATTTAGTTATAAATCATATCAATTACATTTATTCCCATTAATTCACCATAACATCTCATAACATAAAATTAAATGCATTTTCTTCTTCCTCTCCATTTCATACAACTCATACATACAAAAACACACCAAAATACTCTCACAATTGGTTGGGATTAGCAGATGCAAATAATTCATACGCTTTCTTTTTCAAAAACCCTAAAAACACAAGAAACATCCATTCAAGGCCATACGAATTTTTGAGGGTTGATTAGCGTTTTCTTGGACTTGGTAAGAAGCAAGGAAGGCTGGAAAAATAGTGGTGGTGATTAGGGAAGCTTGGGTTGATCGTTGAGAAATTGTTTGTATCGTATATATTTTGCCGAGTAAGTGAAAATCTTTATACTTTTATTTATGGAAAATAGAAAGTTACCTAAAATAGAAAGCTACTAAATATGGAAAGTTTCTAAAAATGGAAAGTTAACTAAAAAGGGTAACTTAGGTCATTTGAACTAGTCATAATTCGTATGCCCTTGCTTCTAGGTTCGGTGAAGAGGGAGTGATCCGTCTACTTTGTTTGGTTCTAGCTTTTGGTTTGTTTCGGCAAGGTACAGATATTCCGTACTCTTTCAGCAAGAGTACAACTTCTTTCTCTCTCATGACTTTTCTCTCTCTCCTTTATAGTAATTGGACTTTGATATTGTTCCTTTGATTGACCCTTTGACATTGATCCTTTAATTTACCCTTTGACATTGATCCTTTGATTTACCCTTTGATATTGATCCTTTGATTGACCCTTTGATAGTACCCCTTGATGTTGACCTTTGATATTGAACATCTGACAATTGAACCTTAATTATGATTTGGCACTTATACTTTGATATTGAACCTTGACTACATGACCCTTCAGTATTTACCCAGGTATTACTTGTTGTGGAGTAGCCACAACCATAGCATTGATGCACCAATGTTATGTACTCTAGTGGGGCTGGAGAGATGTCCCCCACCGTCCCTAATTTGTTATCGACTACTGCTATGATTATGATTTGTTTGCAGGGGCGTATGGATGCACCCTAGATTTGATTGATTGATTGATTGTTTGATTGAGACTACTATATTGACTACATGCTACATTTGTTTGGTGACTGGGTGTGCGTGCATTGCAACCCCTCACATATTGGGAGTTGATCACTCCACATTGGGTTACTATTAGATTGGATTGTATATTGATTGAGCCTGGGGTAAAATACTGATTCTACATACATTTCATCTTACATTTAACCTTGATATCTTTTGATTACCCATTTGACACCATTTGTAATCCATAATCATATTCCTTTGATTATTCCTAACTCTATTGTATTGCTTTGTTATTTGTTGATATCTGTTCACTGAGCTTTTTATGCTCAGCCGCTTTCTTTTCTATGCAGCAGGTACTTAAGCTAGGATGCGGGGTTTAGCTTTGGGGATGAGAGAGTGTGGACACACCCTAGAGCTTTATTTTGAATAATGGAATTATTTCCTTATCATTATTTCCGGATTTTGGTCACTTGTATTCGTACTTTGTTTTGTTTGGTTTCGGGGCATTGATGTTGTTAAGTCCCCGTTGAGTACTCTTTTGATGACTTTTTTTAAGACTTCCGCTGTTGATTTGAATTTGTTTGTATCTGATATGTCACCATAATGTAATGTTTCTACCCTTGCCGGGTTGGGGTGTCGAAGTCTTCTAAGCCCAAAATAAGATCTGTCATCCATAAACCCAGCTTCCGACTAAACCTGCAGCATGAGAAAAGAAATGCGGCTGAGCTTACAAAGCTCAGTGAACAGATATCAAATAGATAACAAAACCATACAAAAGAGATATGATAATCAAAGGAATACGAAGATAGATTACATATGGTGTCGAATGGGTAATCAAAAGATATCGAAGTTAAGTGTGAGATGTAATGTATGTAGAACGCAGGAACCTAGTCAAGACGGCGAACCTGGAGCTGATGAAGAACATACAGTCTCACTTCCCTATTCATCTTAGTTGTACTAAGACATATTAAGAGTGGAAGCAGACTGGATGATGAGGAGATTGAAGACCGTACCAGAGATTCACATTGCTCAATCACATTCCAAGAAGAAACTACAAAAAGGCTTAAGGAACCAAACTCAAGTTAATGATTCCATTTCACTCTCAGATCGGAAGATGGACGGAGATTGGTCATTCGGACATAAGAAGATTATGAAAAGACGAATTCTTAAGAAGGACCTTATGATGGAGAAATTGATGCCTTAGCGACATGTTTCTTTCTGATGATGATTGTTTGATTTTGTTACGTCTTTCCGAGCTTCATTTGTTTTGTCCACATCGTTTTGTTATTGATCTTTGAATAGGACTAACCCAGGAGTTAGTTGGACTGATAGGTGGAATTGTAGATTTGTTTCACTGATTGAGATAAAGTATGATCATCATGAGGGCATATTTATATGATGCTAGTATTATGACGTCTGGCCAACGTGATAATACTTACATCATATAACGTGCACTTATTGTGTTCATAGGATGTCTCGAGAAGTGCCTTAGTGGAGACTTAGATTTTGTTTTCATTTGCGACGATCTTTGAATAGTGAGACCTTAGGATTCTTTTGATCTGTACGTTGATCTGCCTTATCGCCGTACGTTTTGATACGTTTGGATTCTCTTCACGCTACTATTTGACTTCGATATTTTGATAAAAGATCCTAAGTTCTGTTGTAGAGCTCCCTGTCATTGATATTTTCGATCGACCTGACTTCTGCCTATATGAATTTGATCTGTTAAGAGCTACGCCTATGTCTTGCTATGTATACGCCTCTTATCTCAATGGATCCGTTTCATGATAATCTGTTATGAGTTCCAAGAATCAATATTTGTCGGCTTACGTGAATTTGAAAGGTTGTATTGAAGATGAAACTATTTGGAAAATCTGAAAAGTTAAACTTGTATATATCCCTCTCATGATTGCTATCATTCAATACGTTCTCATCTGATCATTTGAATTCCTTGTCCACGGGCGAAATACCCACCCGATCCTATATCTTCCTTCGTATATCCTTTAAGGGGATACAATTGTCATCACTTACTTTTGGTATATGATTCTTTTGATATGAATTCTGTGTGATGTGCCTTCTCTGGAGAAGCCGAAACCATCTTTGAATCAATAAGATCAAGTATTAAGAAACAAGATCATTCCGTTCGTTGAAATTCTTAAAGTCTAAATTTGTGCGAGTTATATTACTCCTTTCTGTTCATAGTTTGGTGTACCTTCTTTTTGTTTACCACCTTACTTTTTGCATTTTCGAGGACAAAAATTCTTTTGAGGGGGAGATAGTTGTAAAACCCACATTTTCATAACATGTTTAAATTACCAAAATACCCTCTAATTTGAAATTTTAAAGAATTGTGTTCGGTTACCAAACAAGCCCTAAATAAAAAACAATTATCATACGATCACAAACATGGACATGTAACTTCAAGTAAACAACATTTGAGTTCCAACAGTTGTTAAATACAAAATTTCAAAATATGCAAAATGACCAAAATGCCCCTAATGCTTCAAAATTCAATAAACCACTTAAATAAACACCAAATAAATCACAAACACTTGGTAATTAGCAATATATGATACATGATAATTTTTTAATGAACATTATAATATTATAATGCCCTAAAAATGTTTGTCACCTTTATTTTAATATCTTTTGGCCGAATTACATTTATTTGTATACTTCTTATTATTATTTAAAATATGTAAAACTATGGGATAATCACTAATATTTTTGGGAAGATTCAGAAAATCAGGAATTGGTCTATTATACCTTAATATGCCCGAATATACCTCCCCCATATCCTCTATATTTATTTCCCATTATTTGTTCCCATTTTTAAAAGTTAAAACCCCTAAAAACCATCAAAACTCCATACGGTGGCTCAACAATATATGGAGGCTCCTTTTTATTTTTCTTGGATGTGGTTGGAAGATAGGAAGGTGGGAAAAATAGTGGTTAAAGCTGTGGTGCTTTAATTCGAAGGCTGGAATTTTTCCTGTGTTTGAAATTGGTCATAAAATATATCTGGTGCTCGATTCCTATGAAGGGTATTCTTTGTATCTTTCGTTCTGTCAATTGATCTGTAATAAATGTATAAAAATTATCCATTCATGCTATATTGATCGTTTGGATTTTAAAGAAATCATAAACCCTAAAAAACAATTATATCCAAATCGGCTATATGGAATTTTGTGTGCTTCGAAGTTATTTTATTCAGGTACTATACACGTTATTAGACTCTAATAAAATCAGTTTCATGATGATCAAAGCTTAGAAACTTGTTTTGGGTTTATTTATTTTACCGATTACAAAATAAAAAGAAAATAGAAAACTAGGGCTTGTAAAATTAGGGTTAGGGTTTGTATGATTTGATGCTAATAATTTAAGGTTAACAATAATTGTGTATTGATGAAAATGATGTTTGATGAATTAGGGCTATGTTTTATTTGTTTTGATTGAAACCGAATGAAATAAATAAATTAGAAGGGTATGTTTTGCAATTTTTCAAACTTGCTGGATATTTTTGTAATTCATTTTAGACCTGGTATAATTCATATAAATTGTTACTTGAGGGTGTGATGTGAAAATTTTGTATTTAAAGGGTTTATTTAGTAAATTATATAACTTAAAGGTATGTTTTGAAATTGATTAAACTTGGAGGGTTAATTCTGGAAATTTTGAAAATATGAAGGATTTGGGTTGTATATAGTTTATTGAGGGGCTGGAAATGTAATTTTGTTAATTAAATTGATGTAATTGTAATTTCTATAATTAAAAAGGTTTAAATTGTAAATATTGTATCTAGAAGGACTAATTATGTAAATATGGATGTGGTATATATATTTTGGCCTAAAAATGATGTAGGGGCTGTTTGTGACATTTTTGTAAAGTTAGGTGACTTATGTGCTAATTATGTTAGTTAATGGTTTAAATATGGAAAATGGGATAATTTAAGGATTAATATGTAACTTGAGAAACTAAAGGGTGTAAAGTGCATAATTGACATTTTTGACTTATGTTTATGTGTTATAATAAGATGATTTTCATTTGTGACCCTTAACTTGCTAAATTGACAGTTTTAACCCTAAAACATATTAAATGACTTTATGAAACCCTAATTTCAAAAATTACTTATAGTACAAAATCCTTAACATATTTAATAATAGGGAAAATTACTAATATAGCCCGTTGCCCAGCGGGTTAGGCATATGTAGCCCCTTTTTTGAAAATTATCGTTTTAGCCCGGGTTGCCCAGGGCAACTAACGTGTAACCAGCTACAGGATGACACGTGTCCGACCAACCACTATTGGTACGCCGTACATGCTTCGTATTGTATTTTGGGCAATATTTGTTTTTTGGGCAACCAATACAGAGCAACTGGGTATTTTGGTCATTTAACATGGATTAAAACAATGACCTTATATTGATCTAAGTACGAGAAGAAGCCTACAGTCATACATACAAAAATGGTGAACCAGTCAACGTCTCCTGCTCGCCATCGCCGTCGCGCAAAGTTGTCGTCTCCATCGTGGACCATCCCGTTGTATCCCCTTTAGTCGGTCGTCTCCATCGGAAACTGCCTTATTCATTTTAATTCACGACGGCTCCGGCCCACTCTACCACCATTGGTTTTGTGAACCTTTCTGCAGCTTGTGAGGGATCCGGTTGAATATGATTATAGCCTTTTCACAATAGGTGTTATAATCTTTTTGCAGATTTTGAGGGATCCGATTGAATCTGATTCTACCCTTTTCAAATTAGGTGTTATACTCCTTGTTTAACTAAAATTAAGGTACTTTTTCTTTATTTTTTATGTTGGTTTGATATGCATTTTCAGTTTTTCACTATATGTAATTTGTTAATTTTGCTTCTTTTTTCTTAAAATTTTTTATTTTATTTATTTATTTATTTTTATAATTATTATTTTTTTGTGATTTTTTTTTTTTTTTTTTTTTTTTTTTTTTTTTTTTTTCTAATATAGGTTGATATGCTTTGAACATAGTTTGTGTAAAAAAATAAAGGATCTTATCGACACTCTTTATGCTGCATTATGGCCTAGGTAAGAGGTTGATTAAGTACAAGCTGATAAAGTACAAGCATTTCTGAATAATTCAAGTTGGCTGTGTTTGAACCTTACTCCATGGTTTTAGTAGACTAACTATAGGGTGAAAATATATTTGCCACAACTTTGAGGTTTTGCAATAATCCGGCTCTGTTGATTGAATGGTATGTCAGAGCTGGACTTAGCCAATCAGGCATCGGGTTCTGACATCCATCATGTGTTAGAGATTAATGGTCTTATAAGTTGTTATATTTATGTTAAAGCATACCAAGAAGCTACGCAGTTAGATTTAATAGTTGTAATCTCTAATTCTTATGTCATTCTAATTTTCCAGGAGATGAAGACACGTGACTAAGATATTTGACAATAGATAAACTAATGGAGCAATCTCTTTTAATAGGTTTTTAATTTTTGTTTATATATAGTTTTATATATTTTGGTATGTGAGGTCTCCATAGACGATGTAAATCTAAACAAAACTTAAATTGCAGATGTATTACAAGCGGTGGTTGGTAATTAGTTAATAGGCCTAACCCTATTTTTGGCATGATGACTCTTTTAATGTATTAAATTGAAATAAATAATTAAACCAAATATGATTAATGTGATGTGTAATCATTTATTGCAGTAATAAATACATGATTAATTAATGTGATTTATCCACATAAATATTAACTTGAAAACTATAATTTGATGTGTAATCATTTATTAAAGTAATAAATATGATTAATTAATGGTTTTATAGTTTGGGTTTTGCTAAGCTCTGCTGACTGGGCAAAGGTTAAGTGCAATTAATGAAAAAAAAAATCCTATTAAATCAAAAAATGCTTTTAATGAACATTTATTCATATCTAAAATTACCATAATTGATCACTATTTTAATATTAATTAAGTCTAGCATTCATATTACACACATCTAAACAAATGCCCAATGGGCACAGATTAGCAAAAACCTCATAGTTTAGTAGTTAAAATGTTATATTATTTTCATGCAGTTGTGTGTATAAAGATTAAAATTATTTTTACTCTTGTTTAGAATTTTATACTAACTGGCTCATGTTCATGGTTTTGGTCTATCAGATATACAATCTTAGTATTGTCCGATATGGGACATTTCGTGACTATTGTCAGAGATAAGCTAAATGTGAAACTTTATAAGCATTATGTGAAAGATGTATTGATTAAAGAAACAACTTTAACATAAAAACATGATACAAAACTAAGTATAATAAACACATTTATCATATTCTTATTCAGGACATATAAATTAATTATTGATGGTAATCTTAAATGTCTTTATCATTTCTCGATAACAGACTCATCATCAACATTCGCATCATCATAATCAAGAATATGATTGTGGTATAGACATTCTTTGTTAACACATATCCATTCATCATTCTCATCATGGTTAACAGCTGCATCATCAACAATTTTATTAGATACCAATGTCTCATCGTGATGATTATTGTATAAACATTCTTTGTTTACACACATCCATTTATCATTATCTTCATCAAAATCCTGGAAATAATTTAATATAAGTAAAACGACATAAGTATTTGTTAATATTTCTATCAAAACTAAGAAAACTCATACCGATTCATCATCTGATAAGATTATTACGGGGTGGATCTTGGATGCAAAAATCATTTGGTGATGCTTTATCAACTTGTTGCTGCTTATAATCAAAGGCATAAATGTTAAAAGGATGTACTTAGCGTATTCATATACGATTATGGTATTAGCATGAACAGAAGTAGATAAACTATAGAGAAAAACGTTTGTTTACCTTTGATGACTTCTGATGTTGATGATCCATCTTAACGTCATCCAACATTGGATGAATGTCGCACAACTGAGTCATATTTTGTTCCATTGACAATAGACAGAATAATGTTACTCTTTAACACACTTATATAAAGTAGGAGAGGGAAGATGTAATTGATAATATCTATATATGAAATCCCTTTTTATAGATAAAGGATTAGGTCAAAATGGTTTTAAAATTTAGTAAATTTTGGTGGATAATTAAGGAAACAATTTGAAAATTTAAATTATTCCAAAAAATGATGGAAATGATTTCATATAATCTTCATATATCGTTAGCAAAAACCTTTTTTTTCCTACTTTTTTTTTTTTTTTTTTTTTTTTTTTTTTTTATATATATATATATCTTTTGCAGGTTTATGAGTTAATTAACTCCATCTTGTGTTTGAGATTAATGGTCTTATAAGTTGTTATATTTATGTTAAAGCATACCAAGAAGATACGCAGTTAGATTTAATAGTTGTAATCTCTAATTCTTATGTCGTTCTAAGTTTCCAGGAGATCAAGACACGTGACTAAGATATCTGACAATAGATAAACTAATGGAGCAATCTCTTTTAATTGGTTTTTAATTTTTTAATTTTTGTTGATATATAGTTTTATGTATTTTGGTATGTGAGGTCTCCATAGATGATGTAAATCTAAACAAAACTTAAACAGCAGATGTATTACAAGCGGTGGTTGGTAATTAGTTAATAGGCCTAACCCTATTTTTGGCATGACGACTCTTTTAATGTATTAATTTGAAATAAATAATTAAATCAAATATGATTAATGTGATGTGTAATCATTTATTGCAGTAATAAATACATGATTAATTAATGTGATTTATCCACATAAATATTAACTTGAAAACTATAATTTGATGTGTAATCATTTATTACAGTAATAAATATGATTAATTAATGGTTTTATAGTTTGGGTTTTGCTAATCTCTGCCGACTGGGCAAAGGTTAAGTGCAATTAATGAAAAAAAAAAATTCCTATTAAATCAAAAATACTTTTAATGAACATTTATTCATATCTAAAATTACCATAATTGATCACTATTTTAATATTAATTAAGTCTAACATTCATATTACACACATCTAAACAAATGCCCAATGGGTACAGATTAGCAAAAACCTCATAGTTTAGTAGTTCAAATGTAATATTATATTCATGCAGTTGTGTGTATAAAGATTAAAATTATGTTTACTCTTGTTTATATTTTTATACTAACTGGCTCATGTTCATGGTTTTGTTCAATCAGATATACAATCTTAGTATTTTCCGATATGGGACATTTCGTGGCTATTGTCAGAGATAAGCTAAATGTGAAACTTTATAAGCAATATGTGAAAGATATATTGATTGAAGAAACAACTTTAACATAAAAACATGATACAAGCTAAGTATGATAAACACATTTATCATATTCTTATTCAGGACATATAAATTAATTATTGATGGTAATCTTAAATGTCTTTATCATTTCTCGATAACAGACTCATCATCAACATTCGCATCATCATAATCAAGAATATGATTGTGTTATAGACATTCTTTGTTAACACATATCCATTCATCATTCTCATCATGGTTAACAGCTGCATCATCAACAATTTTATTAGATACCAATGTCTCATCGTGATGATTATGGTATAAACATTCTTTATTTACACACATCCATTTATCATTATCTTCATCAGAATCCTGGAAATAATTTAATATAAGTAAAATGACATAAGTATTTGTTAATATTTCTATTAAAACTAAGGAAACTCATACCGATTCATCATCTGATAAGATTATTACGGGTGGATCTTGGATGCAAAAATCATTTGGTGATGCTTTATCAACTTGTTGCTGCTTATAATCAAAGGCATAAATGTTAAAAGGATGTACTTAGCGTATTCATATACGATTATGGTATTAGCATGAACAGAAGTAGATAAACTATAGAGAAAAACGTTTGTTTACCTTTGATGACTTCTGCTGTTGATGATCCATCTTAACGTCATCCAACATTGGATGAATGTCGCACAACTGAGTCATATTTTGTTCCATTGACAATAGACAGAATAATGTTACTCTTTAACACACTTATAGATAGTAGGAGAGGGAAGATGTAACTGATAATATCTATATATGAAATCCCTTTTTATCGATAAAGGATTAGGTTAAAATGTTTTTAAAATTTTGGTGGATAACTAAGGAAACAATTTGAAAAATTAAATTATCCCAAAAAATGATGGAAATGATTTCATATAATCTTCATATATCGTTAGCAAAAACCTTTTTTTTTCCTACTTTTTTTTTATCTTTTGCAGGTTTATGAGTTAATTAACTCCATCTTGTGTTTGAGATTAATGGTCTTATAAGTTGTTATATTTATGTTAAAGCATACCAAGAAGATACGCTGTTAGATTTAATAGTTGTAATCTCTAATTCTTATGTCGTTCTAAGTTTCCAGGAGATGAAGACACGTGACTAAGATATTTGACTATAATTTTCGTTTCTATATAGTTTTATATATTTTGGTATGTGAGGTCTCCATAGACGATGTAAATCTAAACAAAACTTAAACTGCAGATGTATTACAAGCGGTGGTTGGTAATTAGTTAATAGTCATAACCCTATTTTTGGCATGATGACTCTTTTAATGTATTAAGTTGAAATAAATAATTAAATCAAATATGATTAATGTGATGTGTAATTATTTATTGCAGTAATAAATGCATGATTAATTAATGTGATTTATCCACATAAATATTAACTTGAAAACTATGATTTGATGTGTAATCATTTATTACAGTAATAAGTATGATTAATTAATGGTTTTATAGTTTGGGTTTTGCTAATCTCTGCCGACTGGGCAAAGGTTAAGTGCAATTGATGAAAAAAAATTCCTATTAAATCAAAAAGTGCTTTTAATGAACAGTTATTCATATCTAAAATTACCATAATTGATCACTATTTTAATATTAATTAAATCTAACATTCATATTACACACATCTAAACAAATGCCCAATGGGCACAGATTAGCAAAAACCTCATAGTTTAGTAGTTAAAATGTTATATTATTTTCATGCAGTTGTGTGTATAAAGATTAAAATTATTTTTACTCTTGTTTATATTTTTATACTAACTGGCTCATGTTCATGGTTTTGTTCTATCAGAT
Organism: Artemisia argyi; assembly: GCA_030686995.1. Taxonomy (NCBI): domain Eukaryota; kingdom Viridiplantae; phylum Streptophyta; class Magnoliopsida; order Asterales; family Asteraceae; genus Artemisia; species Artemisia argyi. The sequence goes on along the minus strand of CM060682.1, from coordinate 29,094,700 downwards.
ATACAATCTTAGTATTGTCCGATATGGGACATTTCGTGACTATTGTCAGAGATAAGCTAAATGTGAAACTTTATAAGCATTATGTTAAAGATATATTGATTGAAGAAACAACTTTAACATTAAAACATGATACAAAACTAAGTATGATAAACACATTTATCATATTCTTATTCGGGACATATAAATTAATTATTGATGATAATCTTAAATGTCTTTATCATTTCTCGATAACAGACTCATCATCAACATTCGCATCATCATAATCAAGAATATGATTGTGGTATAGACATTCTTTGTTAACACATATCCATTCATCATTCTCATCATGGTTAACAACTGCATCATCAACAATTTTATTAGATACCAATGTCTCATCGTGATGATTATGGTATAAACATTCTTTGTTTACACACATCCATTTATCATTATCTTCATCAAAATCCTGGAAATAATTTAATATAAGTAAAACGACATAAGTATTTGTTAATATTTCTATTAAAACTAAGGAAACTCGTACCGATTCATCATCTGATAAGATTATTACGAGTGGATCTTGGATGCAAAAATCATTTGGTGATGCTTTATCAACTTGTTGCTGCTTATAATCAAAGGCATAATTGTTAAAAGGATGTACTTAGCGTATTCATATACGCTTATGGTATTAGCATGAACAGAAGTAGATAAACTATAGAGAAAAACGTTTGTTTACCTTTGATGACTTCTGCTGTTGATGATCCATCTTAACTTCATCCAACATCGGATGAATGTCGCACAAATGAGTCATATTTTGTTCCATTGACAATAGACAGAATAATGTTACTCTTTAACACACTTATTGAGAGTAGGAGAGGGAAGATTTAACTGATAATATCTATATATGAAATCCCTTTTTATAGATAAAGGATTAGGTTAAAACGGTTTTAAAATTTAATAAATTTTGGTGGATAACTAAGGAAACAATTTGAAAAATTAAATTATCCCAAAAAATGATGGAAATGATTTCATGTAATCTCCATATATCGTTAGCAAAAACCTTTTTTTTCCCTATTTTTTTTATCTTTTGCAGGTTTATGAGTTAATTAACTCCATCTTGTGTTAGAGATTAATGGTCTTATAAGTTGTTATATTTATGTTGAAGCATACCAAGAAGATATGCCGTTAGATTTAATAGTTGTAATCTCTAATTCTTATGTCGTTCTAAGTTTCCAGGAGATGAAGACACGTAACTAAGATATTTGACAATAGATAAACTTATGGAGTAATCTCTTTTAATAGGTTTTTAATTTTTTAATTTGTGTTTATATATAGTTTTATATATTGGTATGTGAGGTCTCCATAGTTGATGTAAATCTAAACAAAACTTAAACTGCAGATGTATTACAAGCGGTGGTTGGTAATTAGTTAATAGGCCTAACCTTATTTTGGCATGATGACTTTTTTAATGTATTAAATTGAAATAAATAATTAATGTGATGTGTAATCATTTATTGCAGTAATAAATACATGATTAATTAATGTGATTTATCTACATAAATATTAACTTGAAAACTATAATTTGATGTGTAATCATTTATTACAGTAATAAATATGATTAATTAATTGTTTTATAGTTTGGGTTTTGCTCATCTCTGCTAACTTGGCAAAGGTTAAGCGTAATTAATGAAAAAAAAAATCCTATTAAATCAAAAAATGCTTTTAATGAACATTTATTCATATATAAAATTACCATAATTGATCACTATTTTAATATTAATTAAGTCTAACATTCATATTATACACATCTAAACAAATGCCCAATGGGCACAGATTAGCAAAAACCTCATAGTTTAGTAGTTAAAATGTTATATTATGTTCATGCAGTTGTGTGTATAGAGATTAAAATTATGTTTACGATTGTTTATATTTTTATACTAACTGGCTCATGTTCATGGTTTTGTTCTATCAGATCTACAATCTTAGTAGTGTCCGATATGGGATATTTCGTGACTATTGTCAGATATAAGCTAAATGTGAAACTTTATAAGCATTATGTGAAAGATATATTGATTGAAGAAACAACTTTAACATAAAAACATGATACAAAACTAAGTATGATAAACACATTTATCATATTCTTATTCAGGACATATTAATTAATTATTGATGGTAATCTTAAGTGTCTTTATCATTTCTCGATAACAGACTCACCATCAACATTCGCATCATCATAATCAAGAATATGATTGTGGTATAGACATTCTTTGTTAACACATATCCATTCATCATTCTCATCATGGTTAACAGGTGCATCATCAACAATTTTATTAGATACCAATGTGTCATCGTGATGATTATGGTAAAACATTCTTTGTTTACACACATCCATTTATCATTATCTTCATCAAAATCCTTGAAATAATTTAATATAAGTAAAATGACATAAGTGTTTGTTAATATTTCTATTAAAACAAAGGAAACTCATACCGGTTCATCATCTGATAAGATTATTATGGGTGGATCTTGGATGCAAAAATCATTTGGTAGAAGTAATGTTGTAAGTCTAAAAATAAGTCTGAAAATTACACCATGCTTATTTTGTTGTAAGTCTGAAATTTTTGTGCATTAATGTGTTGTAAACCATGCTTAGTTTCTTGTAAGTAATAAATTTTTGGAGAGAGAGTCATGCATGCTTTATGTTGTATAAATTAACTTTGTAATGTTTGAGGTCGAATGAGATAAGACAATTTGAAAACGATGTTATTTTGTCATTGCTAATGATGTAGAATCTTTTGCAGTTGAGCATCTCGACTTGGCTTTCCAAGAATATAGGATATGTTGTCTGAAGTGTCATTACACCGAAGATGTTGAGCGGGACATTTTATGTCTTCAAGTGAGATTGTAAGAAATATATGTTCATAAAGCTTTGAATTTTTACTTTTAGGGTTTCATAGATATCACAGCTCAAAACTTTGAAATAAATCTATTTATTTAAACTTCCAACACTAGTTTAATTATGAATCTTCTACCATCGGTTTGTAAATATTCATGGCCATGTATACAAAATTACAAATAATGAACCAGTTAGAATAAAATATTCTTAATTTACATCATTTAATTTTGCGTTCTCGGTTTGTATACGTTTGATAAGTCATAGATTAGTAAGTCGATTAGTGTTTAGCTTCTATAGATTCAATAATCAAACGGTATTTGCTTTGAGTTGCGTATGAATGCAATCAGGAAAATGTGTCTCGGAAATACAAGAACCTCTTTGATGGAAGAAACGTAAATTCTTTGCTCATTTAAACAGTTTGCTCAAGAGTAATGATAGAGTGTATATCTCTCCAACATGTTTTCATGTTGATGAAAATTCCATGCTTGCGCGTGAAAGTCATCCTCATGAGGTACCAAAAGGAATTATGTTCGAAATTTTAACGTCTTTTACATTGTGACTTATGTTTTCAACATCGATCTTGAGTTTGTGTAATTTGCGTCATACATATACGGGTGTGTTCGGCAACAAGTTTATTGAAGCTTATAAAAGCTTGAGCTCTTAAAGTCAGCTATTTTATAAAACAAGTTTTATTTAATACACAAGATTATGAAGCGTTTATAAACTACTCCGTATAAGTTTCTATAACTAAGCTCAAACTATTTTGTAAATGTTAAAGGGGTACTTCTCTACTTCTCTACTTCAGATGTTCATATCATTGGAGTTTTCTTATCATATATTGCAAATGTTAAAGGGGTACTTCTCTACTTCAGATGTTCATATCATTACCCTATTGTCACTTATAAGTTGATCATTTGAAAGTCATGTTCCTTTACAATCCTGTGCAAGGAATTCTTTTTTTTAAAGGCTAGATATTTTATTAGAGAAAAGGCTCCAAAAAGGAGGTCAAAAGGATACAAAATAATAAAAAGAAAAACAAAACAACAACTAAAGAACAGAATTACAGGAGAACAAATTACAGGAAAGTAAACAAATCAAAAGAGCGAGATATCCAACAATTCCAATTAGCGGGTCTCGAAGAAGTTGTAGAATTATAGAATCGTATGTATTGAATGAATAATATGTTCGGTATATGAGATAATATATAAGATACAATATGGGCCTAATACACATGGGCCTAATCCCCTAATACTTATCGTCTAACACTCCCCCGCAGTTTGAGCAGGAGGAGACCGAACACTCAAGCTGTCACGAAACTCAGCAAACAAGGCAGACGACAACCCTTGAATATTTAATTGGTATTCACCTTCACGTTTACTGTATTCACATGCACTAGTAGAATAGTAATTGGTGTGCCAGGTTGTAATATACTAACCAAAACACAACAACCAAAGAAATCTTAATAAAATATATACCTATTAAATTCAAAGAAACCTTTGTCACCAAGTAAAGGTTATTATCATAGCAATAGCAGAAACAACGAAGACCTTTATCTTCGAATCAACTTCACTTCGACAACAAACCAAGCAAATCAAACCAAACTGTTCGACAGTAGGGATGGTTAGGGTTTGGGTGATCGAACAGTAGGGTATAGAAAACAAGCAAAGCAAACCGGTCGACAACACACGTGGTCGACAAACCAATAAATCACCCGTCGACAACTCTTGGTCGACAAACAGAGATCGTCAACAACTCTTGGTCGACAAAGAAAGAAAAAAAAATAACGACAGGAAACAAAAAGAGAACGAGCACTTAAGGTTTAAACCTGCGGAAGGTGGGGATCGGTTAGGGTTGATACCATGTAGAATTATAGAATCGTATGTATTGAATGAATAATATGTTCAGTATATGAGATAATATATAAGATACAATATGGGCCTAATACACATGGGCCTAATCCCCTAATACTTATCGTCTAACAGAAGCACGAGCAGAAATCCAAATCTTGGATATCCTATGAATGGAAGGAAAGATATCCTCCTCTTTGATTTTATCGACACGATCTTGTTGAGCATTAACGATGTTATTTCTCCATTTCCATATTGCCCGAAAAGTGCTTTGGAAAACACCATAAATGTCCTAATTAGATAGCGAACAACCTGTTGAAGCAAACGTACCCAAAGAAATATCCTTGATATCAAATGAGGGGAAGGTACAAGGAGGAGATAACTGCCACCAACTCCAAACTATTTGTGCAAGGAATTCTATTAGTGAAATTCAAGGGAACTTTTGTATTCGTGACATTTTAGAACTGCATATTTGAATATAAAAAAGATTTGCATTTCATTTTACTCTATTCACAATTTACATGACCTGGAGTTTAGTAGTGATATTCATGACCACTTAAGGAAATAACTTGATTTTGTGCATGTTTTCTATAATATAATATAAAATGATAATTTAAAAAGAAAAATGGTCCCACATTTTCTTGTTACCCACACAAAGAAATAAGTCTTCCCCTAGCTCTCAACAGCAAAAACATTGCAAAAATATTCCCGTGAACCACCTTGAACATTACGTAATTAGGTCAAAGTTTTTACAGTGGCGCCCAAAAGCAAACGCGGATCAAGGGTTTGTTCTGAGCAGAAATTAAAAGGTAAAAGATTGATGTTTATATTCCTTAAGTTACATATATTTACTTATTGTGACTTCGAGCATAAACATGGTTTATAGATATGATTGTTTTCGGTCACGGAACACTCATGGATTTTGTGACGCAGTGCTAAGTTTGTTAAAAAAAAACCTTGATTTTTCTTAAATGGGCATGGTTTTTAAAAATTGTGTTGGTAATATTGTTTTTAGTTTATTTTAAATGCACTTGGTCAGTTTGAGTTTGTGTCATGTTTGAGTATTTGCTGTACTGATTGTAGTAATGTATTTAGTGCAAATCACGTGAAAAAAAGTATCACAATTCAATTTGAATTTTAGGCACTCAATTTAATTTTTCTCAGTTTAAGGTATCCAAGTTTTATTTTATGCGAGGTTGGTTTTTTTTTTTTTTTTTTTTTTCTTTTTTTTAACTTTCCGAAAATGATAGCTGGTCACAATTTTTTAGCCGAAATGACTTTTAAATGTTCAGTTATAATGATACATTACATTAATTAACCATTTCAGCAGAAAAATGCCCGATTGCATCTTTTTACCTTACACAAAATAAATAAAGTTGAGTACCTAAAATTCAAATTGATCTTTAAGTGTGATACTTTTTGTGCGATTTGCTCTTATATTTAAGTTGGTTGCTTTGGAGAAATAGTTCTTGGGCCAAAATACCGAAAGAGATTGCCTAGGGCTAAGTTTTTGAGAATGACTTGTCGACACCCAAAAGAATGCACGAGGACATGTCCCGTGTATTTAAATCTTTTGAAGAATATTTGAGTCGATTGAGATGCAGGTCGGATCCAGAGAAAAACTCAGTTGCTTTCAAAGTTTTGTAGATCTGACCCTCAGATTCTATGCCTTCCATTTTGGGTTAGGATTATATATATGGTTTAGAGATCTTAGTGTGTGTTTAGTTGGAATATATATTTACTAGTTTTCTTTCTACAACTATGTAGGAATTTGGAGGGGATTTTTATCTCTACAAAATTGTTAGAAAATCTAGAAACTTATTTTGCTGATTTTGAAAACAAATGTGTTTTTTACTTTTCATTGATATGTCCAGAAATAGGAATTTTTGGTTTCCCGAGAATTTTCTGGAAAAAAAAAGGTTTAAATGGCTTTTTGTTTTCCTTATTCCGTACAGTTTTTTGTGGGGAAAAGATAGGTGTTTTCTTTGGCTAAAAGCATTAAAGCTTGTTTTTTTACCACTATTTTCCAAGGAATGACAACTAACCAAATTTAAGTTGTTATCCTTTTCAACATCCACAAGTTTGGTTTATAAGATGATTATTGTTATTTGATAACTTTTTACGAAGTCCATGTACGTTGCAGGGCTTAGCCTGATAACTCTTTTGCCTATGTGATCAACAACATAGCGCCTAGAGCAAAATATCCAATTTTTATCAAAAAATTCAAACTGCCCACAAAATCCGCAAGTTTTGCGAATTTTTTGAAAAAAAAAATCGCAAGGTTTGACTTTGCGAGGTCAAACCTTGCGAATTTTTAAAATCTGATCCCTTTTTCTTCGATTTTCAAGGTTAGCACAAAATACGAGAGTTGTAGATCTCTGTTTTCTCATCAACTCTCTTTTTGAATCAAGCAAAAATAAGTTTGTATGAAGAAGTTATGGTCAAAATACCACAACTACTAAACGAGGAAACATTGTGGTATCTAAAACTTTCATTTTGAGCTAGGCGTGAAAACCGAAAGAAAAGGGAGCAATTTGCAAAAATTCGTAAAGTTTGACTTTTCGAGCCAAACCCTGCGAATTTTTCTTAAAAGAATTTGCAAATCTTGCATTTATTTTAAACCTTTCGAATTTTTGGAAATTTCTCCCTTTTTCTTCGGTTTTCAGGCTTAGCTCAAAGTATAAAGTCATAGATCTCTCTTTTATCGTGTTGATACAAAAGTTGGGCGTTCCTGATTATGGCTCTTGCTCTCGTATCAATTCGCTTCTTAATGCTTGAAACCTGCGCACTAAGAAAATAAACAACACCGTTAGGCTTATCGTGGGATTGTCTCCCACGATTAGACTCCAGCGTGAGAGTAAGTAATCGATTTAGGGTTCTCGTAAAGAGTTTAAGGGTTTGTGAATCGTACCATGAATGAGAATTATGTCATTCCTTATATAGGCGCAGAATCCTTGTAGGGTTCGTGCTCCTTACGTTTCGCACACATAGTGCTTATCCGGGTTAAGGATATCCATTCCATAGATAGAAGATCCCTATCTATTCCGTATATAGTTTGGTTGGGCTTGCGTGAGCCCATTCCTATTATTGATGAGGCCCAAGTTACAATAGCCCACACATGGTGGTTTTAGGCCTTAGTAATGTTTAATATTTGGGCTTGTGGCCCATATATAGACTATACGTCATCATGTCCCCCCAGTCTAGTGTGCGCGGCTCGTAGCCGCAGATGCTAGACTAATCACAACAGCGGTAAGCGTGGCGGGAGAACTTTGAAATATTGCCGCCCAATTTGGAGTACAATGTACCTAGTCATAGATATTTCAAAGAAATACCTCGAAAATCGGGATTTGTATCCACGTGTCCCTCGGAAATCGGGAAAAAGTGCATGTACCGTTTCGGTTTCTAGCCACACGTTTTGTGAGTGGGATCCACGTGGACATCATCTAGGGTTTGTGACCTCCTTATATAAGAGTCACCGCCCCCATTTTACCAAGAACACACAGTAAAAACACATACTCACTTTTTCAAAGCGTTTTTTGCAAAGAAAGTAACTGTTTTATTAGGTAAATTTGTGTGCGATTCTTAGTAAATTTATGAAAATGGTTGCCCAATTAGAAGATTTTCGCTCTGCGATGACTGAGAATGATGTGCGTCAGTTTACATCTGACTACTTCATTTCTCTGGATGTACATCCAGAGGCTCCGGATGTTGATGCGTGCATAGCCGATTTCCCCGAAGGGAAAATAGGATTATACACGCGTTTTTTGAGTACGCGAATTACCGCGTACCGATATCTATTTTTCTGAGCGATTTGCTCAATCACTATCGTCTCCACATCTCACAGCTGCACTGTATAGGTGCGGCTAAGGTGTCGAATTTTGAAGTAAACTACCGTTTACTTGTGATAGAGCCGACCATTGCCTTGTTCCGCGCCTTCTACCACACAACGTGGTCAAATGGGTGGGTGTCCTTTGCGAAGCACCCGGGGGCGCTTCAGTGCTATATTGAGAAGGTAGACTCCCTGAGGCATTGGAGGGAGCATTTTTTCTGGGTTGATGACGTGGTGTTTCCATCACCCTTTGAGTTTTATACTCAAGATACGTTGCCAAGGGATGGGCGCCCCGCACCCGGTTCCTATAATCTGACCGATGCACAGACCCTTGATGCCAACCGCATTCCCATTAACCTTTATCCGGAGGAGTTTTTTGTGCACGTAGGGTTGAGTCGCAATTACTTCGGTGGTGTTGACGAGGTGCCAACCTTCATAGATGAGGAAGGCCGGGGTGGGTGTTCGTCCCTTCTACTTCAAATATGTAAGTTTTTCTATATACGCACGTTTAGTAACTAATCCCTTCTTTTGCTGTTTGTTTATGTGCGCAGAGATGGATCTATTTACTGTGGTTAAGCTGGAAAAGCCAAAGCAGGTGACTGTGGGAGTGCGCCCTCTGAGGGAGGGTGAGCAGCCGCTTCTGGATGCGACCCAGGGTCATCTGACGGTGCTGGGGGATGTTGGCCATGAAGATTCGCCACCTCTCCAAGTAACGCCTGTTCAGAGCGTGGCACTAGATGTGGAGATGGCGCAAGAGGAGGAGGCGCACGCTGAATCATCTGATAGCGTGGAAATATTGAAGCCTAAGGACGTGCTGAAGGAAGAGGTAGCGCAGAATCTAAAGCGCAAAGGGGAGGCTGGGAGCAGTGGCACTTCGAAGAGACGACGCCACCTTATTGGAGATGCGGAGTCATCCGCGGAGGAAGAGACATCCGCTCCTGGTGCGGATAAGAAGGCTGCTGAGGCCTCGCCATTTATGTAAGTATTTTGTCGCATATTGTATATTACTTGTCGTAATATGTTTCTAACAGTTTGCTTTTTTGTATATTGTAGCGATGATGCCACGAAGGATGATGGAGCCTTCGTGGAGACCGTGTCTCCTCCGCAGAATGAAAACAAGGAGGGGAAAGCTGAGGTTGATGAGGGCGTACCTGCGCAGCAATTGATGGATGAGTTGGTTGCGACTATTGCACGTCAAACTGAGCTGGTGGCTCAGTTGAAGACGAGGTACGTCGGGGAGAGTAGTACTCTTGCCCAAAAAGATGAGGAGATAACTATGCTCCGTGCGCAGCTGGCTGAAGCGCAGGCGGAAGTGGGGTCCTCTGGGGTGTACAATGAGAAGGTCACCCATGAGAAGTTGACCGCGATGGCTGAGCTGGAGCAGGCGCGCGGACAACTTCATCAGTACAAGGCCAACCTTACTTGGACAGTAAGGTATTTCGAGGAAAAGGAGGTGGAGCACTTCACGAGTATTGCCAAGTTCAAGGAGCGCATGGAGGAGATTGTCCAGTTGCAGGAGAATAAGCTGCGCGGCCTGAGCATAGAGTACGATGAGGAGTTATACCCTCATCTGATGTCGACCATTGCTGAGCGCAGGTACTTCCTTTTCAGATTTGTATCCTTTACTATATTTTGTTGCTATGCTTTTCCTTAACACAAGTTGTCCTTGTTGATGTAGGTGGTTGATTAGTCACGGACTGCGCCTGGCAGCTATGGGCATTTTGGAGTCCCAAGAGGTGTTGGGTGCCTTTGGGAAGGTGGTCCAGTGTGCCGTGGAGCGTGGGAGGTCGCAGGCTATAGAGGATCTCCATGAGGCTAAGCTATTGAGTAAGGCCTTGACTGAGGTACCTGGCTACAACGCGGCTGCGTATGACGAGCTGATGCAGGCTATGGAGGGATTGAAAGTTCTCGAGTTGCCGCATATTGCACGGTTGGAGCGCGACCAAGACAACCCTATAAAGGTAATTATGCAGGGGTTGACCTTGGGGCGTCACATTTTGGAGGATGCAAAGGCGCAACCGGATTACTTCCTTAAGCCCGATGAGTCGCAGTTGCAAGTTCCAGTGTTTGTGCAGCCTCACCATATGCTGAACCCTTTTGCCCTTGAGAGGGAAATTCCTCTGAAGGAGGTACTGGAGCGCCACGCGCAGAGAGCTGCCCTGAAGAAAGGTATTCAGGGAAAGGCAGTATTATGCGGTGTGGGCGCTGCACACATTCCCAGGTCTGATGGGGTTCCTGTGAGTGTGCCAACCGTATCTCCCAAGGATGCATTGCTTTTGAGAAAGCTTCAGGAGGTGGGGAGTTCTGCTGCACCAGAAGATAGCCCTGAGCATCGCCATAGTGTGTAGGCTGTTTCTTGTATATGTATTATGTAAATAACAAAGTGTATCTTTTGCTTGTAAAAATGTTGAATAAGATACTCTTTTATAAATTAAGTACGTGACTTAAAAATATACTTGCATTAATGTTTGCTAAGTTTTATTATTTGACCAAGTGTCTTGGCTCGTTATTTGCTAAGCTTTGTACGGTGTACTTAATGTTTGCGCACCCTTCGTGGGATGCGCATGTAAAACTTACCTCAACGTCTCAAAAGTAAGGCGCTTAGCAAGGATGCGTGATCCAATGTTGATGGGTTTGCAACCCTCTTACTCAATGAGCAAATTAGTAGGTTTACTCATCCTTTATGCATTCATGGGTCTTAATTAGTGCATGCATGCCATGTAGGCAAAAATATAAGAGAACAATATCGATATATATAAGTATATACGCAATAAAGTGAAATACGTTATGGAGTTAGCTAGAAACCATAATATTTTATTGATACTTGCAAGTTTTTTGAAAAAGTAAAAATACAATTCCTAAGAGAGAAAAGAAAAAACAAACACTTATTGGGCACATCCTAAAGTGCAAAGGTGTCTGTGTGATGGCCATAGCCTTGCCTAAAAATAACATCTTTTAAGATTGCAGATGTTCCAGGTGCGTGCTAGGTCGTGACCCTCCATATCGCGCAGCCTGTATGCGCCATTGCCTAGCGCATCAGTGACCTCGTAGGGTCCTTCCCATTTAGGTCCGAGCTTGCCTGTGTCTTCTGCGTGGCTCGCATCATTGGCGCGGTATACAAAGTCTCCTGGCCTGAAGGAAGTGTGTTTGACCTTTACATCATAATACTTCTTCATTTTTGCCTTAGCCTTTGCTTCGCGTATTGCTGTGCATTCACGTCTTTCTTCCAGTAAGTCCAAGTCTATGCGCCGCTCCTCGTCATTTGTTGTGACGTTGACCTCTGCTGTTCGTATAGTTGGCATTCCTATCTCAGCTGGTATGACGGCCTCTATTCCGTAGACAAGGGAGAATGGCGTGTCGCCAGTACTGGTTTTGATGGTGGTGCGATGCGTCCATAATATATGTGAGAGCTCGTCCATCCACCTTCCTTTGTGTCTGTCAAGGCGCGCTTTTATTCCTTCACCTAGACTGCGATTTGCCCGCTCAACTAAGCCATTGGTTTGTGGGTGTTTTACTGAAGCGAAGTGTTGCGTGATGTTCAATTGCGCACACCAATCTTTGAATGGGTTGTCGCAGAATTGTTTTCCATTGTCTGATATAATCTCTCCGGGTAGTCCGAAGCGACAGACAATGTTGTCCCAGACAAAGCGTTTGACTTGGTTTCCCGTGATGCTCACCACCGCCTTTGCTTCAATCCACTTCGTGAAGTAATCTATGGCAACGATGAGGAACTTTAGTCCTCCTGCTGCAACTGGAAAGGGTCCTGCGATGTCAATGCCCCATTTGTAAAATGGCCATGGTGAGGTAATGGGTGTTAGCTTTTGTTGTGTTCGGTGCGGAATTGGCCTATATACTTGACAATTGCTGCATTTCTTTATCAGATCGCGTGCATCGCGGTGCATGGTTGGCCAATAATACCCCGACCGTAGAGCGCTTGCTACCACAGATCGCGGTCCTGAGTGCATGCTACATGATCCAGCGTGGATTTCTCGGAGTACCATAGTCAGCTTGAAGAGGTCTCACACATCTGAGCCAAGGTTGCAAGAAAGAGCGTCGATAGAGTATGTTGTCTCGTAGTTTAAATCGTTGCGTTGTGCGCCGCACTCTTCGAGCGTCCTTATGGTCTTGTGGCAAGATTCCTTTGCTAATGAATTCAATGATAGGTGTCATCCATGTAGGATCTTGTTCTTCTATCAATGTGGATATTTCCATATCCAAGATTGACTTGTTTTGTAGGGTTTCTACCAATACCTGTTTTGATAGGTGCGCAAAGCTTGTGGATGCGATCTTGCTGAGCGCATCAGCCTTCCTGTTGTCCCCTCTGGGCACCTGTTTTATTGTGAACCTGTCAAAGTTTTTAATTAAGGACTTGGTCTTTTCTAGGTATTGGATCATGTGTTCATCATAGGCTTCATATTCACCTAGCACATGGTTAGCGACTAGCCGAGAATCTACATTTGCTTCCAAGTTGCGTACACCCATTTGGATTGCGATGCGTAGTCCAGCTAGTAGGGCTTCGTATTCTGGCTCATTGTTTGTGGCTGTGAATTCGAAGCGCAGTGCATAGGTGAATTCCATACCTTCTGGATTTGTGAGAATAAGGCCTGCGCCTGATCCATCTACACATGAAGACCCATCTGTGAACAAAATCCAGGGTTCCTGCAGATCTGTTTTGGTTGTAGAGGTTGGGTTATCGCTAACTGGCTTCTCAACAATGAAATCAGCTAATATCTGTCCTTTAATTGCAGCGCGCGGTCTATATGAGATGTTATATTCACTTAACAGTACACTCCACTTTTGTAGCCGCCCTGATGCGTGAGGTTTAGAGATAACTTGTTTGATTGGCTGATCTGTGATTACAGCTATTGGGTGCGCTTGGAAGTATCTGCGCAGCCTTTTGGCTGCGAATACTAGAGCTAAGACCAGCTTTTCCATAGCGATGTAGTTAGTCTCTGTCTTCTTCAGTGCTTTGCTTACAAAGTATATGGGTGTCTGGATGGAGTTTGTATCTATCAATAGCACTGCGCTAACTGCTCCATGGGTTGCCGATAAGTACATGATTAGCTCTTCCCCTGGTCGCGGTGCGACAAGTTTGGGAAGAGATGCCAGATGATGTTTTAGTTGCTGGAAAGCTTCTTCTGCTTCTTTGGTCCAACGGAAGTCTCCCTTCTTAGTACACTTTGTAAGTGTTTTAAAGAGAGGTAGTGATTTGTCTGCTGACTTAGATAAGAAACGGTTTAGCCCTGCTAGCTTTCCGTTTAATGACTGGACTTCTTTGAGTGTGCGTGGTGAGGGAAGATCAATAACAGATTTTGTTTTTTCTGGGCAAGGCTTGATTCCATCAGGTTCTATTAAGTATCCGAGGAACATGCCTTCAGTTGCGCCAAAGGTCCACTTCTTGGGGTTTAACTTCATGTTTATTTGTCCCAATGTTTTGAACGTTTCCTCGATGTCCCGCACCAATTCATCCTCTGTGTGGCTTTTGATGACAAGGTCGTCAACGTAGACTTCCAAGTTACGACCTACTTGTTTCTCAAAAACTGTGTCCACCAATCGTTGGTATGTTGCGCCTGCATTTTCAAGCCAAAAGGCATTTTCGTGTAGCAGTAAACTCCTTGACTGGTGTGGAAAGCTATTTTTTCTTCATCCTCAACTGCCATCTGTATTTGATGGTACCCTTTGTATGCGTCTAGAAAACATTTAAAAGGATATCCTCACAAGGATTCTACCTTCTAGTCTATCTCTGGCAGTGGGTAGCAGTCCTGTGGACATGCTTTGTTAAGGTCGGTAAAGTCCACGTACATTCTCCAACTGCCATCGTTCTTCTTTACCATTACTGGGTTAGAGAGCAAATCGTGGTAATACACTTCGCGCATGATGCATGCGTCTACGAGTTTGTGTACTTCTTCCAGAATAGCTTTTGCGCGATCTGGGGCTTGGCCGCGCTTCTTCTGTCGTAGTGGGGGATATCCTTGTCGGATTTGTAGCTTATGCTCTGTGATAGAGCGTGGCACTCCTGTCATGTGTTTTGGTTCCCATGCAAAAATATCTAGATTCTTTTCTAGGAGTGCGCACACGGCTGCTTTACCTTTGTCAGATAAAGATCCACCAATCGAAACTTGTTGGTCCGGGTAATCGGGGTGAATAGCGACCTTTAGGTTTGGTGTTTTTTCTGTGCGCTTTTCTGGAATATTCTCTACCTCAGTGGTTACCGCGTTGCATTCCTTTGGTGGTACTGTTGTATTATAGAGGGTGACAACTCCTCCTTCCACTGGAAATTTAAGCATTCCATGCGCTGTAGATGGTACAACGCGCATGGATGATATTCCAGGTCTCCCAATTATGCCATTGTATGGCGAGGGAGACTTTATTACCATGAAATTTATCCATGTTGCAGTTGAGTGTTGTTCATCTTCTACGACCACTAGCAAGCGTAATTGCCCCATAGGCCAAATCTTTTCTCCTGTGAATCCAGTCAACGACGTTGTTGCTAGTATCAATTGACTTTGGATTTCAGGTCGCAGTCTTTTGAAACAATGATCGTATAGGATATCTGCGGATGCTCCTCCGTCAATGTACATGCGGTGGATATCATGTCCCCCCGTATGTATTTCAATAGTTAGAGGTTCTACTACTGCGTTGTCCGCAGCTAGAGTAGGGAAGGATATCTCTTTTTCTGGAGAGAATTTTTGGCTGACTTTTTGTTTTATCTTACGTTGCCATGACTGTATCATGTATATGGTATCAGCTTTTTCTTTGGGAGGTTCTTTCTTACCCCCGTTCATTTGTTTGTCTTTTCCCTCTTTGATGTTTTTTACAAGGTGGTCCATTCTGCCTTCTCTTACTAACTTTTCAATTAGTTGTCTTAGCTGGACGCACTCGTTAGTTGTATGGCCTTTTTGACCGTGGTACTCGCAGTATCCATTCCCTACGCGCTTTTCCTCTGCGGTACGCATTGGTGGAGGTTTTGGGAAATTTGCCCCTTCTGTTACAAATATTTCCCTCGGAGTTTTTGTAAGAGGGGTATACTTATCATTGTCTCTTCCACTGCGGTAACTCCTGCTGCGGTTGTTATTCTAATCATTGGATTGTCTCCTAGGCTGTTCTTGTTGCCTATAATTCGAGTAACCCTTTTTGATGTCCGCCGCAGCTGCTTCTCCTTGTATGAAGGATCTGGTGCGCTTTGTTAGCTCATCGAAAGTTTGGGGAACTTTTTCGTTTAGCTTCCGGATAAGTTCTGGGTTGTTAATCCCATTCATGAACCCTGAAATTTTGAGAATTTCGAGACATGCTTTGACCTGTATGCACTTATCCTTGAAGCATTCCATAAGAGCGCTGGTTGATTCCCCTTGGCGCTGTTTTACTCTGGCTAGTTCAACAGGGTTCTTAGCGCACTTCTTTCTCTGGGTAAAGTTGAGACGGAATGCTTTCCGTAATTCTTCAAACCCACCGATGCTCCGTCGTGGGAGTTTGCTAAACCATGTGCGCGCATTCCCTACCAACGTAGAATTAAACATATGGCACCACACAGGCTGTGGCCAGTTTTCAATAGTGGCAGCTGATTCGAAAACTTCTAGATGATCATCCGGATCACCTGTTCCATCATATGTTTTCACGTTAGTGGGCATGCGCCTCCTTTTGTGGTCGGAGTAATCGCTGATGCGTCGTGTAAACGCATCAATTTTTTGGCGTCGCCATGGAAGAGATATGTCTTCATTCTCTTCTTCGCGGCGTCTTCCTCTTGATTTCCAATGTCCTGTTTCTCTATCCTCATTGTCCGAGGAGTCACTGAAGGAAGAGTAGTTTCTTTTTCGGCGCTTGCGCCGACTTCTTTCAGAAAAAGAGCTTAAGGGGCTTTCACTTAGGGACATTCTTTTCCCCAATCTGTCATGAATTCTCTTGCTCCCAGATTTGGAGGACCCTTGGCTTGGTGAATGCTGAGGTCCTAATCGGTCTTGTATCCCTCGACTGCCAAGTCTGGAATGAGCATTAGTGTGCCTCTCGCTGTCTTCATATCCCTCTGAATATTGTGAATCAGATGTCGTACCCAGCCTATCATGGATAGTAGTACGTTTTTCGTTTTCTGCGCGTCTTCCTCGTGGGTGGCGCGGTGGTGATGGTTCGCGTTCGGGACCAAAATTGAGCCGGGCTTGAAGGCTCACACTCGACCTTCTTCTTGCTTCTTCTTGCATGAGGGCAGTCAGAGTTTCATAGTTTTGGGATACAAAATTTCCCAATGTTAGGTCAGGTGTGTCCTCAGTTGCTGCAAGAATATTTGCCTCAGTGTTGGGCGCCCTATCTCGGTTAGGCGCGCCTGGTGGTACAATGTTGTCCACTGTAGGTACGGTTTGATGAGGAGTAGTGAAGAGGGTGCGCTGGAGTTCCTCAACGCTTGGGACCATTGTGGTTTGGGTAGTCCTTATAGGCAGTTCTACCACTGGAAGAGGTTGGGTTGTACCTGCCTCTTGGTGACTAGGTGCGCTGGTTGTCCCAGCAGCTTTCCTAGGGGTTGAATCTTGTTGATTCTTCCTCTGGGGGTCACATGTTTTTTTCAACTGCGGAGTCCGCTGGCTTGAATTCTTATTCTTCGTCATTCTAGTTCCTTAGTTCTTAGTAGGGTCCCACGGATGGCGCCACTTGTTGATAAAAAAGTTGGGTGTTCCTGATTATGGCTCTTGCTCTCGTATCAGTTCGTTTCTTAATGCTTGAAACCTGCGCACTAAGAAAATAAACAACACCATTAGGCTTATCGTGGGATTGTCTCCCACGACTAGACTCTGGCGTGAGAGTAAGTAATCGATTTAGGGTTCTCGTAAAGAGTTTAAGGGTTTGTGAATCGTACCTTGAATGAGAATTATGTCATTCCTTATATAGGCACAGAATCCTTGTAGGGTTCGTGCTCCTTACGTTTCGCACAAATAGTGCTTATCCGGGCTAAGGATATCCATTCCATAGATAGAAGATCTCTATCTATTCCGTATATAGTTTGGTTGGGCTTGCGTGAGCCCATTCCTATTATTGATGCGGCCCAAGTTACAATAGCCCACACATGGTGGTTTTAGGCCTTAGTAATGTTTAATATTTGGGCTTGTGACCCATATATAGACTATACGTCATCATATCGTTAAGTGGCTTTTTGAATCACGCAAAAAGAAGTTCATATGAGGAAGTTATGGCCAAAATACCATAGCGACTAAACGAGAAAAAGTTGTTGATATATTGGCCATAACTTTCTCATACGAAGTTCTTTTTAGGTGATTCAAAAAGTCACTAAACGAAAAAATAAATACCTACAACTTTCATGTTTTGAGATAAGTGTGAAAAATATATAAAAGGAAATGGAGCAATTTTCAAAAAATAAATAAATAAATAAATCGCAAGATTTGGCTTTGCGATTTCAAAGCTTGCGGATTTTGTGGGTATTTCAGATTTTTGATAAAAAAAATTGTGTGTTTTCTGAAGTTTGTTGGTAAAAATGGGTATTTTTGTCATTTTTCATTTTTTTCCATAGGCAGTAGAATTAGGAGCTAAAGGCTAGTGCTTGGGCTTGTGTCAAGTTGAGAGGATCCAGTAGCCACAATTTGCTCCCAGGCCGAAAAATAAGCCGGACAAATTGGCTTATGACATATAAGCCGGATTAAATAAGCTCATAAGCCTAAACAAACACCCCTTACGAGATGGGATAAATTGTTGAAGTGAGCTTTATTAGCTTTTCCAAATTCAAATAACCTATTATTCTAGAGTGTGAAAAGCTCTATGGAGTATGTTTGTCATGGAGCTTAGACAGGTGAACAAATGAGGTTTTTCTTATTTAGGCACTTCTGCTTAATGCGAGTCTTTGATTTGGATGCATGCGGCCTAACCATGGCCGGTATCCTTGTGACTGTTTGGAACTTGTAGAATTTAAATTATTTTTTGAAAATCTTTATAGGTAAATTGTAAAAAGCATTCTTTGGAGGAAATAGATTTAGCTTTTATTTGGGAAAATCAGCTCATAGTAGCTTTTAAAAGCAAGTTTGGGTTTTGTTTTTGTTTTTTTTACCAAACACTGCTAAACTACTCACAACTTACAACACGAGCTTCAACCAAGTTTGATAAACATCCTTATATGTTTTATTTATGGCGTAAGTGTTTAACTGTATGCATGCTAAACAAAAGAATCACGGTTTAATGATATACAAATTGTTAGGAGTCTCATAGGAGATGCATTCAGAAATGGAGGTAACTTCGTTCAAAATGATATGCACCGTTCATGCATGATTTGGGATCAATGATAATATAATCTTATTCTTTTCAAAAAATTGGCCACACAAGTATTATATATTAAACATCTTGAAGTTAAGTTAGGAAGCTTAACTACCACCCAATGTCCCGTGGTAGGGTCCTTGGTTTCTTCACAAAAGGTCAAGGGATCGAACCTTGCTAGGTGTGTACATTTGGGGGTGGCAAAGGAAAGGTCGGAAACTGTCCCAAGATTAGCCCTGTGAGGCCGCGTACATCTAAATCAAAAGGCTCGTCTCATAAGTTTACCTGTGTTTAAGTTAAGTTAGGAAGCTTAATGGAGGAGATACATGGAATAGAGGAGATACATGGACTTGGGCTAATGTCTATTACTTTACTACGTATATAGTCAATTTTCGAGTAATCATACCTTACCAATCAAATGGATTATCAAACTGTCATGTGAGGAATTGAGGAACAATCAAGGAATTACTGGTAGGGCTAGAAAATGATTTCCAGTGTGTACTGAATGAAATGGAATGCATTTGTTATGTAGCATTCTCTTTGTTCAAAGTTATCCTAAAATATTCCTATTATACTCGAATGTAATAACTAGAGATCCCAATTCAAAGTTCAATCACATAGAACAAATATGTTTCTAACTTTAAACCCATCCACTTTGATGAAAACTTGCACATGTTCGGGACTGCAACTCTATCATAATCATATTTTTATTGTATGAATTTGTCTCTACTTAACTCCTGCTCTGTATTTCGTTTCATTGTAGGTTGAACGATGTCCCAAAGCGTTAAAGGAGAAGCCATTGGTATTGATCTTGGAACGACATATTCATGTGCTGCTATATGGTTAAACGGAAAATATCGGGTGGAGGTCATACCTAATGAACAGGGAAATTCAAGATCACCCCATCCTATGTAGCTTTCACTGATTCAGAAATACTTGTAGGTGAATGTGCAAAAACCCAAATCGCTAGGAACCCTACTAACACTGTGTTTGGTAAATCCTTCTATTTGTTTTTTTTTTTAACTTCATACGATTTCTCTTGGAACTAAAGAATCACAGAAACAGGGACGCCAATCTTTTGGGATGCTAACAATAAGCTTCTAAATTATCAGATGTTAAGCGTTTGATTGGAAGTAGGTTCGGTGATCCTCAAGTCACAAATGACATGGAGTCGTGGCCTTTTAAGGTCATTAAGGGCCTCTAAAGAAGCCAACATTTGTAGTTAAGTACAAGGGAGAAGATAAACAATATGCACCTGAAGAATTATCTGCTATGGTTCTCAAGAAGATGAAAGAGGCTGCAGAAGAATATATTGAAAGAAAGGTAACAGATGCTGTGATCACCGTTCCTGCTTATTTTAATAACCAACAGCGAGAGGCAACAAAGGAAGCAGGAACTATTGCGGGCCTCAATGTGTTGCGTTTGTTAAATGAGCCTACGGCTGCTGCAATCGCATATGGTGTTGACAATTTGGCTGACAAACAATGGGACAGGGATAAGAACGTTTTGGTGTTTGATTTGGGTGGCGGAACATTTGATGTAGTATCTCTTTTGACCATTAGTAAAACAGGTGACATTAATGTCAAAGCTGTTAGAGGTGACACTCATTTAGGTGGTGAGGATTTTGATACGACACTTGTTAATTATTGCATAAGAGAGTTCATGAAAAAACACAGAGAGGTCAACTTAAGGGGAAATCCAAGAGCAATGGCGAGGTTAAAAGTTGCTTGTCAGAAAGCAAAGAGGGATTTGTCGTCAACCACTTTTGCTCCAGTCGAAATTGATTGCTTGTATGAGGGCAATGACTTTTCGGTCAAAATCAGCAGAGCCAAATTTGAGGAACTAAATTCAACTTATTTTACAAACTGTGTTCAGCTAGTCGAAAAATGTTTGTTTGATGGGGAAATGAAGAAGAAGGATGTGGATGAGGTAGTTGTTGTTGGGGGTTCAAGTCGGATTCCAAAGGATGAGGCTGTTGCATTCGGTGCTACAATCTTGGCCTCAAGGTTAAGTGGAGATGATGATGGTATGACCAAGGAAGTGGTGTTACAGCTGGATGTCACTCCTCTCTCTTTAGGAATGGAAACCGAGGACTGGGAAGGTGAAGGTGTTCAAAGAGGTAACATGAATGTTATTATTCCGAGGAACACATCCATACCCACAAGTAAGAGGAAATTATTTACTTTAGGGTTTAATCAAACAACAGCAGCTATTAAGGTGTATCAAGGCGAGGACACTAAAGTTCGGGGTAACACATTAATTGGCTCGAACTTTATGGCCTTACGCTAGGTCACGATGGGAAGTCAATAATTGAGGTTTGCTTCAGTTTAGATATCAGTGGAATCCTTATAGTCTCTGCCGAGGAACTATCCACAGGTCACAAAAACTCGGTCACACTTTCTAAATTAAGACTTGCATGTACCCTAAATGTTTGGACTTTTGATATGCTATAACAACACTTCAGTTCTTATTTTGTAATTTCTAACTATTATATAGTAATCCGAAGTCGGTTGAGTACCTATGTTATGTCCTAATAGATGCATGGTTTTGATTGAACATGGTATTTTGCTAATGCTACTGTCAAAGAGGATATGTATATATGAAAAGGAGTAAACGAGTTGATAAAATGATATCTTTTATATAATAAAACAAAACTCAAGCGGGAACTTTTCCATTTAAAAAAAACTAAATCATACCTTATTTAGTAATAATATTATTTAAAAAAAAGATTATTTTCTTAGGTAACATTTTATATTTATCCATAATACAAGTAGAAGATAAATACAAAAAATATAAATAAGATGCAATTAACAATGAGTCGAGTTATATTACAAACCAAACATTCCTCACATACCAAGGGACTCATCCCCACCATCCATCTAAAAAGGAAATCAATAGTTGAGATTAAAAGGATTTTATTATTTCACTCATTTTTTATAATTTAAATATCTCTTAAACCGTTAATAGTTAAGCGAAAATAATTGCACCATCGCGACGGGCATTTAATTATCTTTCTATAGACGGGCACTTTGATATACTTTCGAAAAAGAAAAAAAAAATCGGTTTTTTCACGTTTTTTTTTCGGGCCGAAAAAAAAATCATATATGATATTGCATATCATATATGATATGCAATATCATATATGATATTACATATAATATCATATATGATATTATATGTAAAATCATATATGATATTGCATATCATATATGATATTGCATATCATATATGATATGCAATATCATATATGATTTTACATATAATATCATATATGATATGTAATATCATATATGATATGTAATATCATATATGATATTATATGTAATATCATATATGATTTTTTCGGCCACGAAAAAAAAACGTGAAAAAAACAAAAAAAAAATTTTGTCGAAAATATATCAATTAGCCTATCTATAGAAAGATAATTAAATGCTCGTCGTAACGGTATATTTTTTTTTCGCTTAACGATTAACGGTTTGAAAGATATTAATATTTGAAAAAAAAAGGATGAAAGTGGGTTTTTTAAATTGTTGGGATTAATCTCATCCATTAGATCAAATAAAGATTGAGGGAAGATGGAGAGTGGAGATTAGTCCCTTGATATGTAAAAAAAGTTTGGTCCTCAAATGATCTTTACTCATTAACAATAGGATTAAAATTTTAAATAATTATCTTTACTAATAAAAAACTATAATTACAAATCATAAATCAAACAAAACAAAGATTAAATTATTTGTTTTTAATAAATAAAAATATATAATTCAAAAAAATTTAAAAAAAAAACCCTCGCATGCTAGTTTATGAGTTTCAATGTCCTGCCATTTATAACTTTGTCTGGCATCTAGTTCGACGCACCACTCATGATGTAATGAGTTATGTGATACGTTAAGAAAATTGCTTTCTAGATTTCTATAACTTAAAAGAGGACAGAATTTAAGCACATCTCCACTATTTAAGTTACGCAACTTAGAGAGCACGGTGCAGGGGTATTCCCCCGCCATTCTTCCCAGAAAAGCACCAATGGCTAGCTATAGTGCACCAGTGCTTCCGTGCCATTCGTCCCTCGCCATTTTTGCAGCTGAAGTCGTCCTTTTTTTGTGAGTGGGGTATTTTTTGTGATGAGTTATGGAACTCACATGCACCAATAACAGTTATCGGTTGTTATTGCTAAATAGAGTGTTTTAGTTATAGGGGTGTTATTGGTAGAATGATGAGGTGGCGCTGAAGTGGCACACCAATAAGAGTTATTCATTCCTTGCTACACCTAGCTCTCTTAGAGGAAGGGGTGTGATAACGTGAACATGGTGCCAATCCTAGATTTGTAATATCAGATTGTGTAAGTGCATTCTCAAAGTAAGTTCAAATATCTAATTATATCTGTAAATATTTGTTTTTGTTCTTGTTTAGGTGAAATTTTATCTTTAAATGAATTATACGATGATGTTGTCGAATTAAGGATAATAAATACCCTAAACTTACAAATTAATAAACACAATCAAATCATAAAATATTTACCATCTAATCACACACTACTAGCCATGGCTTACGCATCATCTTCTTCATCCTCGGACGAAATTATTATTCCAACCGAATCATCCGATCTATGGCAATCCGGTAGTACGTTTGAAACTTTCTTAGCCGCATACGAGGCACTTGAAGATACGGCAAATTCTAAAGAAATACGTGGTTATATCACCCGTTTTCGTGAAAGAGCATTAGAAACTCTAAACAATGATTATTTTGTTGAAGAACCAAAGTTTAACGACGATAAGTTTCGCGAGCGTTTTCGTATGGGTAAAACATTGTATTTACGAATTGTTGGTGAAATTGAAGCGCAAATCGAGTGGTTTCAACCGGGATATGACGCGTTGGGAAAAAAGTTTTACGGCGTTACAAAAATGTACGTCGGTCATTCGGCAACTCGCAACCGGTGAACCGCCGGATAGATTTGAAGACTACTTAAACATGGCACGAAGAACGACATGTTATTAATTTTTTTATTAATATTATTTCGTTATCAATTATAAATATTTCATGTATATATATATATATTATTTCGTTATTTTAAATATGTCGTATATATATATTTTATATATATATGTGTGTGTGTGTGTGTGTGTTATTTAATATGTTGTAGGTGAATGCCTTGATAAATTTTGTGATGCTATTATAAAGTTATATGGGCGAGAGTTCTTACGTAAGCCGACAACCCATGATGTTGCACGCATATTCGAGGCACATGAATAAAAACATCACATTCCTGGTATGCTTGGTAGCATTGATTGTACACATTTCGTTTGGCGAAATTGTCCTAAGTATTTGAGAGGCCAATATAAGAGATGTGATCACCAATATCCGACTATTATGCTTGAGGCGACGGCTTCAAATGATTTGTGGATTTGGCATTCGTTTTTTGGTCCTCCCGGTTCAAATAACGATATCAATGTTTTGAATCAGTCTCCGTTGTATGTTACTGAGAGAAATGGAACGGCACCAAACAGTTCATTTGTTTTGGGTGGACGGCTTTACAAACGTGGATAGTATCTTATCGATGGAATCTATCCTAGGTATTCAACATTTGTTAAAGCATATTCGTATCCTACTGACCCAAAAGATACAAGAGTCTGCAAGAAAGGATGTCGAACGAGCTTTTGGTCGTCTAAAAGGAAAATGGTTTATTCTAAGTCGTCCTCTCCGGCCTATGTCCGTCCAAAAAATTCGAAAAATCGTTTATACGTGTATTATATTGAACAATATGATTTTAAAAGACGATGGGATGACAATATCACCGGTTCATATAATGGATCATCCGGTCGCACCAGTTTATGATGATAATGTTATACAGGAGTTGCTCGACGAAGATATCCATAACCGTCTTCGATATGATCTTACAGAGCATGTAGCGGCTCAAGACTTGCCATACCTTGATAAATAGTGGGTTTTATAATTTTTTTTCCTAAGCATTTTGTAATATTCTTTGAGTTATTAATTAAATTTAATGTTTTTATATAATTGTTTAGTATATTTATAAATAAGAAAAATAAAAAAAAAATATGATTAGTTAATTTTGCATTACTATTGCCACTAAAAAATGAAGGAAAGTCATAGTGAATTATGAAATGTGTTGTTGGCATTTAATTGGTTAAAAATTTGTTGGGCACTTTTTTTTTGCATCACAATTGCCACCCCCTAATGGTGTATTACACTAATAAATACGATTAATTAATGTGTTTTGTGCATTAAATATACACATTTAGTTCAACAATATTAACTTTGTAACATTTGAGGCCGAATGAGATAAGACAATTTGAGAAATATGTTATGTAGTCGTTGCTAACGTAAGCCGTAAGGTCATACATCACTAAATATCACCTCATGGAGTATGACTTCTTTAATAACGTGAAATAATGTTTGGGATAATGATTTCTAAATGTATCCAACTTGCCACGTTTTACTAAGTTGTGTAATGAAAATTTAATTTTGCTAACTTGGGGTCTGAACTTACTAGTCTTGGCTATCTTGTGTACTAACGGGGTGATTAAGGGGTTTTACGATTTTTCTTGTCACGTTGGCATCCACATTTGCATCCACGCTAGCCCTTTTTGTTTTTTGATAATTAAATGGGTAAAATGACGAAAACACCCTCATCTTCATCTTTTGTATTTCTTTTTTCTTTTCTCAATATACAGTTGCTTCCACACTGGCCCTTTTTTGTTTTTCTTTTCTCAATAGCGGCCGGATATATGTGGGAGAGAGGTGGAGAGTGTTTACTAGAGTTAGGGGTGGAGTGGGAATAATATAGATTGGGTTTGGGTTTATAAAAAAAGTAAAAGTATTATAAAAAAGAAAAAAAACAGAAAACGGGATAAAATAACGTGTTTTTTTAATAATATAATGGAGTCAACGCCGGGCCACCTTGCCAACTCAGCTAAAATCCTTGCCATGTGGATTGAGTACACAAGATAGCAAATATTAGTAAGTTCAGACCCCAAGTTAGCAAAATTAAAAATTTCATACACAACTTAATAAAACGTGCCAAGTTTGATACATTTAAAAATCATTATCCTATAATATTTTTGTTTTATAATTACGAAAACGGGTGGACCATTCGGGTTGTGGAATGTATAAAGTGTCTTTATAGCATCCGCATACTTGTATTCTCTTTTCTTGTGGGAACTTAGAGCCACATGAACAAATGTGTAGTCTCTCTTTAAAGCACATGTGATTTTAAAACTATTCATTTACATACGGAGTATTTGGTTTTGTATATCAAGAAAACATATACTTTTGGGTCCTCTTTCGTATGGAAAATGTTTTTGGCGCATAAAAGCGAATACAAAGATGACTTAAAACGAATGTAGCTAATTCCCTAAAGTGGTTGCGCTAACCTTCTAAAAAGCGAGGCTTTGCCCAATTTGAGTGTGTGTGGCGGTAGGTTCAAACCTTGTGGATTAATCGGACAAAAAGTCGGAAACCATGCTTACCACCCCCCACCCCTAAAAAAAAAATAAATAAATAAATGTAGCATTGCTTATTTACATTGCAATATATGTGCCTTTTATTGTGTTGGTCGTTTTATTATATTATGGAAAGTGATTGGCACACTCACACTTTTGATTGGAACACTCAACTGTATAAACTGTTAAAGCACACTGTAAGTACTGTACAAGTATGTAAAATATATAGTAAAGTGTCTCAATCAAAAGTATGAATGTGCAAATTATTTCCCTTACATTATGTGTAATATTGTTTTATTGCTTGAATGGGTAAAGTGGGTAGGGCATCATGGTGGTGCTTCTCACTTTCAACCATCTCAAGTTTTCTCTGTATTCATCGAACACAAAATACATCGTTACCATAACCATCTTAATAATAAATCTAGTTTGGACCTTAATTGTTCAATCTGGTTTACGTATACACGTTAAATTTGAACTCATAACAAATTGATGTGTTCAATTATAAGCATTAGCATACAGTGACGTTCATCATTTTGATGGTAAAGACAATAATGTCATTTATATGGGTATACAGTTCTAATAAACGACATCTTGACAAAGGGTTGATTTAGTTGTTAGCAGGCGATGTCTTTTAAGGTGTGTGTAATGGTCATCTTTTCACCACATACACCTCAACGCCACATTAGTTTTTCAGCACATCACCTACCCTCACTAACTAAGAGTCGTCGTAGTAGTGACCAACTAACTAAACACATAAAATAATCCACTTAATACAAACATATCCCATAATATACCTCACACATAAATTTTAGAAAAAAAAAAAAAAAAAAAAAAAAAAAAAAAAAAAAAAAAAGAGAGAGAAATCGTTTGATGATCTGCACCATCATAAAATCTTATCTTGACGTCCGGTGGTGTTTGGCCGTCAGGGGTTTGCGCACAGTGGAGCTGCTCCACCGGGTGGTGAGTAACTACCAATCGCCCGATCTTGTATGAGTATATTGCTCATAAAATGTTATACAACGTAGGTTGTTTGTTTGAATGTATAATTCATCGATTTCTAAGCTCATGAGTATAAATTGTAAGATAAACTTATGCTCTAACAAGAAATCGAATGGTAAATCCTTTGTTAAAAACCAAATACGTTCAAACAAAAAAGTCCTTGATATGGATAGTTTTGGAAGTCTATAAGTTGAGGAAGAGGGTACTAGTGGTGACCTTTCTCCCATAAGAAAAAGAAATCTCTTTTTATAAGAGTTGGGAATTATTGATGAATCAGACGACGATACTAATGATAGTGAGATTGAATGTTAAATTTCATATGAGTTCTGGTCATCTATTATTTTTTTCAAGTCTTTTCAGTGGTCAAGAAGATGGGTTTATCGTGGCAACTGAAGCTTTTGAATTCTTTTACGCTAATGCTAATGGGAGGGGTTGCATCCCAACCAACAGACCCCCCAATCGAGTCACCCCCTTAGCTCAACCGGATGCAACCGAGTTTCACCCCAACTTTTTCAATCTTTGGGTTAGCTACCCTAACTTTCATTTTGTTTGTGTGTAGTTTTTTATTTAATTTATTTTTATGGGGTATGTTTTTTGTTGTGATTGCAATCGCCTTACTATATGTTTGTGATCGGTGTGTAGTCTTAGAGAGAGAAAATTGATGTGACGCTGATGTGGAGAGGGTAACCACAATTTATATGGTTTCCGTTAGTATTAGCCTTAGTTCGATAAGTAGAAGTTCAGAGAGGAGTAAAGTTGCAATGACAAAGTTGGTTTTATTTAGGATTTGTAGTTCTAGTTTTGTTTTTGTTTTGTCCAAGTATACCTTGGCTTAGTGTTTTTCTTGGTGCGTTTGTTTCATCTTCGTACACCAACGTTTTTGTATATGTTTTCAAAACAATCGTTCTTTTTGGATGAGTTCTATGTCCATGTTTGTTTTAGCTTTTCATAGTTAATATAATTTTTCACTTCTAAAAAAACAACGGCAGTTTTTGCAGTACATGTCTTGATGCCTACAACCATTGTCCACCAACATGCCACGTAGACTTTTATTCTCGGTTACTAGCCAACCACTATTACCCTTTTACAGTTTTATCATCATCACTAACCATTTTGTCCACCAAATTATATACGACCGCTAGCGTTGTCAAGCCCAACCTTCCGAGCTCCTCGCATGGCATCATGTATGCCTTTGATTACTTTTCAACCAAAAAAAGCTAAAGGTTGAATTAAGGGTAATAAATGCCCTAAAGTTATAAATTAGTTGCCTTTTTAATGCATTTGGCCGTACTTTAAAACCCCTTTTATACATAATAATGAAAGTTAAACTTATAATTTTACGAGGCATGCAGAACCCGTGCTACGCACGGGCTAAGAATCTAATTGTTAATCATGTATTCTTTCTGTATATTGGCGAGTGTATACTTAATTATTGTTTAGTATGTTGTATGAAATGTTTTAACTTTCTTGTATAAAAATTTAAAAATGTTTGATGTTGTTTTGCTTTTGTGTGTTGTATTTTATATATAAACTTTTGGTTAATAAGTTGTGATGGCTTTATTATTATTATTATTATTTTTTTTTTTTTTTTTTTGCCTATTACTTATTTGCATGATAAAAAAAATGACTTTATTTCTTTTGGTCTATTACTTAGCCTTACAATACTTGTCCATTAAATGATTTTTGCATGGTAATATGAAGCACACGGGGTATATCTAATTGGTCATAGTTTAATGTGCGTTAAATATTTTCTTTATTAAGTTTGTAAGTTAAAGTTTGTGTAATAACGTATATATAATAATGCCAAATAAACTATATAAAAATCGTTACAAACCTTTTTAGCTTCATCTCATTTTATTGTACAACTAATTTCATTGAAAATTAACATTGAAGTCTAACTAATATTAATAAATTTTATCAATAAACTCAATTCTAAATAGCTAACTAAATGAATATTAATTAACACACTATTAATAATTCCTAAAACCTTTGGACTCCACTATTATGTCTTAAACTTAATTTTTTTTAATTTACAAATGGGTTTGAGAAAAAAATTATGTACTTTTTCTTTTATATTCATTATTCAAGTTGCATGCTTACATAAACTAATCATGCTAAAAAGTATTATTTAACCATTTAAATGTTGTTTTACATACATGCTCGTGCACATTTTCTTTAATCAATTCGCACATGTGAGGTAAATCAATAGAAAACACACATAAATTACTTGTATATGAAAATGCATTAACATAATACATATATCTATATATATTGCATTAGGTTAAATCATCAATTATTCTTGCAACCTTTTCAACTTCATCTCAATCTATAACCGACTTTTAATTCTATACTAATTACTAAATATCATGTGATAAATTCCGGCACGCCTTGCACTTCCATCTCGATGTTGTATACACTTCACATTAAATGCACTGGTTTTGTTTTTCGATTAAAGTTTGAACTTTTGCTTGTGTTTAAAACTCAACTTTTTTATTTGATATTATAATTTACAAACAGATTTAAGTCAAAATTATGTATTTTTTACTTTCTATTCATTACTCAATGTGATATTTTTAATATGTCGTATTTTGCTATTATGGCAAACTCATTTAATGAGCGTAAATATTGGTTTCTCACTAATGATTTTACATATACAAAAAGAAAACACTTTGCGATGCGCGGACCTTCTACTTTTCAATAATAATTCAATTGCACACGATAAATTCATTCTAATATTTCTCAAAGAGCATTCGAAAGCAACTACTTACATAAACTAATCACGCTAAAAAGTATCATTTAACCATTTAAATGTTGCTTTACATACATGCTCGTGCACATTTTCTTGAATCAATTCACACATGTGAGCTACATCAATAGAAAACACACATAAATTACTTGTATATGAAAATGCATTAACATAATACATATATCTATATATATGCTTATCTATAACAATCACCTAAATATGTAAGAAACAAAGAAAATAGTTGGTATCTCAATCTTTGGTTCCATTTATCTGAGCATGCATGATCTTGTGTGATTTTCATGATACCTGCTTATGATAATTAAATTAAGAAAAAATGAAGACCAAGTTAATTACAAAGATCTAAAAAGATGTGTGAATCATCTCCAAAATGTTGTAAAAGAGAATTTACATACCGCTACCAACAATCAAAGACTAAAAGATGTGTGAATCATCTTCAAATGTACATACTAAATGTGATTTTCGCCGGTTTATATAGGCATGAATTAGGTTAAATCATTAATTATTCTTGCAACCTTTCGCAACCCTTGCGGTTCATCTAACCGACTTTAATTCTATACTAAATGCCATGTGATCAATTCGGGCAACCCTTGCACTACATCTCCTTTCATGATTGTATAGTTATTATGAGGCTGCATTGAATTCCGAGCATTAGCTATCTTGTACTCTATGCAACTACTAAACGACTCCAACTTGTTTCTAACTCTAAAAACTCTATCATCATAACTCCACATTAAATTTAGAGACTGAATCTTATAGTACTATAAATATATTTAACTTCCAAGCAAAAAAAAAAAAAAAAAAAAAAAAAAAAGCGCCAAGATAGCCGCATTTCAAAAATCCTGATATAAAAATGAACGTAAAACCCTAATCATAAAACACAAAACTATTCAAATGTTTACGGTTAACAAAAAGCCGAGCAACGTCAATTAACTAACAGACTTTTCTTTAAAACATATTCACGTAAAAAGATAAAACAAAGCTCTCACTCCTTCCGACGCACAACTGTTAGTACTCATCTTTTGCCCAAAACACATAATAACTACCATAAATTCACTTCAACTATAGAATATAGATTAATCTTACATAAATAATACACAATGATGAAGATATTATTATGTAACACTTTATTACATTCTTTCCAAATATCATAATATCACATCAAAATCAATTGGGCCTATTTTGGTAAGAAAACCTATGGGCTCTATGGATGACATCAATTCATCAATATATATACTCTATCTACACACCTTAAAATAACATAACCTACCAATATCTTACTTAATTTTTTTTACATCATATGTATATATGTGTTCTAAACACACCAAACCATCATCGGTGATTTTAAGAAAAGCCATCTTTCGAGTTTGTGCGTAAATCCAACGAAATTCGATCAGATATACAAGGTTGTTGTCTGTGTTCTAACAAGATATGTTCGTTAGATTCACGCACAAACTCGTGAGATGTCTTTTCATCTGTAACAAATACGAAGACCTATGTTTACATAACACTTCTTTTTCTAATGGTTTTTTTCTACTTTTTTATCACAGGTTTATGAGTGAATTCAATTTAACATGTGTTGGAGATTAATTGTTTAATAAGTTGTTATAAATATCAACTATTTATATTATATGTTAAAAATAAATATAGCAAGCAGAGAAGCAGCTAGATTTATTGATTTAATTGTTGTGATTCTTTTTTTCTTTTTCTTTTTTTAATTTTGTGTTTATGTATTCTGATTTATTTGATGTAAATCTAACAAATCTAAATAGCATACGTATAACGGCGGTGGTTGGTAATTGGTTAATAGACCTAACCATATTTTTGGCATAATGCCTTTTTTCAAGTAATATAAAATAGAAATAAATAAGCGGTGTTTTTATGGGCTTTATATAGTTGACATATGACTTATTTAGTTTTGAATAAGGTCAATTTTTTGCAACTTCTTGGTTTATATAAGTTTATTATAATATAATAAATATATGTAAGCTGGAAATTATCAAAATAAGTTACAAAAAGTGAGCTTATGAAACATAAGCCGAAAACCAAATAAGTCATAAGCCGAAACAAACACTCCCTAAAAATCAGTATTGTAGCACTTTAATGAAAAACAATGAATAATAAGTAATGACTCTTACCTAACACAATAAATACAGTAATAAATATGGTTAATTAATGTGGTTTCTGCAATAAATATACAAATTTGGTTCAACAATATTAACTTTGTAGACAATATTAGAACGATGTTATGTAGTCGTTGCTAACGATGTAGGATCATTAATTGCTACGCAAACCCAAAACCACTCCCACCCCCACCACCGCTGTTTCCAACACCAAAACCTGAGCCCCATCCGTTGCCAAACCCTTTTCCGAATCCTCCTCCAAACCCACCACCCCATCCTCCTCCGAACCCTAGACCAAACCAGCTACCACCAAATCCCGAACTAAAACCAGCATCAATTTTATTAACGATTTCATTAGTGATTTGTCGTCCTTTAACTACTACCAACAACGTGAAAATAGACACAAGTAGAACTTTCTGAACCCCTGTCATTAGCTACTCTATTTGTGAGTGAGGAAAGTATCAAAGTATGTCTGCTTCTCTGGAATGGCGAATGAACTCATATTTATAGAGGATAATATACGTATAACGAGGTCATATTCGGGTTGAGTAAAGAATAACAAAGTTCTAATATCATTAATCTGTTATTCAAGTCAACTAAGAGATTCACACCATAGGTTTCGTGTGTCAATAGTATCATATATTTAACATTCAAGCAAAAAATATAAAAAAGCAAAGATAGTGGCATTTCAAAGGTCCTGATATGAAAATGAACGTAAAACCCTATCATAAAACACAAAACTGTTCAAATGTTTACAGTTATTAAAAAGTGAGGCAACGCCAATCAACTAATAGACTTTTATTTAAAACAAAGATATCACTCCTTCCGAAGCACAACTGTTATTACTCATCTTTCGCTGAAAACACATAATAACTACCATAAATTCACTTCAACTATAGATTAATCTTACATAAATAATACACAATGATGAAGATATTATTATGTGACACTTTATTACATTCTTTCCAAATATCATAATATCACATCAAATCAATTTGGCCTATTTTGGTAAGAAAACCTATGGGCTCTATGGATGACATCAATTCATCAATATATATACTCTATCTACACACCTTAAAAAAACATAACCTACCAATATCTGACTTCATTTTTTCTACATCGTATGTAAGTATGTGTTCTAAACACACCAAACCATTTTCGGTGATTTTAAGAAAAGCCATCTTTCGAGTTTGTGCGTGAATCCAACGAAATTCGATCAGATATACAAGGTTGTTGTCTGTGTTCTGACAAGATATTTTCGTTAGATTCACGCACAAACTCGTGAGATATCTTTTCATCTGTAACAAATAAGAAGACCTATATTTAACATAACAGATCTTTTTCCAATGGTTTTTTTCTACTTTTTTTTCTAAGGTTTATGAGTGAATTCAATTTAACAGGTGTTGGAGATTAATTGTTTAATAAGTTGTTATAAATATCAACTATTTGTATTATATGTTAAAAATAAATATAGCAAGCAGAGAAGCAGCTCGATTTATTGATTTAATTGTTGTATTTTTTTTTAAATCTTGTGTTTATATATTCTGATTGATTTGATGTAAATCTAACAAACCTAAATTGCATATGTATAACGGTGGTGGTTGGTAATTGGTTAATAGGCCTAACCTTATTTTTGGCATAGTGACTTTATTTCAAGTAATATAAAATCGAAATTAATAAGCGGTGTTTTTTTTAGATATGTATAGTTGACTTATGATTTATTTGGTTTTGAATAAGGTCAATTTTTTGCAACTTTTTGGTTTATAAGTTTATTATAATATAATAAATATATGTATGCTGAAAATTATCAAAATAAGTCACAAAAAGTGAGCTTATGAAACATAAGCCGAAAACCAAATAAGTCATAAGCAGAAACAAACACTCCCTAAAAATCAATATTGCGGCACTTTAATGAAAAACAATAAATAAAAAGTAATGACTCTTACCTAACATAATATATACAGTAATAAATATGATTAATTAATCTGGTTTTGGTTTCTGCATTAAATATACAAATTTGGTTCAACATTATTAACTGTGTAGACAATTTGAGAACAATGTTATGTAATCGTTACTAACGATGTAGGATTGTTAATAGCCACGCAAACCCAGAACCACTCCTACCCCCATCACCGCCGCTTCCACCACCAAAACTTAAGCCTCATCCGTTGCCAAACCCTTTTTCGAATTCTCCTCCAAACCCATCACCCCATCCTCTTTCGAACCCTGGACCAAACCAATTACTACCAAATCCCCCACCAAAACCAGCATCAATTTTATTAACGGTCTCATTAGTGATTTGTCGTCCTTTAACTACTACCAACAACGTGAAAATAGACACAAGTAAAACTTTTTGAACCCGTGTCATTAGCTACTCTATTTGTGAGTGAGGAAAGTATCAAAGTATGTTTGCTTCTCGAGAATGGCGAATGAACTCATATTTATAGAGGATAATATACGTATAACGAGGTCATATTCGGGTTGAGTAAAGAATAACAAATTTCTAATATCATTAAGTTGTTATTCAAGTCAATTAAGAGATTGACACCATGGCTTTCGTGTGTCAATAGTATCATATATTTAACATTCAAGCAAAAAATAGAAAAAAAATAATGATGGCCGCATTTCAAAGGTCCTGATATGAAAATGAACGTAAAACCTTAATCATAAAACACAAAATTGTTCAAATGTTTACAATTTTTAATAGTTAAGCAACGTCAATCAACTAACAGACTTTTATTTAAAACTATTTCACGTAAAAAAGATAAAACAAAGATATCACTCATTTCGAAGCACAACTATTATTACTCATCTTTCGCCCAAAACACATAATAACTACCATAAATTCACTTCAATTATAGATTAATCTTACATAAATAATACACAATGATGAAGATATTATTATGTGACACTTTATTACATTCTTTCCAAATATCATAATATCATATCAAAATCAATTGGGCCTATTTTGGTAAGAAAACCTATGGGCTCTATTGATGACATCAATTCATCAATATATATACTCTATCTACACACCTTTAAAAAACATAACCTACCAATATCTGATTTCCTTTTTTTTACACCGTATGTATGTATGTGTTCTAAACACACCAAACCATCATCGGTGATTTTAAGAAAAGCCATCTTTCGAGTTTGTGCATGAATCCAACGAAATTCGATCAGATATACAAGGTTGTTATCTGTGTTCTAACAAGATATGTTCGTTAGATTCACGCACAAACTCGTGAGATGTCTTTTCATCTGTAACAAATACGAAGTCCTATGTTTAGCATAACACTTCTTTTTCTAATGGTTTTTTTTTTTTTTTTCTACTTTTGTTTTCACAGTTTTATGAGTGAAGTCAATTTAATAGGTGTTGGAGATTAATTGTTTAATAAGTTGTTATAAATATCAACTATTTGTATTATATGTTAAAAATAAATATAGCAAGCAGAGAAGCAGCTAGATTTATTGATTTAATTGTTGTAATTTATTTTATTTTATTTTTATTTTGTGTTCATAAATTCTGATTGTTTTGATGTAAATCTAACAAACCTAAATTGCATATGTATAACGGCGGTGGTTGGTAATTGGTTAATAGGCCTAACCCTATTTTTGGCATGGTGACTTTTTTCAAGTAATATAAAATTGAAATAAATAAGCGGTATTTTTTTTTGGCTTTATATTTGGTTTTGAATAAGGTCAATTTTCGCAACTTTTTGGTTTATATAAGTTTATTATAATATAATAAATATATATAACTGAAAAATAAGTCAAAAAAGTGAGCTTATGAAACATAAACCCAAAACCAAATAAGTAATAAGCCGAAACAAACACCTCCAAAAAATCAGTATTGTGGCACTTTAATGAAAAACGTTAAATAAAAAGTAATGACTTACTTAACACAATAAATACAATATACAAATTTGGTTCAACAATATTAACTTTTTAACATTTGAGGCCAAATGAGATAAGACAATTTGAGAACGATGTTATGTAATCGTTGCTAACGATGTAGGATCGTTAATAGCCACGCAAACCCAGAACCACTCCCAACCCCACCATCGCCGTTTCCACCACCAAAACCTGAGCCCCATCCGTTGCCGAACCCTTTTCCAAATCCTCCTCCAAACCCACCACCCCGTCGGCCCATCCTCCTCCGAACCCTGGACCAAACCAGCTACCAACAAATCCCCCACTAAAACCAGCATCAATTTTATTAACGGTCTCATCAATGATTTGTCGTCCTTTAACTACTACCAACAACGTGAAAATAGACACAAGTAGAACTTTTTGAACCCCTGTCATTAGCTACTCTATTATTGAGTGAGGAAAGTATCAAAGTATGTTTGCTTCTCTGGAATAGCAAATGAACTCATATTTATAGAGGATAATATACATATAACGAGGTCATATTAAGGTTGAGTAAAGAATAACAAAGTTTTAATTTGATTAAGTTGTTATTCAAGTCAATTAAGAGATTCACACCATGGGATTCGTGTGTCAATAGTATCATATATTTAACATTCAAGCAAAAAATAGAAAAAAGGCAAAGATAGCCGCATTTCAAAGGTCCTGATATGAAAATGAACGTAAAACCCTAATCATAAAACACAAAACTGTTCAAATGTTTACCGTTATTAAAAAGCGAAGCAACGTCAATCAACTAACAGACTTTTCTTTAAAACAAATTCACGTAAAAAAATAAAACAAATATCTCACTCCTTCCTACTCATAACTGTTATTACTCATCTTTCGCCCAAAACACGTAATAACTACCATAAATTCACTTCAACTATAGATTAATCTTACATAAATAATACACAATGATGAAGATATTATTATATGACACTTTATTACATTCTTTCCAAATATCATAATATCATATCAAAATCAATTGGGCCTATTTGGTAAGAAAACCTATGGGCTCTATGGATGACATCAATTCATCAATATATATACTCTATCTACACACCTTAAAAGACATAACCTACCAATATCTGACTTCAATTTTTTACATCGTATGTATGTATGTGTTCTAAACACACCAAACCATCTTCGGTGATTTTAAGAAAAGCCATCTTTTGAGTTTGTGCGTGAATCCAACGAAATTCGATCAGATATACAAGGTTGTTGTTTGTGTTCTAACAAGATATGTTCGTTAGATTCACGCACAAACTCGTGAGATGTATTTTCATCTGTAACAAATACGAAGACTTATTGTTAGCATAACACTTTTTTTTCTAACGGTTTTTTTCTACTTTTTTCATTCACAAGTTTATGAGTGAATTCAATTTAACAGGTGTTGGAGATTAATTGTTTAATAAGTTGTTATAAATATCAACTATTTGTATTATATGTTAAAAATAAATATAGCAAGCACAGAAGCAGCTAGATTTATTGATTTAATTGTAGTGATTTTTATTTTTATTTTATTTTTATTTTTTTCCTTTAATTTTGTGTTTATATTTTTATATATTCGGATTGATTTGATGTAAATCTAACCAACCTAAACTACATATGTATAACGGCGGTGGTTGGTAATTGGTCAATAAGCATAACCCTATTTTTGGCATGGTGACTTTTTTCAAGTAATATAAAATCAAAATGAGTAAGCGGTGTTTTTTGTTTTGGCTTTATATAGTTGATTTATGATTTATTTGGTTTTGAATAAGGTCAATTTTTTGCAACTTTTTGGTTTATACAAGTTTATTATAATATAATAAATATATATAACCTGAAAATTTTTAAAATAAGTGAGCTTATGAAACATAAGCCGAAAACCAAATAAGTCATAAGCCGAAACAAACACCCCCTAAAAATCAGTATTTTGGCACTTTAATGGAAAACATTAAATAAAAAGTAATGACTTACTTAACACAATAAATACATTAATAAATATGATTAATTAATGTGTTTTCTGCATTAATTAAATATACAAATTTGGTTCAACAAAATTAACTTTTTAACATTTGAGGTCAAATGAGATAAGACAAATTAAGAACGATATTATGTAGTCGTTGCTAACAATGTAGGATCGTTAATAGCCACGAGAACCCAGAATCACTGCCACCTCCACCACCGCCGTTTCCACCACCAAAACCTGAGCCCCATCCGCTACCAAACCCCTTTCCGAATCCTCCTCCAAACCCACCACCCCATCCTCCTCCGAACCCTGGACCAAACCAGCTACCACCAAATCCCCCACCAAAACCGGCATCAATTTTATTAACGGTCTCAGTGATTTTCCGTCCTTTAACTACTACCAACAACATGAAAATAGACACGAGTAGAATTTTGTGAACTCCTGCCATTAACTACTCGATTTGTGAACGAGAAAAGTATCAAACTAGTATGTTTGCTTCTCTACAAAGGCGAGTGAACTTGTATTTATAGAAGATGATATACATATAACGAGGTCATATTCGGGTTGAGTAAAGAATAACAAAGTTTTAATGTCATTAAGTTGTTATTCAAGGCAATTAAGAGATTCACACCATGGGTTTCGTGTGTCAACAGTATCATAGTTTCACAAGTTACTGAAAGTAACAATAGATTAAATTACCTTTGATATAAGATGATACAAAAGTATACTAGTTAGATATGCTCAAATGCTATGTAAACATGGTTTAGAATATCTCATTAGTTCAGTCACCGAAACAGGCAAAGCAACGACTCAATTAGTTATTGCGTTTACCAGTCGTAAATTATTCAGTTTTGATGCTGGAGTATAACAAAACTGACGGTCGATTAGCATGTGTATCTTTGAATAATCAAAATTTACAGAAATATATAAAACCGATAATCTAGTGATCACCGGTTCATAGAAGAAAAGCATGTCTAGAAACTATTTCTTGCAATCGGTTTTGTTACAAAGGATTATCTGATTTATTATATATCACATAATCACTTTCAGAACGAAACGACAAACACTCACGAGTATTTACTGTTTTAAGTTACATTTACAATGGAAAAAAGGTTATTTGGGCTAGCAACATTGTCCATAATTCCCCTTTTTCCAACAACAAAATTGCCAGTTCATGGCGAAAAGGGGCATAAAATACACACATAAGACTACAATGAAAGCGGCTGCATGTTTTGTCCAATATTATTAAACCTTGTAGTTTGAGGATAAGCTCGGTCATCTTGAAGAACAAGCAGCTTTGGGGTGTTTGATTCTCTCATCCAAGCAGCCACCATGGGGCCTGGTGATATGAGCCGTCCGATATTAGATGTGGCAATCCTGAAAGGCGACCCCATGCTACTTAGTAGCGCTTCAACCGCTCTTTTAAGTGCACAATCACCTACTATTTTGCTGTGTTTACCCCATCCGGTTAGAATGCTGCAGCAAAAATATAGGACAGAAAATGTGTCAAAAGATATATGAGATATTTGGTTAATTAACTATGAGAAAGTTACCTCATGAGGCTTGGCAACTCATGGCCTTCATAAACGATTGAACATATATTTAACAACCAGGCGTGAACCATGGCTCGTGCGGCACCAGAAGACATAAGATGTAAATCTAAGCAAGAATCAGACCATGTGTTCTCCCACACTTGTCTGCACTTGCCTTCAAGCACCACCAGTTGTGCTCCTCGTTTCTGAATAATACAAGATAGAAACATGTCTCATGTGGGTGTCAAATTTATGAGATCATTTGGTGTTTTGAAACTATAGTGCCAAATTGTATCATAACATGTATAGCGTTTAGATGTGCTTGTGCTGTTTAAAGTTGTGATAATCAGATACTCGGTTGTTGCAGAGTTTGACAATACCAGTTCTGTTGTAGCACATTTAAACAGGTTACATGATATAGTGTTTGGATGTGCTTTTTGCGGTTTTCTTTTACAGTTAAGTTTATCAGAAAATCTGTTGTTTATGTTTCCGAAAAATTCTGAGTATTTAGATAGATCGAGTAGCAGATTACCTGTCCAAAATGCCATAGCATGTCGGTCAAAGCATCAAAATTCTGAGTATTTAGATAGATCGAAGGCAGATGCGGTCGAAGAGTCCATCCGTTTCACCTCATCAAAAAGAGACAGAGCATGAACCCATACATTTTCTCCATGCCCCATTAAAAGCCCATGAGCCACGCCATATACTTGGTTATCGAATAACCTCAGTTCCTCTAACAACAATGAAGCTTCTTCAAACGAACTGCAACGGCTGCAAACATACATCAAATCGAAATGAATGAGATAAGAATGGAACAACGTATACTATGTTGTAAAAATCAGTGATTTTAAAAATAAAGGAAAATTGATGCTTTTTTAAGTAGGCAAATAGATATATATTTGATTGGCGGACTGGACAATGTTATAGCAAAATACAGAGAAGCCATCAAGAAGCAACAAAAACCCAACCAAGCAAAAATGCCTTGAATCCAAATCCAAATCCCAACGATAGTGATCTAGCAAACAGCGAGGAGAAATCCAACGTCAGTACAGCCTATGTAGTTGGGGGAACAGGTCCTGAGTGTGAATATGTGAGATTCGCATCATCAGCAGCATGAGAATACAGTTCTGTCACCTCCAAATTAACCACAGAAAAACGTAACAAACACCATGGAATGATACGCCTAGGATTTGTGTTTATGTTTATTATGAATAAGTGGCCCAAGCCCGGTTTGTGGGTTTAGGGTATTTAGGGTTTCGTCAAGTCTATTTAATCAATGTCAATCAATGTAATCGTATAAGTTTTCAGTCAATAATATTCTAGTTCTCCAATCTTCTTCTTAAGGAGCTCGCGCCCGCTTGAAGTGGTGCCCTATCCTGATACAACCTTAACGGGTCGTATCAATTGGTGCTTTCATTGAGAGCTCTCGTTGAGAGGGCTTACGATTAGGGTTCCAATTAAAAAAAAAAAAAAAAATACTGTTCATCGGCACTATTCATCCCGGAGTACTGTTCATCGATTACCATTCACAGTACTGTTCATCGACCACTGTTCATCGCGGGTACTATTCATCAGAAAAAAAATATATTTTTTTTCGAGTTATTAATCACTTGAGTATTATTCATGGCATTTGGCGGCAACGATCGGGACGTGAAATACGCACTTTCTAAGCTATTGCAAATGGGTACGGTGGCCGAATATCAGAGTAAGTTTGAGGTACTTATAAATCAATTAACGGGGATCTCTGAAAACTTACTTAAATCGTTTTATATTTCTGGCCTTAAACCGGCTCTACAATGTGCACTCTTGAGGTCAAATCCCACAACTTTAGGTGAAGCCTTTTCATTAGCCCGTGCAACCGAAGCACGCTTCACGGATCTACAACTTTGGGAACTGGTGAGGTCGAATCCTACAACTTTTGGAGAAGCCTTATCCTTAGCTTTTACAACAGAGGCTTGTTTGGACGTCAACTCATGGGAACCAGTTGATCAGAAGGTAATTGATCACGAGGTACCCATCAAACCAATTCCAACAGAAAAAAGCATGGAAGAAAATAATAGCCAACGTCAACAAATTCCTCTCGTAGCAACAAGAGAAGATAGAGGAAACAAGTTGGAGCTTCATGACCGGGTAAATGAGATAGATGATGTTTGGCAGAAACGTAAGCCACCTGATGTAGTCTTAAAATATGCAATTGTGACTAAAATATGCATTTGTGAATCAAAGTATCCCACTTCGAGTCTAGTTTGGTTGATTTTCCATCAAAGTAATGAAGTTATATACTATCAAAGAATACTTGAACCGGTTGCGAGACAGCGGTGCCAACATTGGTTTAGGCATATTTTGCGCTTTGAGTATCATCTACATGTGGCAAATTTACAACTCAAAATATGGGATCCCGGAATTAAGAGTGCTTTTCGAGACAACACCTTAAGGGCAAGGTGGTTTTGAAGGAGTGAGGAATGATACGCCTAGGATTTGTGTTTATGTTTATTATGAATAAGTGGCCCAAGCCCGGTTTGTGGGTTTAGGGTATTTAGGGTTTCGTCAAGTCTATTTAATCAATGTCAATCAATGTAATCGTATAAGTTTTCAGTCAATAATATTCTAGTTCTCCAATCTTCTTCTTAAGGAGCTCGCGCCCGCTTGAAGTGGTGCCCTATCCTGATACAACCTTAACGGGTCGTATCATGGAAAGCCTTACCCGCACTATTCCAATCAGACCTCATTTAGGAATTTAGTATTACAGTAAAAACGTGAACTTTTTAGATATTTTTACTGAACCTTTCTTTGAAGCGAAGCTTCGAGACTTTTTACATAAAATATTATGCTAGTGAAGATACTTGTTCAAAATCGTGAGTTACATCATAGCTTTTTCATTCTATTCAAGTGAAAAAAAAAAAAAAAAAAAAAAAAAAAAAAAAAAAAAAAAAAAACCTTTATATCATGTCCTCTTCTTTTACTCAGCAGATCGTGATGTTTGTTAGTGTAAGTTAGGGTTCGAATAGCCCTATTGGTATGTTTATTGCGACTAATGGCTTCATATCATGTAATGAACCATTACTTTTCTTCTTGGAAGACTTGGTAGTATTGGAAGCCTTGCAACTGGTCGTGGTATTGAATGGTAGGGTTGGTATAACCCTTGTTTTGTCTATGGCTGGTTACGGTGTCAATGGTTTGCATTCTGAATCTCTATGCATTTAAGCAGATTTATGGCCTACCAAATCATGTCATGGTTATGTTGAGTGCTACTGGTAGATCGTTACTTTATCAAGGTGTAGCTGCTCGATTTGGAAGTTAAGTTTGAAGGTACTCTTGTTCAAAAACCTATCGTTCATACTCTCACATGATGATTTTCAGTCTCTCTATTCGATGGTCTGGTTGGATCGTTGATTTATTTACCGTCATGTGGTGTTGTTACTGGAAGTTAGGGTCATAACCCTATTGTTATGTGCTCCTACTCAGCTGGTCATGTCCTTGCATGCCTAATGATGATGGATAGTAGCTGGTTAGTTTGTTTTGGCTATGAAAGGTTTCTTCTCTATGGGTTGCATTCAATTTGCATTAAGCAACATGTGGGTTACAGATTGTGTCATGGTGGGACAATGAAGATGCTTGGAAGGTCAATCAGATTCTTGGACACAATTCTTATCATGCAGTCCTCGAGGGTTGGCTAATTGGAAGTTAGAGTTCTACGGTGCCTTTTGAAGTATCAAGTGTCTACTTGAATAGCGGTTTATTTGTTTATTTCTATTTGGCGTTGTAGTTTATGCTCTATTAGTTGTTATAAGAGTGGTTTGTCACTCTTATATAGTGGTTAGTGGTAAGTTATAAGAATGTCTTGTCATTCTTATATGTGAGTCTGTAAGTGTCCTAAGGGACTGAGATTAGGGAGTCACCCTCATCCTTTGTACTTCAATGTTTTTGGTGTAATGCATTTTACCAGGGTGAAAAATCCCTTTTACCCAAAAAGAGGAATAGACAGTTAGTCCCTTGGTTTACTTCAGCATACTAAACGTTACCCTAGTGAAATGTTGAACAGTTATAGGTGTAAGTTCAAACCTGCAAGCATAAGAAAAAGAAATCTCTTAGTTGGGAATTATTGATGAATCAGACGACGATACTGATGATAGTGAGATTGAATGTTAAATTTCATATGAGTTCATGGTCATCTATTATTTTGTCCAAGTGTTTTCAGTGGTCAAGAAGATGGGTTTATCGTGCAACTGAAGTTTTTGAATTCTTTTAGGCTAAATATTGGGAGGGGTTGCACCCCAACCAACCGACCCCCAATCGAGTCAGCCTTTAGCTCAACCGGATGCAACCGAGTTTCACCCTAACTTTTTCAATCTTTTGGTTGGCTACCCAACCACAATTTTCATTTTGTTTGTGTGTGTTGTTTTTTTATTTTTAATTTGTTTTTGTGGAGTATGTTTTTTTTGTTGTGGTTGCAATCGCCTTGCTATTTGTTTGTTGGTGCGATGTAGTTTAGAAAGAGAAAAATGATATGACGCTGATGTGGCAGAGGGTGACTACAATATTTATGGTTGCCATTAGCATCGGCCTTTGTTCGAGTAGTAGAATTTCAGATAGGAGTACCGTTGCAATGTCAAAGTTGTTTTATTTAGGATTTGTAGTTCTAGTTTTGTTTTTGTTTTGTCCAAGCATACCTTGGCTTAGTGTTTTTCTTGGCGCGATTGTTTCGTCTTCATACACAACGTTTTTGTATATATTTTCAAAACAATCGTTCTTTTTGGATGAATTCTTTGTCCATGTCTTTTTTAGTTTTTTCATAGTTAATACGTATAATTTTTCGCTTAAAAAAATGGTTTTTGAAGTACGTGTCTTGGTGTCTGCAACGATTGTCCACCAACACTGCCATGTAGACTTTTATTCTCGGTTACTAGCCGACCACTATTACCCTTTTATAATTTTATCGTCATCACTAATCATTTTGTCCACCAAATTATATACAACCGTTGGCGTTGTCGAGCCCATCCTTCCAAGCTCCTCGCATGGCATCGTGTATGCCCTTTGATTATTTTTCAACCAATAAAAGCTAAATGTCGAATTAAGGGTAATAAATGCCCTAAAGTTACAAATTAGTTACCTTTTTAATACATTTAGTTGTACTTTAAAACCCCTTTTATATATAATAATGAACGTTAAACTTATAATTGACATAAATTATATATTTAACGTTCAAGCAAAAATAGAAAAAAAGCAAAGAGCCGCATTTCAAAGATCATG
The DNA here is from genome assembly GCA_030686995.1 of Artemisia argyi. Lineage (NCBI taxonomy): Eukaryota > Viridiplantae > Streptophyta > Magnoliopsida > Asterales > Asteraceae > Artemisia > Artemisia argyi. Next base: position 29,049,919 of record CM060682.1, on the reverse strand, counting down.
ATATGACAATGAACGTAAAACCCTAATCATAAAACACAAAACTGTTCAAATGTTTACCGTTGTTAAAAAGCGAAGCAATGTCAATCAACTAACAAACTTTTCTTTAAAACAAATTCACGTAAAAAAAAGATAAAACAAACTCTCCCTCCTTCCGATTCACAATTGTTATTACTCATATTTTGCCCAAAACACATAATAACTACCATAAATTCACTTCAACTATAAATTAATCTTACATAAATAATACACAATCATGAAGATATTATGTGATACTTTATTACATTCTTTCCAAATATCATAATATCATATCAAAATCAATTGGGCCTGTTTTGGTAAGAAAACATATGGGCTCTATGGATGACATCAATTCATCAATATAAATACTCTATCTACACACCATAAAAAAACATAACCTACCCATATCTTCTTTTTTTTTTACATCATATGTATGTATGTGTTCTAAAATCTAAACACACAAAACCATCTTCGGTGATTTTAAGAAAAGCCATCTTTCGAGTGTGTGCGTGAATCCAACGAAACTCGATCAGATATACAAGGTTGTTGTCTGTGTTCTAACAAGATACGTTCGTTAGATTCACGCACAAACTCGTGAGATGTCTTTTCATTTGTAACAGATACGAAGACCTATGTTTAGCAAAACACTTTTTTTCCTAATGGTTTTTTCTGCCTTTTTTTCGCAGGTTTATGAGTGAATTCAATTTAACAGGTGTTGGAGATTAATTGTTTAATAAGTTGTTATAAATATCAACTATTTGTATTATATGTTAAAAATAAATATAGCAAGCAGAGAAGCAGCGAAATTTATTGATTTAATTGTTGTGACTTATTTATTTATTTATTTATTTATTTATTTTGTGTTTATATTTTTATATATTCTGATTGATTTTATGTAAATCTAACAAACCTTAGACCGCATACATATAACGGTGGTGGTTGGTAATTGGCTAATAACCATAACCCTGTTTTTAGCATGGTGACTTTTTTCAAGTAATATAAAATCTAAATAAATAAGCGATGTGTTTTTGGGCTTTACATAGTTGACTTATGATTTATTTGGTTTTGAATAAGGTCAATTGTTTGCAACTTTTTGGTTTATATAAGTTTATTATAAAATAACAAATATATATAAGCTGAAATAAAAATTCAAAATAAGTCATAAAAAAGTGAGCTTACGAAACATAAGCCGACAATCAAATAAGTCATAAGCCCAAACAAACACCTCGTGAAAATCAGTATTGTGGCACTTTAATGAAAAACAATAAATAAAAAATAATAACTTACCTAACACAATAAATACAGTAATTAATATAATTAATTAATGTGATTTCTTCATTAAATATACAAATTTGGTTCAACAATGTTAACTTTGTAACATTTGAGGCCAAATGAGATAAGACAATTTGAGAAGGATGTTATCTAGTCGTTGCTAACGATGTAGGATCGTTAATAGCCACGCGAACCCAGAACCACTGCCACCCCCAACACCGCCATTTCCATTACCAAAACCTGAGCCCCATCCACTACCAAACCCCTTTCCAAACCCACCACCCCATCCTCCTCCGAACCCTGGACCAAACCAGCTACCACCAAATCCCCCACCAAAACCTGCATCAATTTTATTAGCAGTCTCGTTAGTGATTTTTCGTCCTTTAACTACTCCCTCCGTCCCATTATAAGTGTCCAGTTTGACTTTTCTTGGTCTTTCTTATTTAACTTTGACCTTAAATAATTTTATTTGTGGTATATAATACTTGATGAAAATTATATCAATGAAAATATGTTTAAAATCCAATTCATTCATATATTTTGCATCAAGTATTTTATAACACACATAAAAGTATTTAAGGTCAAAGTTGAATAAGTTAGACCGTAAAAAGTCAAACTGGACACTTATAATGGGACGGAGGTAGTACTACCAACAACATGAAAATAGACACAAGTAGAACTTTTTGAACCCCTGTCATTAGCTACTCGATTTGTGAAGGAGGAAAGTATCAAATTAGTATGTATGCTTCTCTGGAATGGCGAATGAACTCATATTTATGGAGGATAATATACGAATAACTAAGTCATATTCGGGTTGAGTAAAAAATAACAATGTTTTAATGTCATTAATTTGTTATTCAAGTCAATTAAGAGATTCACACTTCAAATTTCTATAGTATCATAGTTTCACAAGATTAAGTAACAATAAATTACCTTTGCTTGTAACTATATTTGGTATAAGATGATACAAAAGCATAGTTAAATATGTTCAAATGGTATGTAAACATGGAATATCACATTAGTCTAGTCGCCGAAACAGGCAAAGCAACGACACGATTAGTTGCACATTGCGTTTACCAGTCGTAAATTATTCTGTTTTGATGTTGGAGTATAACAAAACTGACTGTCGATTAACATGTGTATCTTTGAATAATCAAAATTTATGGAAATATATAAAACCGATAATCTTGTGATCACCGGTTCATAGAAGAAAAGCATGTCTAGAAACTATTTCTTGCAATCGGTTTTGTTACAAAGGATTGTCTGATTTATTATACATCACATAATCACTTTCAGAACGAAACGGCAAACACTCACGAGTATTTACTGTTTTAAGTTACATTTACAATGGAAAAAAAGTTATTTAGGCTAGCAACATTGTCCATAATTCCCCTTTTTCCAACAACAAAATTGCCAGTTCATGGCAAAAAGGGGCATAAAATACACACATAAGACTACAATGAAAGTGGCTGCATGTTTTTTCCAATATTATTAAACCTTGCAGTGAGGATAAGCTCGGTCATCTTGAAGAACAAGCAGCTTTAGGGTGTTTGATTCTCTCATCCAAGCAGCCACCATGGGGCCTGGTGATATGAGCCGTCCGATATTAGATGTGGCAAACCTAAAAGGTGACCCCATGCTACTTAGTAGCGCTTCAACCGCTCTTTTAAGCGCATAATCACCTACTATTTAACATTCAAGCAGAAAAAAAAAAAAAAAAAAAAAAAAAAAAAAAAAAAAAAAAAAAAACGCATAAAGATCCTGATATGAAAATGAACGTAAAACCGTAATCATAAAATACAAAACTGTTCAAATGTTTACCGTTATTTAAAAGTGAAGCAACGTCAATCAACTAACAGACTTTTCTTTAAAACAAATTCACGTAAAAAAGATAAAACAAAGCTCTCACTCCTTCCGACGCACAACTGTTATTACTTATCTTTCTCCTAAAACACATAATAACTACCATAAATTCACTTCAACTATAGATTAATCTTACATAAATAATACACAATGATGAAGATATTATTGTGTGACACTTTATTACATTTTTTCCAAAAATATCATAATATCATATCAAAATTAATTGGGCCTATTTTGGTAAGAAGACCTATGGGCTCTATGGATGACATCAATTCATCAATATATATACTCTATCTACAAACCTTATAAAAAACATAACCTACCAATATAATATATACTCTATCTACACACCTTAAAAAAAAGTAACCTACCAATATCTGACTTCATTTTTTTATACATTGTATGTATGTATGTGTTCTAAACACACCAAACCATCTTCGGTGGTTTTAAGAAAACCCATCTTTCGAGTTTGTGCGTGAATCCAACGAAACTCAATCAGATATACAAGGTTGTTGTCTGTGTTCTAACAAGATATGTTTGTTAGATTCACGCACAAACTCGTGAGATGTCTTTTCATCTGTAACAGATACGAAGACCTATATTCAGCAAAACACTTTTTTTTCTAATGGTCTTTTTCTACTCTTTTTTTCGCATGTTTATGGGTGAATTCAATTTAACAAGTGTTGGAGATTAATTGTTTAATAAGTTCTTATAAATATCAACTGTTTGTATTATATGCTAAAAATAAATATAGCAAGCAGAGAAGCAGCAAGATTTATTGATTTAATTGTTGTGGTTATTATTATTATTATTATTATTATTATTATTATTATTATTATTATTATTATTATTATTATTATGTGTTTATATTTTTATATATTCTGATTAATTTGATGTAAATCTAATAATCCAAAACTGTATATGTCTAACTCTATTTTTGGTATGGTGACTTTTTTCAAGTAATATAAAGTCGAAATAAATAAGCGGTGTTTTTTTTGGGTTTATATAGTTGACTTATGATTTATTTGGTTTGAATAAGGTCAATTTTTTGCAACTTTTTTGTTTATATAAGTTTATTATAATATAATAAATATATATAAGCTGAAAATTTTCAAAATAAGTCACAAAAAGTGAGCTTGTGAAATATAAGCCGAAAACCAAATAAGTCATAAGCCGAAACAAACACTCCCTAAAAATCACTATTGTGGCACTTTAATGAAAAACAATAAATAAAAAGTAATGACTTACCTTACACAATAAATACAGTAATAAATATGATTAATTAATGTGTTTTGTGCATTAAATATACAAATTTGGTTCAACAATATTAACTTTGTAAGAGAGCTGGGAGTACCTGCGGGGAAGCACGGTGAGGGGTGGAACCCCGCACGAGAACACCGCCGCCTCTTGGTGTACCCCGCACGGGGAGGTATTTTGGGTGAAAGCAAACCGCACGGGAAGAAGAAAGAAAAAGAGACGTTGGGTTGAACGTTGGGATTACAACGGTTTTTTTTTTTTGAATTGTATAAATGGAGTTCCATTTGTTGTGGATCATATAGATTGAAACACAAAAAAAAAAAAAAAAACCCACATACCCATTATAAAAAAACCACATACCGATTCAAACCAAAAAAAAAAAAAAAAAAAAAAAAAAAAAAAAAAAAAAAAAAATCTTGCATATGGAGCCTAGAAGAGTAGGTTCGACTTTATTGTTAGACGACCCGTTTGAGTGGTCTAACGATAGTAGTCTTGAGTTTTTTGCTAACGCGATTGACGCAGATGAGGAGGAAGATACGGCAGGGTCGTCACGAACATCAGTAAAACGCGATCGGATATCAGCTGCACAAACATTGCATCGTGATTATTTTTGTGAAGAACCAAGATACAACGATCAAGTTTTTGAAGATAGGTATCGTATGCGTAAAAATTTATTTTTGAAAATCACACATGATATTGAGTCTAGATTTGAGTATTTTCAAGAAGGTTATGATGCTAGAGCAAGAAAAAGTTTCACAGCCATACAAAAATGTTCGTCTGCCATTAAACAACTTGCAACCGGTAATCCACCGGATGAGTTTGACGAATATTTACAAATGGCTCAAAGAACGTCACGTGAATGCCTTCAATTTTTTTGTGACGCTATTATTCAGATATACGGTCGAGTTTACCTACGTAGGCCAACAAGCCATGGTATTGCATGTTTGTACGAAGCACACGAAGCTCGACATCACATTCCGGGTATGATCGGTAGCCTAGATTGCACACATTTCGATTGGAGGAATTGTCCAGTCGAATTGAGGGGTCAATATAAAAGGGGTGATCATCAATACCCCACGATTATGATGGAGGCAGTGGCGTCTCAAGATTTGTGGATATGGCACGCGTACTTTGGACCGCCGGGTTCAAACAACGATGTGAATGTTGTGATGCAATCGCCGCTATTCCTCACCGAGCGTAATGGTACGGCACCTAAGTGCCCATTTGTTGTGAATGGCCATACGTACAAGCGTGGATACTATCTAACCGATGGCATATATCCTACATGGTCTACTTTTGTAAAAGCCTTCAAATTTCCAACCGACCCGAAAGAGAAAAAATTCAAGAAAGTACAAGAGTCGGCTCGAAAAGATGTTGAACGGGTATTTGGTGCTCTCAAGGGTAGATGGGGTATACTGAGACGACCTTTACGGCCGTATACAGTAGACAGAATTAGCAAACTAGTTTATGCGTGTGTGATATTGCACAACATGATTCTACATGACTCCGGTAACGCAATCTGCCCAGTTCATATTAGAGATCCTCCGATCGAACTGGTGTTTGACGAAGCAGCCTTGGACGAGATACGAAATGAGAACACACATTTTCATCTCCGATTTGATCTTATGGAGCATATTGACGCTCAGCAATTACCATACCTCCAGGTGGACGATGAAGATTAGTTTTTTAGTATTATTAAATTTAGCATTTTCGTATTATGTAATGTTATTTTATGTTTTTTAAAAATGTTATGTAATGTTTATTTAATTTTAATGAAATTTTAGTTTTTAATAAAAAAAAAAAAAAAAAAAAAAAAAAAAAAAAAAAAAAAAAAAAGTGAGTGAAGGGTGAGTAAAGTAGCGCCTCCAAAAAAGAAGTGAGTGAAGGGTGAGTAATGAAAAAAGTGGAGAATGATGTGGCGCAAAAGGATTGGTTGGGAGTGAGTGAAGGAAATGGGAGTGAGTGGTGTACTCCCACCTCCCTAACATTTGACACCAAATGAGATAAGAGAATTTGAGAAAGATGTTATGTAGTCGTTGCTAACGATGTAGGATCGTTAATAGTCACGCAAACACAGAACCACTGCCACCCCACCACCAAAACCTGAGCCCCATCCGTTGCCAAACCCTTTTCCGAACCTCCTCCAAACCCACCACCCCATCCTCTTCCGAACCCTGGACCAAACCAACTACCACCAAATCCCCTACCAAAACCAGCATCAATTTTATTAACGGTCTCATTAGTGATTTGTCGTCCTTTAACTACTGCCAACAACTTGAAAATAGACACAAGTAGAATTTTGTGAACTCCTGCCATTAGCTACTCGATTTTTGAACAAGGAGAGTATCAAATTATATGTTTGCTTCTCTAGAATGGCGAATGAACATATTTACAGAGGATAATATACGTATAACGAGGTCAGATATTCAGGTTGAGTAAAGAATAACAAAGTTTTAATGTCATTAAGTTGTTATTCAAGGCAATTAAGAGATTCACGCCATGGGTTTTGTGTGTCAATAGTATCATAGTTTCACAAGTTACTGAAAGTAACAATAGATTAAATTACCTTTGATATAAGATGATTCAAAAGTATACTAGTTAGATATGCTCAAATGGTATGTAAACATGGTTTAGAATATCTCATTAGTTCAGTCGCCAAAACAGGCAAAGCAACGACACAATTAGTTATTGCGTTTACCAGTCGTAAATTATTCAGTTTTGATGTTGGAGTATAACAAAACTGACTGTCGATTAACATGTGTATCTTTGAATAATCAAAATTTACAGAAATATATGAAACCGATAATCTTGTGATCACCGGTTCATAGAAGAAAAGCATGTCTAGAAACTATTTCTTGCAATAGGTTTTGTTACAAAGGATTATCTGATTTATTATATATCACATAATCACTTTCAGAACGAAACGACAAACACTCACGAGTATTTACTGTTTTAAGTTACATTTACAATGGAAAAAAGGTTATTTGGGCTAGCAACATTGTCCATAATTCCCCTTTTTCCAACAACAAAATTGCCAGTTCATGGCGAAAAGGGGCATAAAATACACACATAAGACTACAATGAAAGTGGCTGCATGTTTTGTCCAATATTATTAAACCTTGCGGTTTGAGGATAAGCTCGGTCATCTTGAAGAACAAGCAGCTTTGGGGTGTTTGATTCTCTCATCCAAGCAGCCACCATGGGGCCTGGTGATATGAGCCGTCCGATATTAGATGTGGCAATCCTGAAAGGCGACCCCATGCTACTTAGTAGCGCTTCAACCGCTCTTTTAAGCGCACAATCACCTACTATTTTGCTGTGTTTACCCCATCCGGTTAGAATGCTGCAGCAAAAATATAGGACAGAAAATGTGTCAAAAGATATATGAGATATTTGGTTAATTAACTATGAGAAAGTTACCTCATGAGGCTTGGCAACTCATGGCCTTCATAAACGATTGAACATATATTTAACAACCAGGCGTGAACCATGGCTCGTGCGGCACCAGAAGACATAAGATGTAAATCTAAGCAAGAATCAGACCATGTGTTCTCCCACACTTGTCTGCGCTTGCCTTCAAGCACCACCAGTTGTGCTCCTCGTTTCTGAATAATACAAGATAGAAACATGTCTCATGTGGGTATCAAATTTATGAGATCATTTGGTGTTTTGAAACTATAGTGCCAAATTGTAGCATAACATCTATAGTGTTTAGATGTGCTTGTGCTGTTTAAAGTTGTGATAATCAGATACTCGGTTGTTGCAGAGTTTGACAATACCAGTTCTGTTGCAGCACATTTAAACAGGTTACATGAGATAGTGTTTGAATGTGCTTTTTGCAGTTTTCTTTTACAGTTAAGTTTATCAGAAAATCTGTTGTTTATGTTTCTGAAAAATTCTGAGTATTTAGATAGATCGAGTAGCAGATTACCTGTCCAAAATGCCATAGCATGTCGGTCAAAGCATTATAGAAGGCAGATGCGGTCGAAGAGTCCATCCGTTTCACCTCATCAAAAAGAGACAGAGCATGAACCCATACATTTTCTCTATGCCCCATTAAAAGCCCATGAGCCACGCCATACACTTGGTTATCGAATAACCTCAGTTCCTCTAACAACAATGAAGCTTCTTCAAACGAACTGCAACGGCTGCAAACATACATCAAAATAGAAATGAATGAGATAAGAATGAAACAATGTATACTATGTTGTAAAAATCAGTGATTTTGAATATAAATGAAAAATGATGCTTTTTCGAGTAGGCAAATAGATATATATTTGATTGGCAGACTGGACAGTGTTATAGCAAAATACAGAGAAGCCATCAAGAAGCAACAAAAACCCAACCAAGCAAAAATGCCTTGAATCCAAATCCAAATCCCAACGATAGTGATCTAGCAAACAGCGAGGAGAAATCCAACGTCAGTACAGCCTATGTAGTTGGGGGAACAGGTCCTGAGCGTGAATATGTGAGACTCGCATCATCAGCAGCATGAGAATACAGTTCCGTCACCTCCAAATTAACCAAAGAAAAACGTAACAAACACCACGGAAAGCCTTACCCGCACTATTCCAATCAGACCTCATTTAGGAATTTAGTATTACAGTAAAAACGTGAACTTTTTAGATATTTTTACTGAACCTTTCTTTGAAGCTTCGAGACTTTTTACATAAAATATTATGCTAGTGAAGATACTTGTTCAAAATCGTGAGTTACATCATAACTTTTTCATTCTATTCAACTGGGAAACGAAAAAACTTTATTTCTTAATAGAGGAACAGACAGTCCCTTGGTTTACTTCAGCATACTAAACGTTACCCTAGTGAAATGTTGAACAGTTATAGGTGTAAGTTCATACCTGCAAGCGTTCAGAATAGCTGAAAATGTCACCACGTTTGGTTTAATTTCCATCTCATGCATCTTCCGAAAAACACCTAAAACACATATAATCTCCTTTCTTCCCTTACTACTTTTTTCTACGATACTCAAATTATTCGACGCCAACTGCTCAAGAATCTTAATAATCCTATCACCGTCCTTATTATCACCATTTTCCAAACACCCCATCTCATGATTTGCTGATTGACCGAATGCATTTATGATTGAATTATATGTTACAACATTTGGTTGAATCCCTTTTTTAGTCATCTCATCGAGCAATAAAGCAGAGGATTCAACAAAGCCTTTTTTACAAAGCGAATCAATTATTTCACTATACAAAACAACATCCGCTTTCAGACCTCCACACTTAAACTCCTTATACACCTCTTTAGCTTCTTGATACATCCCACCTTTTAAATAAACACTTATCAACGTCGAGTAAGTCAAGAGATTAGCCGGAACCCGTTCACTCTTCATCCTATGAAACAGCTCTTTAACCTTATCATACCTCCCTTGTTTCCCAAACCCATCAAGAAGCGCGTTATAAGTCACAACATCTTTCCTAATACCCGTCTTTTCCATTTCCTTAACAACATTAAGCGCCTCATCAAACCGGCCCAAACTAGCATAAATAGCTAATAAATTATTGTAAGACACACGATCCAGACGTATGTTTGCATATTTCATCTCATTTACCAAACTCAACGCTTGATCCAACCTACCCGACTTAGCACACCCACGAATAACCGTACTATAACTAACCTCATTAGGCATAATATTCTTAGTAGCCATTTCCGCCATTATTTGAAAAGCAGGGTCAATATGACCACCACTACACGCAACATCCAAAAGGGTATTATAAGTATAAATATCCGGATCAATCCCACGATAACTCATCTCATTAAACAAATTCATAGCAGTCTCCCACAACCCTTTACCACTACAAACCGCAAGAAGTGAATTATAACTAATCCTATCCGGTTGAAACCCGTTACTCAACATATCATCAAAAATATCAGAAGCCCGTTTAAAATCAGCACCCGATTTCCCACAAGCATCAATCAAAGCATTATAAGTAACAAGATTAGGCTTCAAACCACTTAACTTCATAGTTTCAAACAACTTAATAGCATCATCACATAAACCACTTTTAGCATAAGCACTAATTAACGACGAATAAGCATAAACAGTATTACCATACCCTTGACTCACACTAGTCTCGAAAACCTTTTTCGCCAGCTCAATCTTCCCTAACCTGCCTAGCACACTAATAACCGAACTCGCTAACTTCCCTTGTTCAGTTTTCCGCCTTTCGCGGCCCACAGCAAATTCGAAACACTGAATCGCCATGGAATACTCATTTCGATTACCTAACTCCCTTAACAAGAACCCATAATCATCACTACCACATAACTTCTTTTCAAAACTCATTAAAACACTGCTAACCAAACCTTCATCACCACTAGCTTTGACAAGCTCCTGTAAGGCTTGTTCAGCTTGGATAGAGTGTCTACTTGACCCGTTTTGCTTGACCCGACCAAAATGCATCTTGGAGACAAACCGGGTGGACCTGCGACCCGAGAAATCAGCAGCAAGGTTGGGTTTTGAAGATGTTAAAGGGGTGAAAGAAGGGTTTCTGTGGGACCCAGATGGTGGTTTGGTGATGGGTGTGTGTGGAGGTGGGTGGTGGTGGTGATGGTGGTTGTTGTGGTGGTTGGTGGGGTGGTGGAGGGTGGGGATACGGTGGTTTTGGTAGGGTTTGGTGGTGGTTAGAGTGGGTGGGGTGGAGGAGGCCATGGTGGCCGGAGATAGGGTTTGGTGATGATGATATCAAGAAGATTACACACAGTGAGTGTGTTTTAGTGTGTGTTTGTGTGTGTGTGTGTTATCTAGTACACATAAGAAGCTCATGAGTTGAGTTTTGCTAAGTCAACAAAAGACTATTCTTGTTTTTTTATGTATTAGGTTATCCGCTATTTTAGGGCACACAAAATGTTTTTATCTTTTTTTTCTAAATTTAAAAAAAATAATAATAAAATAAAAAATAGAAATAAAAACTTGTAAAACTACTATACTTTTTAGTGAACTCATTGCCACATATATTCATACAGATAAAGCATTTCTTTTTTAAGAGATTAACATGGTTATTTCAATTGTTTGCACTTAATATAAATTAAACTTTGAACATATTTTAGTAATAATAATCACAAAATTTTTGTTACTAGATCACCAATAAATTGTTAATTTTTTCTTCACTCCCTCTTTTTTGATTTTTTTTGTTAAAATAAAATGTTTACTCTTTAATTACGATCAATCAAACTATTTGTAAGGCAAAAGAATGATGTTCAATTGGTATAGGAATAATCTAGTATTTGAGTGGTCATTAGGGTTGTAACTGAATTATACAAAATATTATGAATAGTTTAGTGATTTGATATCATTATTGGAAAAAAGATTGGTTTCTCAAAAGTTGATCATCTATCTTTATTTATCATTATTGTTTTTTATATCTCTTAATCGAATCCAGTTCGTATGAGCTTGACTATATATTGAATATTTGCATTATGTTTAAACAAATGCGATTGTAAACTTCCTTTGAAGACTCATTTAAGATGTTATCACATTCCACCATAATTTTTAGAGATACAAATATGCAAGTAGGTATGTATGGTTGTGACTTATGTTTATGTTGTTGGATTAATACAAATGGGGACAAAAAGAACTTTATGTATATATTATTGAGCTTAAATTATTATCCTGAATAAATGGTTGAAAGTTGTATTTCTCTGTCAATTTAAGTTTTTAAATATAATTTTGTGAGTCTCATACAAAAAGTGTATAATATTCTCATATGATGTTGTTTTTGCTTACACATGTGACTTTCATAGAATATGCTAAAAAAGGTGCAACCATAAAGGCCCAAATGAATGAGGTTACTGATTACGTAATTACGTTTGTAGGAGGAAGCAAATATTAGATTTTGGTTTGACTTTTGGTACTTTCTTTTGATGCTAAAGTTAACTACTATAATTATTCTTTCATTTTATATGATCATATACCACTACTATATTTCTAGTAGACAATTGTTTATTTATGTTTATACTATTCTTTATTTTTGCAAAGTAAACTATGTTGGTTGTTGTGAGCCCAGAATAACGTTAAGATAATCAATAACTTAACTATGTACCAATTAAGGTTACCGGATATCACTTGGAATCGTGTTATTACTTTTCAAAGTAAACTATTCGACCCTAATGTCTGGGTATCACGAATATCTAATTGGGATAAAACCAAATGTATGTTAATGATTTAGGCACAAACCAATAACCCTGTGCGTATAATTGTTATATGTTTTCTGTACATTCTCATGCATCATTGATTTCCAATATATAGGAAAATACTCATTGCTAGTCAAATGGAATTATGAGGATTAATCGGTCCATTAATCGCCTCATAATTATCCCCATTATAGCTAAAATAGTGGTTACATGACCAATTAAACGTGGTCATAAGTGCAGATTTAACTGTCAATTGAATAGGTCAAAGCAGTTACATACTTATCCTAACAGTACTCTAGCAGTAAAAACTTAGCACTAGTAGTAGAAACTTTGCTCAGCAATACTAACTTTAGTACTACCAGTAAAAACATTAGTACTAGCAGTAGTATCACTTGCTTAAGAGTACTAACCTTGCCAAACCATTATAAGAGTCAGGGTAATCAGGGACTTAATGAGTGTACACTCCGTACCTCCAAACTCATTTCCAAGTATGATCTGATCCCACAAGTGCATTAAATTTTCCAACAATCCTCTCCAAATTTAGTTCACTTCCTTTGCATGAAAATTAAACATTAAACAAACATATGCATAAATGAAAATATCCTAAGGATTGAATTTCCATCTTAGTACATTACACGTTTAAATATTCGAGAATCAGGGTGTTCCAAAGAATTGAACCCTTCAACCCATTTGAATACCTGAAGATAAAGTACACATATATTTTCAAACACTTAAACGCTTCTGACACTATACAAGTCATGTGTCCATATCCAATTCATAAATATTGTATGAGCCAAAAGTCCAAAGCTCCCTGAAGCGGCAAAACTTCAACATTCACATAGGTGGTTCCTCTTTATTCATGCTCCTGCAAAGCACTTTTTCAAAGAAATTAACCCTTAAGAAGTAAATACTTCATCCTCCTTTCCAGCAGGTTCCGAGCACAAACTTTTGGATGATTGTAAAACATGTGCTCCAGTACACTGAATGTTCAGCTTTTCACATTGAACTCAGCTCCCAAGTTTCCTCAAAAGGGAGTTGGGTGTCTTAGCATTCAGTGACTAAGTTGGACTCTAAACCCATCCCTTTAGCAGACTTTAAAACCAAGTCTCTAGCCAAACCCTTCGTCAAGTGATCAGCTAAATTTTGTTGAGATCTAACAAACTCTATAGATACCACCCCATTCATGATAAGCTCACGAGTCATGCTATGTCTGACACCTAAGTGTCTAGACTTCCCATTGTACATCTGGCTATAAGCCTTTGCCAATGTAGCAGCACTATCACAACGGATAGAAATAGGTGCTATAAGTTTAGGCCACAATGGAATCTCAAGAAGCAAGTTTTTCAACCATTCAGCTTCTTTAACAACAGCTGCTAAAGCCACAAATTCAGATTCCATTGTTGAACTGGTTATGCAAGTTTGCTTCTTTGATGCCCAAGAAATTGCACCTCCACCAAGTAGGAATACCTAGCCACTGGTATACGAATTGTCTTCAGTGTTACTGATCCAACTTGCATCAGTGTAACCATCTAACACTGAAGGATAACCAGTATATGAGAGACTATAATCTATAGTTCTCTTCAAATACTTCAGTACCCTCTAAACTGCTTGCCAGTGATAAGCACTAGGATTACTTAGTATACCTGCTCAGTTTACCCACTGCAAAAGCAATATTAGGTCTAGTACAAGTCATGGCATACATTAGGCAGCCAATCACCCTAGAATACTCAAGTTGAGATATAGCTTTGCTAGTATTAAGCATTAGCTTCTCAGTTGTATCCATAGGAGTACTAACTGGAGTACAATCAAAGTAATTGAATTTCTTTAGTATCTTCTCAATATAATGAGATTGAGAGATAGAAATTCCTTTACTTTCATGTTTAATCCTTATACCAAAGATAACATCAGCCTCCCCCATGTCCTTCATGGAGAACCTTGATGACAAAAATTCCTTTGTTATGTCAACCTGATTTTTGTCACTGCGAAAGATCAACATGTCATCAACATACAAGCAAATGATGACTCCTTTACAAGATTCATCAAATTTGCTATATACACATTTGTCAGACTGGTTAAGTAAATAACCACTAGACAAAACCACTTCATCAAATTTTTGATGCCATTGCTTAGGTGTCTGTTTCAGTCCATATAAGGACTTAATTAGTTTACACACCTTGTTTTCATTTCCAGGCAAGATGAAGCCCTGAGGTTGATTCATACAAACCTCCTCATCCAATTCACCATTCAAGAAAGCTGTCTTCACATCCATCTGATGAATAATCAGATTGTGAATTGATACCAGAGCAATCAACAATCTTATGGTACTGATACGTGCCACTAGGGCATAAGTATCAAAGTAGTCTATTCCTGACTTTTTTTTAAATCCTTGAATGACTAGTCTAGCCTTGAACTTTTCAATAGTTCCATCTACCTTCATTTTCCTTTTAAAAATCCATTTGCAACCAAGAGGTTTGCAACCTGGTGGTAGATCAACCAATACCCAAGTGTTGTTGCCCATGATGGAGTCAATCTCATCATTTATTGCTTCTTTCCAGAAAGCAACATCCTGGGACTTCATTGCTTCTTCAAATGTTTTAGGATCATCCTCAACAATGAAGCAATAGGATTATTGGTCAAAGACCTCATTCCTTGTACCTTCAATTAAGTATAATTGAAACTTAGGTCTGAATGACTTTGGAGTTCTGACTCTTTTGCTTTTTCTGAGCTCAGGCTCAGGTTATTGAAGCACAACCTCATCAGAGACTTCTGATACACTAATGTCATCAGTTCTATTTAGAATCCTCTGACTTGGTCTAGGGACTGATGAGAATCTATTCTCATCAAAGAGTGCATCCTTTGATTCAATTACTGAGTTAATTGAAACATATTAATTAGGTTCAATACCATAGAACCTGTATGCCTTTGAATGCTCAGCATATCCAACAAAGATACATTCAATGCCTCTTTCACCTAAAGTTTTCAACTTTGGATAAGGGAGTCTTACAACAACCCTACAACCCCATACCTTGAGATAATTCAGGTTGGGTTTCTTTTTTGTCCAGAGTTCATAAGGTGTAACCTTGTTCCTTTTATTTAGAACCCTATTTAATAAATAGCAAGCTGTTAACATAGCTTCACCCCAGAACCTTTGACTCAGTCCTGAATAGGACAACATGGAATTAACCATCTCCTTTAGTACCTTGTTTTTCCTTTCAGAGATACCATTTTGTTGAGGAGTATAGGGAGCAGTCGTTTCATGGATTATACCAACAGACTGAAAATACAAAGCATCCCTGTATTCACCTCCCCTATCAGTCCTGAATCTTTTGATCAGGGACCTAAGTTGCAATTCAACTTCAGTTTTAAATACTTTGAATTTATCTAATGATTTATCTTTAGTATGTAACAGATAGACATAACAAAACCTAGAAGTGTTATCAATAAATGTCACCAAGTACTTCTTATTCCCCAAAGAGGTAGTGGCATGCAAATCACATAGGTCACTGTGTATAAGCTCTAAGAGCTCAGTCTCACGTTTTACACCTTGAAAAGGTTTCTTAGTTATTTTGGTCAACATGCAAGTTTTACACTTTTCAGTGTCAATGTCAAATGCTGGGATTAACCCATCCTTAGACATATCTTGCATTCTATTATAATGTACATGGCCAAGTCTAGCATGCCAAAGGGTAGAGTCATTCATTTTAGAGGTTGACATAAAGGCTGAATTAACAATATCATTAACAATATTAAGCCTGAACATTTTATTACACAAATAGTCAAAACCAATAAACACGACATGTTTAGACAATATAAATTTATCGAATTCAATAACTTGTTTATATCCATGATTATTCAAAACACTACTTGAAACCAAGTTTTTCCTTATATCAAGAACATGAATAACATTAAACAAAGTTACAATCTTTCAAGAACTAAAACTTAGATCAACACAACCATGACCATGCATCAAGGTTGTTGACTCATTTCCCATGTGAAGAATAGAACCATCATTTAGTGACTCGTAAGTCTTGAACCATCTTCTATCTTTGCACACCTGAACAGTTGATCCAGAGTCATCATCCTGCACATAGTTAGATTCAGATACATATGTAACATAATAAACCTGAAAAGATTTATTAAGCATATTTTGACCTTTCAGTGAGTTAGCAGAACCACCATTCCCTAAACCACTAGTGCCTGAACCATTGGCTTTACCACTAATCTTAACACCTTTGCAATCCCTTTTAATGTGACCAGATTTGCCACATTTCCAACAAGTAGGTGTTGCCTTCTTGTTAGGATCAGCCCTTGTGTTATCATGATGTTTACGTTTGCCCTTGTTGTCATTGTACTTGGTGGAATTGTTATGTTCCACCATATTGACTACAGATGCACTAGTAGCATTGTTACTCTCTGGCTTGTCATTATCCTGCGCCTTGAGAGATTCCTCAATACGCAGATGACTACCCAACTGAACAAGTGTCAGTTCTTCCTTTTTATGTTTCAATGTATGCTTGAAATCTTTCCAAGAAGGAGGGAGTTTATCAATGATATAAGAGAGTAAAATAGCCTCATCCATGTTCATTTTGTGTTGTGTAAACCTTCCAAGTATTCCAAGAAGTTCATTGTATTGTTCCATAACTGGTCTTGAATCAGTCATTTTGTAATTTGTGAAATTACTTACAAGAAACTTCTTACTTGATGCATCCTCAGCCATATATTTGGCATCCAAAGAATCCTATAGTTCTTTAGAAGATTCAACATTTTGATAAATATCAAAGAGGGAACCAGACATACCATTGAGGATTAAACCTCTGCAAATATAATCATCATTCACCCATTTGCTCTTTTTCCTCATTTGTTCCACAGTAGCATCATCCCCGTCATCAGGAATTGGTGTGCTCAAAACATACACCACACTCATGCTAGAAAGCAAGAAGTGCATCTTCTTCTGCCATTTTCTAAAGTCCACCCCTTCAAACTTGTCAAGCTTGGCAAAGTTTGAAGCCATGTGTTTCATAGCAGCATCAGCCATTGATTATCACTAAATAGTTTACTTCGATTGTTGGTTGTTGTGAGCCCAGAATAGGGTTAAGATAATCAATAACCTAACTACGTACAAATTAAGGTTACCGGATATCACTTGGAATCGTGTTATCACTTTTCAAAGTAAACTATTCGACCCTAATGTCTGGGTATCACGAATATTTGCTTGGGATAAGACCAAATGTATGTTAATGATTTAGGTACAAACCAATAACCCTGTGCGTATAAGTGTTATATGTTTTCGGTATATTCTCCTACATCATTGATTTCCAATATATAGGAAAATACTCATGGCTAGTCAAATGGAATTATGAGGATTAATCGGCCCATTAATCACCTCATAATTATCCCCTTATAGCTAAAATAGTGGTTATATGACCAATTAAACGTGGTCATAAGTGCAGATTTAACTGCCACTTGAATAGGTCAAAGCAGTTACATACTTATCCCAACAGCACTCTAGCAGTAGAAACTCTGCTCAGCAGTACTAACTTTAGTACTAGCAGTAGAAATATTAGTACTAGCAGTAGTATCACTTGCTTAACAGTACTAACCTTGCAAAACCACTATAAGAGTCAGGGTAATCAGGACTTAATGGGTGTACACTTCGTACCTCCAAACCCATTTTCAAGTATGATCTGATCCCACAAGTGCACTAAATTTTTCAACAAACTATTGATATATTTCTACACATTTTATAGTTTCGTACTTATAGGAATGTTTGACGAAAGTAATTGTTGCTGCAACTGTAATTTAGCTGGAGATTGAGATGGAACGAGAGATTAAAATTTGAAATTATTTTTATAAGGTATGTAGCATTGATTTTAAAAAATTGCTTTCTCAAAATATCTGATAAAAATTATCTTTCAAACAAAATTTAATCGACCTAAGTAAGAAGCTTTCAGGTTTTGGAAAATGTAGACACATGCCACAAACAAATGTATCGTTGTGTCAAGTTTTTTTCACCCATTGTTGTCCACTTGTCCTTGATTCCTTGATAGAAATGACTGATAATTGTACAAACTAAATTATAGCAATCATAATCACATATTCACCACATATGCGATTTTCACTCTTGGTCATTCTTTCATCCTAACAAACAATTGTTTTTTCTTGTCTTAACAATTTTGCAAATTCTCTTATTAGAAAACCTTTGGTCTATAAACCCTCATCCATGGCCAACAAGAAATGGTTTTTGCTAAATTCACAAAATCACATAACATATCAAACACAACCTTTTTCATCTTCATTCAACACCTTCAAATCATCAACCATCTTTATATTTACGTCTAAGCAATTGAAAATCTCGAGAACCTTTCTAAACGCCTATGTACATACAACGATTTAAATAAAGGTACATCTTATTATCGCACTCGTTAAACACATTTTATAATTCCTGATTATCATGAACCCTAAACTAATCCCCCTAATAATCATCCTAGCCCTTCTCACCACCACCACATCGCCCTCTGTCACGGCACCACTATCCCTAAACTGCGGCGCAAAAGATAGTGGCAACGACGCTGATAATCGTAAATGGGAACCCGATACGAAATACTTAACCTCCGACAAAAAATCCGTTGCATCCACCGCCGAGACACAAGAACCCTCACTTTCCTCCGACGTACCATACATGACTGCTCGAATTTTCACCGGCGAAACTTCTTACAAATTCACCGTAAATTCGACATCTCGTTATATCATTCGCCTACATTTTTACCCCTCAATTTACCCCAATTACAACATTTCAAATTCTTATTCAAGTGTAACCCTAACAAACCCTGATTCTCAAATTACACTATTAAGCAATTTTAGTGCTTTTTTAACAGCTGAATCATTATCACAAGCTTATATAATTAAAGAATACTCATTATCACCTTTTAATTCTGATGAAATCACCATCAATTTCAAACCCACTGGGAAATCATTTGCTTTTGTTAATGGAATCGAATTAATCTCCGAACCGGAGATATTTGACGATCAAATAGCATTGATAGGTGTGTCCGATGATTCCAGTACAATTGATGGCGTATCGGCAAACACAGAGAACATGTTCCGCCTAAACGTCGGCGGGCAGTATATCCCGCCGATGAATGACTCTGGAGAGATGTACCGGAGTTGGTACGACGATACGCCATATATGTTTGGTGCGGGTACTATTACCCACACCACAAACATGACTATTGATTATAAAGAGTTGCCTTTGGCGACAGCGCCAACAGATGTGTACCGAACGGCGCGGTCGCAAGGACCCAACCCGAATGTTAATAAACAAAGTAATGTTACTTGGGTTTTCCGGGTTGACCCGGGTTTTATTTATTTTGTTAGGTTTCATTTTTGTGAATATCAATTAGATAAAATAAATCAAAGGGTTTTCGAAATATATTTAAATAATGTAACGGCTTTTGCAACCGCCGATGTGATTGCTTGGAGTGGCGGGAAAGGGATTCCGGTTCGAAAAGACTATGCAATTTATGTTAATAATAAGAATAAGGATAAAAATGATAATGATGGTGAGTTATGGGTGACATTGCATACTAATATCGATTTAAAACCCGAGTTTTATGATGTGATATTGAACGGGTTGGAGGTATTTAAGATAAGTGATTCTAAGTCGAATTTGGCGGGTAAAAACCCAGTACCGTCGGAATTGATGCAAAAGCAATTGATAGCGAACCGTGAGGCAATTGATGACCCGAATGCGATTAAAATGAAACATGTAGTTGGTGGTGCCGTGGTTGGGGTTGGGACTATTGGGGTTGCGATGTTGGTGATGTTTATGATTCGTAAGAGAAAACGAGTTTTAGGGTCAGATTCAGGGGTTACTAGTTGGTTACCGGTTTATGGTCATTCGACTAGTAAGTCAACGACATCAGGTAGAAGTCATGGTGGTAGTAGTTTGTCAACAGATGCAGTTTATAATTGTAGGTATTTTTCGTTGGTGGAAATTAAAAGTGCAACAAATAATTTCGATGAGGGTAATGTGATTGGGGTTGGTGGGTTCGGGAAAGTGTATAAAGGGATAATCGATGGGAACATGAAAGTGGCGGTTAAACGGTCGAATCCGTCATCTGAACAAGGGGTTAACGAGTTTGTAACAGAAATCGAGATGCTATCGAAGTTAAGACACCGACATTTGGTGTCGTTAATCGGGTTTTGTGAAGAAGGTAACGAGATGGTATTGGTTTATGATCATATGGGTAAAGGAACGTTACGCGAACATTTATATAAAGGTAATAAAATTACTCTCTCGTGGAGACAACGGTTAGATATATTAATCGGGGCAGCAAAAGGGTTACATTATCTTCACACAGGTGCAAAATACACAATAATACACCGGGATGTGAAAACGACAAATATCTTATGTGACGATAATTGGGTAGCGAAAGTGTCAGATTTCGGGTTATCAAAAACAGGCCCGAACTTAAACCAAAACCACGTTAGTACTGTCGTAAAGGGTAGTTTTGGGTATTTAGATCCAGAATATTTTAGAAGACAACAGTTAACGGAAAAGTCAGATGTTTATTCATTTGGTGTTGTTTTGTTTGAGGTATTATGTGCACGACCTGCTTTGAACCCGAGTTTACCTAAAGAACAAGTGAGTTTAGCTGATTATGCATTGCAATCTGCAAGAAAAGGGACTTTGGAGGAAATGGTGGACCCACAAATAAAAGGGACGATTAAACCCGAGGCATTTAAGAAGTTTACAGATTGTTCATTAAGGTGTTTGGCGGATCACGGGATGGAAAGACCGTCAATGGGCGATGTCTTGTGGACTTTAGAATTTGTGCTTAAATTAGAACCAAGTGATGAGGAAAGTAGAACTGATAAGAAGTCAGAGTCGACGGGTAGCAGTGGGATGATGGAAGTGCCAATACAAAGTAGTGATATGATTGCTATGCATCTTAATACTTTGAACCTTGATGATGATGAATATAATTATAGCTCAGATGATGATGATAATGGCTCGTTTTCACAAATTGTTGATCCAAAAGGAAGGTAATTTGATGAAGAAAATATTTTGTAAAGACTGATTCACTTGGGTCAATTTTGGCAAACTACAGCAACAATGGAACAGAAAAGAATAGTTCTTGCCACCCAGGATCAAGCTGAAGGACTTTTAACGTGTAAGACTGATATGATAAGCAGTTAAACCACAGCAACAAAATTCATGAATGATCTTTATGTTAATTAATCCTAAAAGATTTTCCCCTACATGGCCCGATTTCTTATCCTGGTGTCCTTTTCTCTTGGTGCTTTCATGTTTGGATTGCAAGACGAATTGTTATTTTAGCGAAGAATATTCATCAATATTTGTTCATGTTAAAAGTTGTCCTGACAACCTATTGGCAGGTGCACCACTTCGATTAATGGAAAACAAACAGGCGTAAGTTGAGCCTAAATAGGCCGACCATTTTAAAATCAAATGTTTATAAAACAAGGCGTATTGACCAACCCCCGTTCCCATTACAACCATTAACTTGAACAAGTGACCAACCCCATTTATAACCCACTTAACCTGCATAACCGTGTGTTCGTGTGTGTATGTGGTTTGGTCTTTTGCCATGATTACCTAAACGGGTGTGTTTGGGTTGGATGATACTAACCTGCCGACCCGTACCCACCAAGTCAACACGAATAACCCCTATCTGTCTCTTTGATACCATTACGATGGAGGCTTGCTGCTCGATAGCTTGTAGTCTGGACATAAAGAAGCGAGTTTATGAAACTGACAATAGTGTCTCTGGAATGCCACTGTTAGGCCATACATCAAGGAAGAAACGAAATAATTTTGTTTTTCTCTCATGATGATTGACAAGTGATATGATTGTTAAATACATGAAGCAACCCGAAAAACAGATTCTTAGCAAAAATCTTTCTAACAATTATCAAACGCCATAAACAACAGTAGGAACTGTACAATGCAATTTTGGAAACATACATATTTCTGGGCATTTCCTCTTTCTGTTTTCGTGTAACACATCTCGAGGTTAATCTTTGCCACGAAGCCAATAAAAGCTTCATCTATAAGCATTTGCCACTACTGCCTCCAAGCCCGGACCATATTGTCCAATTTCCATTTGCAAAATCATTAAATACTCCAAAAAGATGTAATCATCTCCCTTCATGAAGGTCTTCGGAAAACAAAGCTGTACGAGAAATATTATCATGGTCAAACGCACTTAGACCCGAGTAAGGACCCGATGAAAATATAGAAGACGTGCCATCAGATTCAAAAGTAGTTGACGATTGCTTCTGGGCAGGTCGGTCATTTGTTGCTGAGGTGTCTTGATATTCTGCCACGCGTTGCACCATTTTTAATGACTGTACAACTTCCCCCATGCTCGGTCGTTGGTTTGCCTCAGGGGATACACAAGCTGCTGCGATTGTACAAACCCGAGCTAAATCTTCAATCGGGTACTTTCCACCAAGCTTCGGATCTGCAAGTTCTTCTAATCGGTCCTTATCTCTTAGGATTGGCCTCGACTGCAATAATTAGCATTTTCAGAATTATAAGGTTATATGTTATCTCTGGGTCAAATTTACATATAATAACTTGAAAAATATGGGTTGAAATACTCAAAGTGTACCATTAACGTGCAAACCTCCTGAATCGGTTTTTTTTCCCCCCCATCAAATATTAGACCATCACTGGGTCATTATAAACTTTCAATCACATTTGACACTATTCTATCTATAAAAGTAAACAGAACTTATGAACATAAGATGTCTCTGGTCAGCCCAACTTGACCCGACCATTACAAACGTTATCCGTTTTGACAAATTACCCAACCCACTCAACTCAACCAATCTCCCATCGAAAGTATTATTAATTCCAAATCATCAATTATAGGTTTACTAGCATAGAACTAATAAAAGCTCAACTCACCCAAGAGACAAGGTTCTCCTGTCCTGATGGCTGGGTCATATCCACGGGCTTCCTTCCGGTCAACAATTCAAGCAGAACCACCCCATAGCTGTAGACATCACTCTTGACTAGCAGATGCCCGGTCATTGCATACTCAGGAGCCACATACCTGTAAATAAGTTCCCATTCATTAACCACTATAATCTTGTGAACAAATTAAAGGTTTTAAAGTTAGAGACAACTTATAAATAAAATTGGATCATTCCGGCTGTATTTGTTTGATAACACATATAATATATATGAAAACTAAATGAAATGAGTTAAATGGTTCGAAAGGCATCTCACATGTGTTTAAATGGTTACAATGTCCTAAATTGTTTCATTAAAAAAATACATATTAGTATCTTAACAACAGAGTTTTTTTTTTGTACATTATGTATTTACAAAACTCAAAAAAACTGCACCAACAAGTGTGGTTTGGGTCGGCCCTAGCTGACCCGCACATAAAAGTTGCTTGTTTTGTCCCTAACACATCTTGACCCATTACCCAACCCGCTAGTTTTAGAAGAGTTACAATTTCTATTGCCAAATAACTCCATATCATCTCAATGCTAGTGGAAACAAGTAAAAGAAGGAACTAACCCAAATGTACCCATAACACGAGTTGATAAATAAGTTGCTCTTCCTTCGGGGGCTTGTTTCGCTAGCCCAAAGTCTGCAACTTTAGCATTAAAGCTGTTCTCCAGTAAGATATTAGACGCCTTGAAATCGCGATGAATCACACATGGCTGCGAATCTTCATGCAGATATGCAAGTCCTCTAGCAGCATCAAGTGCAATTTTCATTCTCGTATCCCAATCTAATGGACAGTTAACCCCAAGCGGGCCTGTAAAAAGACAGAAATACTCTTAACACCAAGTACAGAAGATACTATAATGAAGGTTTTTGTCTAATTAATTTGTGTGCACAAATACCAACGTTGTCTTTCATTTGTCCCATTTTAGTCACTGTACTCTTTTGTGTACATCTGATTCACTAAAAGATGGCCATGTGTCCTGTTTGTGACATTTTTTACCGTATTTTGTCATTTTCATATAAAATCTAAAAATATAAAGAAATACCATTTTTGAAGGTCTGTTTTTCTGGTAATAAAATGACCAAGAGGGACACAAAGCCTTATTTTATGAGTTACTAAGATAGAGAATAAAATTAGACATATGAATACGATGTTGGTATTCTATGCTTGAAGAAAACCTATAAGATACAAAACAGCTTACCATGGAGCCAAGCCTCCAAACTTCCATTGGGTACCAGTTCATAGCAAAGAAGGTTTTCTGAATTGTCACGGTTGCTATAGTAACCAACAAGTTTCACAAGGTTACGATGATGCAGCCTACTAAGCATTTCAACTTCTACCAAAAACTCCTTATCACCTTGTTGACCTCCAGTAGAAAGCCTCTTTATAGCTACTTGTGTCCCATCACTTAAAACACCTTTAAAAACTCTTCCAAAACCACCCTCACCAAGTATACTTGCATGTTCAAAGTTATTTGTTGCTTCTTTTAGTTCTTCGTATTGAAGAAATCGCGTACTAGTAGGATGTGGAAACGACCCTCCAGATGGAGGACCTTCCGTGGTCCTTGGCTTGGCTGTATTCAATAAAAAGAGAACATAAGGGTAAATGAGGTGTGTTATAATGACTTTTTATTTCACTTATATAAACAATTCTATTACAGCTACTATTATGTGACCCCTAACTAACCAGATTCACGCTATCCAAACACTAGAAACTGATTATGTGCGACTTGAAGACGTAATTATCAGATAATTAAGTTGAGTTACATAATTAAAATAGGTTCATACCGATTTCTTTTGGCGATGCTTCTGGCTTTCGTCGACGTGAAGCACATGAACAAAGTATAAGAACACAAATAACAGCAACCGAAAGGATACCAGCACCAATGCCAACAAGAAGAATCAAGCTAAGACGTTTTCCACTACCAGATGTATTTTTTGATGTCGAAGGTGAAGGCTTTGACAGGGGTGCTTTGGTGGGCGGTTTAGCAATGTGAGGTGCTGCAAATATATTGCAACCATTTAAGTTATAATATGCAAAACTATGAGAAGAAAAAATAGAAAGATATCAGGTCAATAACTTTTATAGAACATTATCATGAAATTACCAGGGGCAGGAGCAACAGGCTTGAACCATGTCAAGTTTAGAAGCTGGTAGCCACCGACAAGTTTGGGGTCTAATTGAACCTTGTGCGTAATAAGTGAAGAGTTTATTGCGGAAACTTCACTTGAAGTAAAACTAATTCCTGTATGTGGAGTTATGTCCATTGAAATGTTAAGTCTTGATAAGCTGAGCAAATAAAAGTTTATCAGCTCAATCTGAGAAGCCCTTAGACCAAGTTGACTAGCAAACTGTTGAAGAAATAGATTCCAATTTGTTGAGGAGACATTCAAAAGGAGAATGTCGAGCTTTATTGGATATACACAATGACAACCCTCGGTGTTTCGTTTAACTACTGATTCAGGTCCACAACAGTCTGCCAAAGAGAAACACAAACAGATGTTAACAATAGGAGCATATGACACTAGCATATATACACACTTTCTGACACGGGCATATCCCGATATGGCAAGGTGGGCACGTCAGGCAACAGCCCCAAAACGAGTTATGGTTGACACAATAATAGAACGGTCTAGGAGGGTATGCAATAAAAAGTCTTATTAAAATGTTTAGCTGTAGTTATATATCTTAATTTCACCCAGTTGACCCATGTGAAATAAAACAAAATTGACCTCTTTATAAGTAAAAGGGTTTAAATTGCCATTTCTAGACATATCCATGGACCAAATAACAAAAATTATCGCAGAGAAATAATTAAAACTTTGATGATTCCCATATTAATTATTTTCAACAGCATAAATAAGCAGATGTCTTACTGGAGGTATGCGGAGACAACGGAGGCTGAGCTAAGCCGGTAGGTAGTGTACCAGGACCAGATTGACTAGGAGCAATATCGGCTAACCGTGGAGGTGTAAAATCCGCAACAGGAGGTTCAGTCTCACTCTTCCTCATAGAAGGATCTGACAACTGTGAGCTTGTAGGAGGGTGGCTAGATGTTACCAACGGTCCATAGTCAGGGGGCTGAGCTGGTCCTAGCAAAAGCCTCGGTGCACTACGGTGTGAAAGACGTCTCTTATGTTGTGTCTGGAAGAATGGAAGGTTTACAGGTAATGGTATATGGGGAATTTCATTGGAATCGAATGGTACAGTGGGTTGCGATAGAATTTGCTTCCCGGTTTGGTTATCAGTGAATTTAGCATTAACAGTGAAGGAAATGATAAATAGAATAAGTAGCTGTTTTAGTAACGACTGACGGATATTGATTACATACCCTGCAATTCCAACAAGACAAATAGAGTGCTCATAAGATACTTATTCAAACTTGATTTCTATCAAATGACAGTACTACAGTAACATCACACACAATAATACTTTTACCACACCTACATATACAAATCCAGAGACTGGTTTTACAAGTCAATGCAGTGTCTGTGATTACTTATTAAAAATTTCAAAACTGATGTTTGTGTCTTGATTCAGCAGATAATCAATACTCAGTAATGGAGGGTGTTTGTTTAAGCTTATACAGCGGGCTTATGGCTTATGTGGTTTTCGGCTTATGTTTCATAAGCTCAGTTTTATGGCTTTTTTTGAAATTTTTCGGCTTATATAAGCTTATTGTCATATCATAATAAAGTTATATAAGCCGAAAAGTTCAAAATAAGCACAAAAACTGAGCTTATGAAACATAGCCAAAAACCACATAAGCCCGTTATATAAGCTTAAACAAACACCCACTAAATCTGATTAGTCGTGAATAGCCAGTTTCAAATAATCCTCATATTTACCTCTAAAATCCTTTAATAATTAGAATTTAGATTTACGCAACACCATACAACTGATTATCTAACTATTTCATTTTGTTGATTCCTAAGAACTTGCAATAAGCAAATTGCAAATCCCTAACATCCACAAATTCATTTCGACTCTGGAGCTAAATGATATATACTCAAGGCATTCACTTAAACCAATATTATGCTAATCAAAATAACTAATTATGGGGGTGTTTGTTTCGGCTTATATAGCCGGCTTATGGTTTATTTGATTTTCGGCTTATAAAGTTTCATAGTAAGCCACAAAAATTGAGCTTATGAAACATAAGCCCAAAATCAAATAAGCCATAAGCCGACTATATAAGCCGAAACAAACACCCCCAAAGAAGAAACAACTTTAGAAAACGTTAGCTATAGGTATCCTAAACGGAAACTAGAACTTGAGCTAACGACAAATATATTCATAGCAATTAGGGCTTATAACACATTATTAATATAACAATGACGCATTATAATATGATGAAAACCTAAAAAGTAAGCACGAAACTTATCAAACAAACAAAAAATGGAGTATTAACACAATTAGTCAATTAACCAATTCATTTCACACATTATAACATGTAAAACCTAATAATTAAACAGTAAACTTAATTAGCAACAAAAAAAATCATAATCACACATTATAATCTAATAATCAAAATTAACACAAAATGAATAAAAATTAACATGAAATTAATGAAGAAAATCTGACCAGTAACTAACTGAAGAGGTCCAGACATCACCAAAACAACAACAAACAACAAACTTCAGATCTATAATTATTATTCCTTCACCAGATTTGCAGCTGCTCAATTTTTTTTTTTTAACCTAAAAACACATACATACACTAATAAATAATTATACTAGTCAATTTTACTTCATTTAGGAAGTGTATAATTTGATGATTTGAAGGTGTATGTGTATGTGTATGATAGTGTGGTGTGGGGGTTAGGGGCTAACGTGCGCCATTAACGGAAAAAGTGTTAAAAAGAGGGGAGTCAGTGTATATGAATGAATATATAAATAACGGTTAATAAATAAAGTCAGATTAGATACTATCACCGTCAATCTAGAGTCACTCTACTCAGTTAAAGTCAATAACCTTTTTCTTTTTCTTTTTCTTTTTTTTTTTTAAGATAACTAACGGGCAGTTGGAATGTTGGATAGAATTTGTATTTGTGTTTGTATTTGTCATTTCATTTGATTTGATTTGATTTTATGCTCATACATAGTTTCCAAAATAGAATTTTACTTGTCCTAATAGTATGCAAGTAAGGACAATGCTAATGGTCAGTCGTCCCCCGACTAAATGCGTGGTCGACCGCGTTGCACCTCAACATTTTTAAAGATTCGGTTGCCCTGCCAACCGAAAGAGTTGGCACGTTTCCCCTAATTTTTTTGAACGACGGGTGCTTTTACAAAAAATAATAATAACAATAATAATATAAAAAATTGAACCCCACTTTCTTCTTTATAAAACAACCCCATTTATATTCTTATTTTTACCGAAAGAGTTGGGATATTATTGGTAAGGATGTATATGATGCAATGAAAGAATTTTTCCATTCAAACAAGCTATTGGGTGAAGTGAATGCAACTCTCATAACTTTAGTTCCTAAAGTTCAACAACCTAATAAAGTGTATGATTACAGACCTATTGCTTGTTGCAATATTGTCTGCAAATGTATAAGTAAAATCATCACCAACAGAATCAAGTTGAGTTTGGATAAGCTGGTGAGCAGTAATCAAATTGCTTTTGTCCCAGGAAGATTGATTCAAGATAACTTGCTGATCACTCATGAATTACTCAAGGGGTATAGTAGGAAAAATGGACCTCAAAGGTGTGCTCTAAAAATTGATATAGCAAAAGCTTATGATACGGTGAATTGGGGTTTTCTAAAGCAAGTGTTAGGTCAGTTTGGTTTCCATGAAAAGATGGTGGGGTGGATCATGACATGTGTTACTGGAGCAGCTTTTTCCATCTGTATAAATGGGGAAAGACATGGCTACTTTAAGAATGGTAGAGGTTTAAGACAAGGAGATCCTATATCTCCCTACTTATTTACTCTTGTAATGGAGGTTTTGACTTTAATGGTGCAGAGAAGAGTAAACAAAAGTCAAAGTTTAAAGTTCCATTGGGGATATAAGGAGCTTAAATTGACTCAGTTGTGCTTTGTTGATGCTTTGTAATGGTGACCACAAGTCTGTGGAAGTTTTAAAGGAAGGTCTCATGGAATTCAGTGGTGCTTCTGGATTAATTCCTAATTTGAATAAGAGTACAATTTTTTTTTTTTTTTTTGGTAGTGTGAAAGCTATTGAAAAACAGAAAATATTGGAGATTCTACCTTTTTACTATTGGAGAGTTGCCTATGAAGTATTTGGGTGTTCCACTCATTACTAAAAATATTGGTGTTTCTGAGTGTAATCAATTGGTTGACAAAGTAAAAGCTAGAGTTAATGATTGGAAAAACAAAGCATTGTCTTATGCAGGGAGACTTCAACTAATTGCTGTTGTCTTGGCCTCAATGCATGTTTATTGGGCTTCAGTGTTCCTAATTCCAAAGACCACTGTGTATGAAATTGAAAAAGTTCTAAAGGGGTTCTTATGGAGTCAGGGTAGTCTGAAGAGGGGGGCTGCAAAAGTGGCATGGAAAGTGGTGTGTTCTCCTAAAAGCCAAGGAGGGTTGGGTCTTAAAAAATTAGGCCTATGGAATGAAGCACCGTTATGCAAACATCTATGGAACCTTATTACTCAGAAGAACAGCATCTGGGTGGAATGGGTTAGTAAAGTAAAGTTGAAAGGAAAGAACATTTGGGATGTAAATATTGAGGAGTCTGATAGCGGCACTTGGAAAGCAATTTTGAACTTGAGGAATAAAGTTAGAAAGCATGTTTGGTATGAAGTAGGTGATGGAAGGAATATAAATGTTTGGCATGATAGATGGCATTTGAATGGGCCTATGAGTGATCTTGTTAACTTCAAAAAAGATATGAGGCTAGGTTACCTGAACAATTGACTGTGGGTGATGCTATTGGAGATAGTAAATGGATCTGGCCTGAGAATTGGATGCAACAAATTATTGGGCTTGACTGTTTTACTATTCCTAATTTGATTGAAGGAAAAGATGACAAAGTTTTGTGGGAAGATAATAATGGTAGGAAGGGAAAATTTTCTATAAAGAGTGTTTGGGAGATATTAAAGGAAGCAAATAATGAAGTACAGTGGAATAAAGTTGTTTGGTATACACAATGCAGTCCTAGACATGCATTTATACTATGGCTATCTATGCTAGGAAGACTTGCTACTCAAGATAGAGTCATGGTGTGGAATAATCAGGTCAACCTAACTTGCCCTTTGTGTAAAACTGTGAATGATTCTCATGAGCATCTTTTTTTCAAGTGCAAATTCTCTGAAGAAATTTGGGATCAGATGAAAGTCAAGATCAAAAGAGTTTATTGGGATATGGATTGGAAGATAGTGGTGGATGATATTGCTGTTAAAAATGAAAAAAATACTATTCAAAGTGTTCTTGAAAGAATGGTATTAGCTACCACTGTTTATTTCATTTGGTCTGAAAGGAACCAAAGGCTGTTTAAACAAAGTCAAAGGAGTTGCCAAAGTGTTTTGAATGGGATTGAGGAGAGTATCAGAATGTAGTTACTTAGTCTTAGGGTAAAAAGGTCTGTGGTTGTGGATCATATAAATGAAGAATGGGGAATTCATATGAATATTTTGTGTTAAATAGAAATAAAGGGGTGTTTTTGAGCTTTGTTGATAAAGTGGTGGTGAACAGGCTGTTTTTTAGCTTTGTTGCTTATCAGACCATAACAGTGAATTGCCTTTGTGCTTGGAGTTTTAATGGTGTGAGTGTACTTATTGATCTATCATTCTCCTATTCAGTTTGGCCTTGGGAGGAAACTGTTTAAGCTTTGATGGATCAATAAGAGGTCTAATTCATTAGAATGTACCATAATAAAAGGTAGTTCACTGTGAAGGGTATATGGTTTGGGTGGGCAGTGTATGATGGGTGGAATAGCGAGGAGTGAAAGATGAACCTGCTTGGTCCACCCAATACACTGCCAAAGGAGGTAATGGTTGGTCATCATGGAGGGTGAGTGTTTCCAAGCAATTGATGCCTTTCTTTGAGAGGGAAATGTAGGTTGCTTGGAAGAGCCCCCCCCCCATGGATGGGTTATGGGTGTCTAGTGATGCCTTTCTTCCCCTTTCTTTGGTCATTGTGGATGCTGGTTGAGTGGTCATGGAGAGGAGTTGATGGGAATGTAGCTAGATGGTTGTTTGGTGCATAAAGGTAACGTTTGAAGCTTGTGTCTGATGGATAAGGTTTTAGTTTCTTTGTTTTCTTCAAAAACAGAGTGTTTGTCTGATATGCTGGTTGTATAGTTGATACCGATAGGTTTAGTTTTGGATGTATTTTCTCTTTTGTTTTGATCTTGGGTATACCCTTATCAGATGTTGTTTATGATGTACAGTTTTGGTTGAGAAAGTAATATAAAAATTTACCTTTTGCACAAAAAAAAAATACTTCTCTACCAAAAATTATGGATTATTCGCTTCCACATACCATCGATGAAATCAAAGCTTATGTTGAGAACCTAATTGAGGATGATACCATTCGTCAGGAAGCGATTATCGTTTTAGCCATGCTATTTAACAATGCAAGCACAATTAAAGATGATGTGAAAAACGAATACAAGAAATGCAATGACATTCCGTGAAGAAAAAAAAAAAAAAAAAACGTTGTTTGATTGATACTTTGTTAAACGAAGAATTTGGAAATATTACAAGATGCATAATACTATGTTTAGAAAAAGCGGTAAAAATATAAGTACAAATTGATGCTAATCTTGTTTGGCTACATGAACAATACAAATAGACGATTGTGTTTTAGTTTTCGTATTGTTTTTAAAATTTTGTATTGTAATTTGTATTTTTATTTAAATGAATGAAAATTTAGTTTGTTTGATTTCGTACATGCATAACTTCTTTTTGAAATTTGTATTACTCCAAAGGCTACTTTTTTTCCTATAAATTAAATACACCTTTATCATCATTTATTTTTCACACAACTTCTTTTTAAATTCTCCCAACTATCCTTCACTTTTCACACAACGGATACTATGGCTACTGAACCAAATGATGTAAGACTAACAATCCTCATGCGACTACGAGAAGAACTTGATGTTGAGATCGCACTTGCTAAGCAATTGTTGAACTTGATTCGTCGCTTTACTGATCGAGTTCGTAGCGGTAGGCCTGAAATAATAAGGGTGGGTTCGTTGCCTTATTAGCCCGTTATCGACAACGGTCAACAAACACTTGAAAGGATGGCTGGAGCCGATATGAGGAACGCAACAACTTGATGTTGGCTAGGAACGAATTACTTAGAAGCATTGTTGAGAAGGAAGAATTCACTAACAATTACAGAGAAATGTAAAAGCTCGAAGCTTTTTTTTTTTTTTTTTTTTTTTTTTTTTTTTTTTTTCGTATGCTTACGTTTTTATTTATCTATGTAACATTTTTAATTTATGAATAAAAGTTTTTGTTTTTAATTTAAAAAAATAAATAGTTATGGTCACCATTGCGATAAACATTAACAATTGTGGTTGGGGTGTAGTCTTAGAGAGAGAAAGCTGAAGCGACGCTGGGGTGGCAGAGGTGACCACAAAAATTATGGTCATTATTAGCATTGGCCTAGGTTACCTTATGTTTTCGAGTATCACCTAAAAAAGGAGTTTGCTATACCATGTGGTGGCATATTTGGTCTTTTCGTAATAAGAATATTTTTGGTTCAAAGATCCCCTCAACGGCGGTGATTTTTGAAGATGTGGTGTCTCGTTCTTTATTGGTGTCGTTGTAGATGTAAAGTTTCTTTTAGTTGGACTGATTGGCTTAAAAACCCTTATCTTGTAACTTTGTAAATTTCTATCCCCTTGCTAGTTGTTTTAATAATATCCGTCGTAAAAAAAAAAAAAAAAAAAAAAAAAAAAAAAAGTTGTATTCTCAAATATCACTAAAAAGGAAAATAATTGTGATTCGATTGATTTTAAAGTATAATATTTCTTTTTAAAAAAATTGTGTAACATTCTTAAAATTTTTACGTGTTCTTACTAATAAAATACGAGAAGTTGAGAACTGAGCATAAAAGTTCAAACTTGTTTAGCAGTCAGCCTAAAGAGTGGTCGTTAATTTTGAAAATGTGACTGGTTGCAAGTCTCACGACTTATGTTACATTCGAGAATTCTAGAAAAAAAAATCGTGTGCCTAACTTATAAGACTAAACACATGCTTATTCATTCAATGTATGACATATGTGTTACTTTTTCTTACTTTTCACACTAATTGTTGAGCTTGGCATGTGTCTCATTTAATATGCTAATTAAGCATATAATTTGCACACTAGTTTTTCATCTTTACTATTTATAAAGAGTTTATATTTCTTTCGTTTCATAATTATTATCCAATATTGACATTTGAAAGATTTATTTTCCTACTTTAACTTTAAATATTTTTGTTTGTGTTATATAATATTTGATGACAATTATACAAATAAAAATACATTTAAAACTCAATCTATTCATATATATTTTGCATCAAGTTTTATATAACACAAGAATAATCGTTAAGGTCAAACTTGCAAAATACCGACCACAAAAGTCAATACTAGATAATAATTATGAGACGGGGGAGTATATCTTTTTAAAATCTTGAATTTTTAATATTAAAACTTAAATTAATATAGTTTGTATAAATTATCTTTAAATACCTTTTAATTTTGGCAATTTGTTAAAAACTTTGCAACTTAAATTATTTCTTTTAAAAAGCACACATTATATTAATTTTAAAAAACAGACGTTTTGTATTTCAAAAACCACACATTTTGAATCAAGAGTCGAACCAAAAACAAGATTTCGTAAATATAATTATTTGTCACTATACCAGTCGCTTTGCTTGAGTATTCGTCTAGTGTCAATCAACACTCTTATTAGAACTTGAATCTCAATAAAAATATCAATTTGCTAACAACAACCTCACGGTTGTTGTACATTTAATAAACTCATATATTTCATAATTATACACTTTTAATTATTTTAGACATGATATGTGAGTTTAAGTATGAAATGTTTGGAGATCATTAAGTGCTAATTATATAAACATAAAATGCTTAAATAACATCTATAAAGTTGTCGTTCGCAAACCAAATAAGAATAATCTAAAAACGGGCCTTACCATAGATAATTCATGTTTACGACAAATTTATCCAACGACGCAATATCGGATAAGTGTGTACTAAGGTTTTTTTAGTATCGGAATTGAGGACCTAAATAGTATAGAACCAGTTTTGTATCAGGTATTGTAAGACTGCTATTAATGGAACCAAGTGATTCGATCGGTTTAGGGTTTCCAGACGCCCCCTCCTCTACGAGGACCAAATAGAATGCGTCCCCCCTTCAAAATGAATTATTTGGTCTGTCATTAGACCAAAAGAATTGAAGTGTGTGTGCGTGTTTTTAATTTATTTTTGTGGGAGTGATTGGGTGATTGGGTCTCCTTACTACGAGTATTTGGTCTAAGATAGGGAAAGTTGAGTTGACGCTGATGTGGTGAGACGATTTGGTCTGTTTGTTTGATCTCATTACTTGTAGTCTAAACTCTAAAGTAAGAGTTACTAAAACCAGAAGTGGTCCAAGTATAACTTTCTTTTTGTTAAATTAAAGTAAGAATTACCTTGGCATACGGAGAACTCTCTTTTAGCTCCACGTGAAATTGTATAGAGGATATCGTATGAGTCCACCATGATTTTGGTTTGGTTTTACTGTTTTATGACTTTAGTCACGAGTTTTGGCACACTATTTCGATTAATCTAGCTTGTTAGAGTTTTCACGCGAAGTCACCGAAACGAATAGAGTATACCTATCAATATTGAAGATAGGTTGAATACTTGAATGTTTTCAGAAATTAAAAGAAAGAAATGAAATTCTAGTCCATAAATTTTCAACTACTTAAACGGCTCTTTAACCATGTGTAATAGAACTAGAAAGTATGACACAGAAAAATTTCAAGTTTTGAAATGAGGGATTAGTCATATATGATGTCTTGACTCTTGAGATTTTCTAAAAAAAAAAAAAAAAAATTAACATGCAATTATACCTACATCCTATTGACCATTAAATCTACGTTACATTGTTAGGCTAGACACAGTAAGGGGATTCAATCCTCTTACTTTTCCCTGTCACATCAGCTTTCTCTCTCCAGCGATCTGTAGACCATTCAGTGCCCCAGTAAGGCGACCAAGTTCATTTTTTTTAAACATTTTTAACACAAACTCAAATTTCATTAATAATTAAAACGTTACTAATAATTCAAATAAATAAAATACATTACAACACTTATTAAAACATTACAACATTTATTAAAAACTAATAATCTAGGTTAAGTCGTTCCTTGATCGAATCTTTGATTTCTTGCATTTTTTGCCGTTGTAATGCGGGCAAAGCTGGGTTGATTGGTGTGAGATAGAAGATGAGGTCTTTTTGATATTTTCTTTCTCGATCAAGTGCAAGTTTTTGTTCTTCCATTGCCAATCTTCTGTCTTCTTGCTCCGCTTTCTTTTGCTGCAGCTCCAACTCCTTATCCCTTTGCTCCAGCTCTTTTTTCTTCAAGTCGTAATAGCCATCTGCAAGTTCCTGCTTCTTACTCAATGCCATTGACTTAATGGTTTTCCATTTGTCGGCTACCCCTTCTAAATACGAAGATTTGGATTTCTCCGATGATTTCTTCTTAGCCTTAGCTTTCTTTGCGGCATCACGACCAACTACTCGCTCATTTTGAGGCTCTTCATTATCCGAGCCGGTTTCAGAAGTCTTTGGTTTTTTTCGAGCCGCATCTTGGTTTAAAAAAACCGGCATCTCATTTTTCTTCCAAATCTGATGGTCCCTCAAAATCTCCCAACAATGATCCAAATGAAAGGCATGCTTCATCATTATTTCATATTCTTCACTTGCTCATTTATAAACAGTGAGATCATTCCCACCACGTCCAAAATTGGTAAAACAATTGTCGTAAATGGCACAAAATGCACCAACTCTAGGACGAAGCCTATTTTTCCACTTGCTGACAATTGAGTTGTACGATCTCCCTTCACCAACCTCTTTCTCAAAGTATGTAATCACTTTCTTCCAAAATCCCTTAGAATTTTGGTTGGTTCCAACTGCGCTATCCTCCGACGAATCACACCAAGCCTTGCACAACGCGATCTCTTCTTTGCGTGTCCATGGAGTAGAATCCTTTGTGTTGTCTTGCTCAACCTCTTTCTCAGCTGCCGCCTTCTTACCCTTTGTAGCTCGTTTCTTAGGTTTAACCGGCGACATCTCTTCCGGCGACATCTCGTCAGCAAGATCATCAGTTGGAACCGAATCGTGAAACGATCCATGAGCCGAACCTTGATAACCCGATGACATATGTTGACTCGGATAACCCGAACCGGTTCCAACATAAAAAGCCGGATTGTTTTGTAATTGTTTCATAAAATCACAAGCATCTAGATTGATGTGGTTAACCGGAGAATAATTTTCATAATTAGAATAGGAAGACGATGATGAGTTCATTGTTGGACGATAACAGGAATCGGGGGAGCCATACATAGATTGTTGGCTTCGACGGGAGTGGGTTTGTTGTGGTTGTTTTGATACGGGGGAACAAATGGACGATTAATATTACGATGTATAGCAAATGGATTGAATGTTTGTTGTTCTTGAGGTTGTTGAGAATCATAATCAAGAGAACGGGGTCGGAAATTGACGTTTGATGAGATACCGGTTAACCGGAAAGTCGAATCCGGTGATACTTCCGGGATGTTTTGTTGTAATACTGATTTTCGGCCTTTTGCTTGTTGTGGTGTTTTCTTAGACATTTTGAATAGAGATTGTGTTTATGTTGTGTGAATTGGAGTGTGTTATGTTGGGTATTTATAAAGAAATATAAAAGAATTTTTTTTTCCAAACGCTGCAAACGGTACAATTTTTTTTTTTTTTTTTTTTTTTTTTTTTTTTTTTTTTTTTTGGATTTTCCCAACGTAAACAATGAAGGCCAACGGCTAAAAAGGCAAATAAAGCAAACACTCAATCCAATACTCGACCGTTTGGAGCTTTTGTCCTTACTCGACCGAATAGCCACATAAGGCTCGATCGACTGTAATCGATCGCATGAGTCGATCTTCAATCCCTTCTGTCGCTAGCCTTACCACTTACCAATATTTCTTTTTGCAAAATTGCTATTAGTGGACTAGTATTGAAGGTTGGTATTGTTTGTATTGGAGGTAAAGTCCGGTAAAGTCTTATTGATCGTTTAGCATTATTTATATTGTACTAAAATTCATTATTCAGTTATAAGAATTACACAAGTTTACATGATATCAGAACTTTATGTACAACCTACCAAAAAATAGTTGGTTTTTTCGGGATCAGGTTTGCTACTGGACATGTTTGCATTTTGCATGTTTCTTTACGCTTATAAGTATGCCGATATTTTCACTAAGGATCTTTCATCTGCCATGTTTTGATGATTTCAGTTTGAGCGTTATACGTCCTTCCACTTTAAGTGTGGGAGGTTGTTAGTGGACTAGTTTTAGGGTTAGCATTGTTTGTATTTGATCAAGCCCGTTTGATCATTTAACATTATTTATATAGTACTCAACTCATTATTCAGTTATCGGAATGACACAAGTTTACAATTACAACGGAGTATAAGGTTGAAATTTTAGTGGATGTACTTGTTGATGTAATGATTTCCACTTCGATATATGTCAAGCAGAACAAAGATAACCCAGGTTTGTACCATTTATTTCATTGTTTATATATGCGTTTTACATGCATTGCTATCCATGTAGATCATATTGGCATTCAATGGTGCTTGACCATAAAGACCATTTAGTCTACTAATCCAAGCTAGGATACAAACATGACTAGTCTTGTTAAACCAAATATCTGAATACTGGCTCCATCGACGATTGTGATATGTCCCCCCTATCAATCTGATGGAATGTTCAAAATGTCGACCCAAATATATGGCAACAATGGTTAACCAATACGAGCAAGTAGCGTATTAGTATCGATATGTTGCTTTAAAAAAGTGGTAATGGTTGGATTGATGTTGAAATGACATAAAAACTTTTATGAAACATCTTTATATAAGAGATTTTTAATTTTGTTTTGGGAGATGACTTTGATTTTATGGTCATGGAAGAAACCACATTGCATGTTTGTTACATAGTAAAGAAAAATTGGTGATTCTAATTTATTTGAAATTAAAGTTGTTGCTTTTGTTTTGTCTTATCTTATTTTACAAAGGTGGGCCTTTGGACTTGAAGTAACACGTTAATGCGTAATAATAAAACTGAGATTTTTCAAACTCATTTATGTCGGAAAGCAAAAACGGATGAGAAGCATTCTTTTTACTTAGGGGGTGTTTGGTTCGCCGTAATCTGGCGTAATTGGTTGTAATTGTAATTCAGATTACATTACATAGGCTGTTTGATTCGCAGAATAGATGTAATTGTAATTCAGATTACATTACGAAGGTTATTTGCTTTGCGTTGTAATTGTAATTCACTCATTACAATTACATCAAATGAAGGAATTCAGATTACATAGAATGTTGGGTGGAAAGTTTTGAATTACGTTGTAATTTAGAATTTTATAATAATAATAATAATAATAATAATAATAATAATATTATTATTATTATTATTATTATTATTATTATATAAATATTAAAATAATAATATAATAATATTTATTATTATTATAATAATATATATTTATTATAATAATATTTATATAAAACTAATAATAAATAAATAATAAAATAAAGTAATAATAGAATAATAGATATTTAATATAAATTTTAAAATAATACTGTGTAATATTTATATAATAATAATTATATAAATATTAAAATAATAATAATAATAATAATAATAATATAAATATTAAAATAATAATATTTATATAATAATAATAATATAATAATATTTATTATAATAATAATAATAAATATTTAATATAATAATATTTATATAAAAATAATAATAAATAAATAATAAAATAAAATAAAAATATAATAATAATAATAGATATTTAATATAAATATTAAAATAATAATAATAATAATAATAATTATTATTATTATTATTATTATATTTTAATAATAATAATAATAATAATAATAATAATTATTATTATTATTATTATTTTAATATTTTATTAATATTATTAAAATAATAATAATAATATTTATTATTATTATTATTATTATTATTATTATTATTATTATTATTATAATTAAGTATTTTTTTTTTTTTTAAATTACATTACGTTGAGACCCAACCAAACACTGTGACAAAATACATAAATTACAATTACAACATATTCCAACTCTTTAAATTACAATTCATTCAAATTACAATTCATTTGACAGATTACAATTCCTTTCAAAATATACTGCGAACCAAACGGCCCCTTATATGTAAACTCATTTATGATGAGCTAGTAGAAAAAGTATACATTATGAAATAAAATCAATTATGGGTGTTAACATTCCTATTACCATGTGATAAACCCTAAAATTGGGTGAGCATGTAACTTATGATAAGTTCATATTTTAATTCACACATGTGAAGCATCCTCAAAGAGTGGGTCATAAGATATCCACATGATAAGCTTTCACGCGTGCTTTAACCATGTTATATAAATATATGGTTATAGAATTTGACTTCACATATATTATAATAAATACTAGTTATAATACCCGTGTACGCGTGGGTTTTTTTTTTTAAATTTTTTGAAATAATTATTTAAATTTTTTTAATCCTATTGTTAATTGCATTTTATCTATATTTTTTGTATTTATTTTCTACTTGTGTTGTAGATAAATATAAAATAAATAATCTTTTCTTTTTAAATATCTTATCTATATTTTTGTATTTATCTTCTACTTGTTTTATGGATAAATATAAAATATTACCTAATAAGAAAATAATATTTTTTTTAATAAAATTATTACTAAATTAGGTATGAATTGATTTTTTTGAAATGCAAAATTCCCAATAAGGGTTTTGTTTTATTATATAAAAGATTATAACATGCTAAAATTCCAATTTACATGCTTTTGCTCAATGGCTCACAACCAACACGAATTATGATCAATTATTGCAATGACCTAAAAACGTGTAAAGAATCAAGCATATCACAAGGGATGTTGTGATCGTGAACAAATATACTTCTCAAGGAAATGATTGTTATAGCATGATGTGAAGATAAAAAAAAAAAAAAAAAAAAAAAAAAAAAAAAAAAAAAAAAAAAGTAATAATAGTGGGTCGACAATCGACATGGATAATGGATATCTACAAGACCATTGACATGTGGTAAACCATATATACCGATCGAATGAAATCTATATGATGGTAATCGTTTTTGTCTTTGTCATGGCCGTCTCATGGATTTCAGTGGTCATGTGTCATCACCACAAAGAGGCCTTTAAACACACATACAAAATACATATGTATCATCACTAGTGCGTAAACTAATTAAACTCAAGCCTCACATGTTGTATATATACATATAATAAAGTTCATGGAATTTTGTGGCCTTCGTTAAATGGTGGTCCTGTGCAATGACATCTTTTGCACTCCCTTAAAGCCAACCCTAGTCTTTGTTTGTTTGATCAATTAAGTTTCGTTTTTACATACGGGAAAATGGAAATTTTGTCAAGAAATATTGCATAGTCAACATTGGTATAAGGTGGATCAACGGTACCGACAAGATATATATGAAGCATATATGCATGGATTGGAAAAGCACACAAGTACATGGTGCGAATCCCTTCTTATGGATAGTGAAAGTGATTGTTGAAAATAAAACGTCGGTTTTTGTACGGTACATAAGTTAAGTTCACGTAGCAAGTGATGCGGCAAGAAATAGTGGATATATATCGCTAAGAGTTTTTATGGCAAAAAAATGTACAATAAGACAAATATGTATAGATGGCCTACTAAGGTGGTTTTTGTTTTTGTTTATAGGCTGTGAGTGAATCGGAATACATCAGGTGATTGAAAAGTCTGAATTTAATTCATATAATATTATTTGTTTTTTAATAAACATATGAATGCTTTAAAATCACCATTTTTTTGTAATTAATTGTATTAAAAGTTGTATTTAGTTCATTTCTAATCTAATTGTGTTTGGTTCATCTTCTAATTTAATGGTAATGTA
The DNA here is from genome assembly GCA_030686995.1 of Artemisia argyi. Lineage (NCBI taxonomy): Eukaryota > Viridiplantae > Streptophyta > Magnoliopsida > Asterales > Asteraceae > Artemisia > Artemisia argyi. The sequence continues at coordinate 29,008,201 of CM060682.1, read as the reverse complement.
CTAATTTATTCAACTATGAACACAAACTCGAATACCACGTATGCGCATAAAACCTTGATACGTTATATCCCCAGACTGGATACGTCGTACGCATCTAGTAGATCAATGTGTCGTATCCCATCCTGCATTCTTCCAAACAAGAATTGGGATCCACCAAAACAAAGGATTTTCATTATCAAGGGACATACCAATTTGTAGACCCTCTTCTAAACAATTCACATTGAGCCTTTTTAGAATAGCATATATTTTTCATGACACTCATCAATATGCATTCTTTTTTGTTATTACTTGCATAAGATATAGGAATCCCAAACTATCAGGGAATGTCCTTATGAATTATACTAACCATTGACATCACAAGGTATTCATATCAACTATACGGTTACTCCATCTAAGTACACTGCATTAGCTAATAGAAAATCAAACTTATGCATCAAGGCTTTCAAAATTAAGGTACATAGCCATCCGTTTATCCTTCAAACCACACAACAGAATTCAAGTTGCTCTTTAGTTAAGATAAAGTAGCTTCATCTTTCACAAATCACGACATCCTAAAAATCGACAATTTTCTTTTACTTCATTTTGTTCCTTTTATATCAATATCCCACATCTTGTATGTTTGAACAACTACAATTGATTTTTTTTCTTTCTTCACATTTAGGCTTATGTAATATCGGCTTATGTTTCAAAAGCTCTTTTTCTGGATAATTTTGAAACTTTCGACTTATATAAGCTTATCATATCATTATACAAGACGAAACATTTAAATATTAGATTCAAAAAATTATCTTATAAAACATGATGCGTGGGAATCGCAACAGGCTTTACCTCTCGAGGGATCTCGAGAAGCTTACAACCCCCACCAGGCAGTGTACCTGATCGTTGTAGTATAGTATAGTGACAAGTACCGGGGGATTGATCGTTCAGCTTAGGAATAGTGTCGCTAGGATTAGAAAGCCTAAATTACTAGTTCTAAAGGTGAGGGATGATTATTTTTGTATTTTTATATTTTTATGAAAGCAAAGTAAAATCTCGGGTTTTGGAAGAGTGGGCGGAATTAGTTGCTATTCAACTAACCCAAAACTAAGATGCAATCAAAATAAAATACTGAAAATGAAAATAACTAATTTACACTAAAGTTGTGAGCAGTAATTGGAGAAAATGTGTTTACTTAGATTTCACTACTCCCTAGATATCTTTTACACGTTAATTACTTGTTATAATTGTATGGATGACGGATTGTATTCCTTAATACCATTCATGGGGTGGCATACATAACTCCCCAATTCTATGAGCTCTTATCTCCTCCTACACCATGACCCAGCACAACTATAGGGATTGTAAACAGTGGCTCATGCATTAAATACAACCAATAAAGACCTAGTACGCCTCGGTTCATGTTTCTTAAGACGTTCAAGCATATTACCATTTGGAGATCTGCCAGTTTTCTTAAGCCTAACATATAAAATCATTCATCCAAGACAAGAATAAACAAGTAATCAACACATAATCAATATCTAGGTTTCATTAGATCTAAGCAAACACAAGAGAGATCTAGCCTAGCATAATGGAATTGAGACAAAAACAAGATATAGATAACCAACACATTGACATATTGATTGAATTAGAAGAACACTTATCTCAATTACAATGCAAGGTATCAAGGGTTGGGAACCCTTGAAAAACCTGTAAAAGTTGCACCAAATTCGTCTTTAGGGTTTCTCCAAAACTTCTCTCTTTTTTTGTGAAAAACTAGAAAACTATATATAGGAAAACATAGGTGACGGCGTCAAGAGCAAGGGTGTGACGCTGTCATCTCGCCGCCAAATACTTCCTCGGACGGCCTTGATCTACTTATGACGGCCTATGTGACGCCGTCATCAACCACGGTATTTTATTCTTGGGACTTTGACGCCGTCAAGAACAACTCTTGACGCCTTCAGGTACTGTTCCCAGCATAGAAATTTGAGACTTTGCCGTTTTCTTCACTTCTATGCTCCAAAAACGTCCGAAATGGCTTCTTTTCCAGAATTCACTCTCCAAGTACCTAAAATCACAAAAGGAACGATTTAGGGCAATATTTGATCAAATAAATTCGGATTCGGGCTTAAATGACCCCCTAAAAACGGACCATTTTTCGCCTCATCATATACCCTTACACTTGAGATTTGCTTGTCCTCAAGCAAATGCGCTTTATTCTACTCAAAAGACAAGTTAGGTTGTGATTAAGTTGTGACGAAGTTGTGGTGTGTACATTGGTGTGTAAGGTTTTCTCCGCCATAAGGGAGTTTGTTGACATAGTGAAGAAAACTCTCGAGTAGGTGACTCGGGGAGTGGAGTAGGAACAAGGAAGGTGACCTTGTAGCCGAACCACTATAAATCCTTGTTTTGTGGTTTGATCTTTCCAACTCTTTTCATTACTTACTTATTTACTTATACAATATTAGCGTAGTTAGTTAGTTACTATATAGTGCAAGCATTGAGATCACATAAACTAGAATCGAAGTTTTTAAAACAAACTTGTTTTTATAAATTTTAAAACGGACGTAAAACTATTCAACCCTCCCCCTTCTAGTTTTCCACAATTGGTATCAAGAGCCACGTCTTGCAAGATCTTTAAAATATATTGTATTTTAAAACTTGTAATGATCTATGAAATCTAAAAAATATTTAGAAGGGCAATCTATGCAAAAACCACCACTATTTGGAAGTGATGGATTTTTATATTGGAAAAATCGATTCGAAACTTATGTGAAATCAAAAGATCTAGATCTTTGGCATGTTATTACCAATGGTGATTTTTTACCTATTCAAAATAACCCCGAAACAAAGAAAGATGAAATCGTACCTTTTGAAAAACAAAATGATGATTTAAAAAGAAAACTTGCTAGGAATAATGAAGCAAAAATGGTTATTTATAATGCGCTACCACGTAAAGAGTACGAAAGGATCTTTATGTGTGAAACTGCAAAAGAAATTTGGAATTCTTTATTAATAACTCACCAAGGTAATAATCAAGTCAAAGATAATAAAATAGATCTACTTGTTCAACAATATGAGCAATTCACGATTCCGGAAGAGGAATCAATTGATAATGCTTTCGCTAGATTTAACACTATCATCACAAGTTTGAAAGCACTTGATGATAATTTTTTAGTAAGAATTTTGTTAGGAAGTTTCTTAGGGCTCTTCACCAAAATGGCGAGCTAAAGTGACGGCTATTGAAGAATCAAAGAATTTGTCAACGTTGCAACTTGATGAATTAATTGGAAATTTGAAAGTCTACGAAGCAATTATAAAAAAGAACTCCGAAATGGTTAAAGGAAAACGAGAGCAAAGCAAGTCAATCGCCTTGAAAGCTAGAAAGGAATCTAACAACGAAGATAGCTCATCTTCCGAAAGTGATGACCAAGAATATGCCATGGCCATAAGAGATTTCAAGAAATTCTTCAGAAGGCGAGGAAGATTCGTTAGACAACCACACGATGAAAGGAGAGCACCTCAAAAGAATAATGATGACAAGTATAGCAAGAATGAGAGAAAGTGTTTCAAGTGTGGTGATCCAAATCACCTCATTGGAAAATGTCCAATGATGACAAGACTTCAAAATCAAAGAGCATTTGTTGGAGGAGCTTGGAGTGATAGCGATGAAGATGAGAAAGAAACAACAAAAGAAGAAAAGTGTCCCATGGAAAAGACATCAAGTGAGGTACGTTCCAAAACTGAATACTTTAGTGATGAAAATTTATCATTAGATGAAAAAGATTTAGATAGTGAATACAATAGATTATGCAAACTAGGACAACAAGTAATGACTAAAAACAAATCACTAAAATACATAAACAACCAATTAGAAAATGAAGTACTAGAACTTAAAGTTAAAATACATCAACTTGAAAAAGGTAAAGAAATTTTTGAAGAATGTAAATCATGTCAAGAGCTTAAAAGTGAAAACGACAAACTTAGGGAAGAAATTTGCAAACTTGATAAATTTGAAAATAGTAGTAACTCACTTAGTAAAATTATAAGTATTCAAAGAGTATCCGAAGATATAACCGGTTTAGGATTTAACTCAACCGAAGCTTCAACAAGTGAAATAAAAATTGTTAAATTTGAAAGTGAACTCAAGGAACTAAAACCTCCAAAATCTAATCCTAAGTATATACTCTTAAATGATAAGAAAATACCTCTTGCTAGTGATGAAGAAATAAAACCGTTTTATAAACCATCTTTAAAGACAGATGTAGAATCGTCTAAACCTAAAACAAGATCTAAAACTCCACCACCTAGGAAACCAAATAACTCTTACCCTAGATCTAAAACACCTCAACCAAGAGCAAGCCAAAATAGACGAAAGTTTAACAATAATCAACAAATGTGGAACTTCAATCCGTGGGGAATGTTTCCACCATATATGCACCCAAGTCAAATACAAAACATGTTCGGATCAAATAACTTTGGTCAAATGAGACAATGGGGACCAACGTAGAAAATTCGCCATTCAAACATGGAAATTTTAGTTGTTACCTCTTGTTCGTACTATTCCTTGAAGACTTTGAAGATAAATGCATTGAAGAAGAAAGGTACACATTTCCTTTTATTTCCTTATCAAGAAATGCATGCTTAGTTTAGTCTCTAGTTTTTATGTGATTTTGCTTGGCTTATTGTTTCCTCTGGATTTTATATCTATACATATACATATACTTATCTATTTATACTATATATATATATATATATATATATATATATATATATATATATATATATATATATATATATATATACATACTAGATTTCGAAGCCCGCCATGACTTATAATTATTCTTTTGATGGTGTTAGTTAACTGAAATTCATGTTTAAGGACGGGGAGCTTAATTATATTTTGATGGTTTTATTTAATGGAACACCAATCGTTTATTTATTTTCTTTCTTAATGCATTAAATAAATAATTTGGTACATTTATATATTACTTATTAGTTAACGGGAAATAATTTTCAAAGAAGGTGATTTTGATGTATATTTTAATTGTTAATGGGGTTAATATTTTTATTCATAAGACCTAATTTTTTATTTTTTTTACGTTTAGATATGATAAGCTCTAGGCCAAATTTTATTTATTTATTTATTTATTTATTTATTATTATTATCATTATTATTATTATTATTATTATTATTATAGTTAACGAAATTTTTTTATTTTGAAGACATAATTATTTTCTATTTGTTTTTTTTAGTAGATATTACAAACGATCATCGAGTGATGAAGAAATATACACATTATTAGGTTGTATATAAAAAGTAAGGTTTGGTGAGCACAGTAATTAGTTGCATGCACGTTATCTTTAAGCTCTTTAACACCTTCTTGCAACATTTCATTAATCTAAATAAATGTTAACAAAGGGAAAAAAAAGGTTACATGCGCAGACATTGTTAATTAAATGTGGCACTACATGTTGGGGTGTCTTGCAAGTGTGTACAACTATCAATAGTCAATCTGCATTAGTGGGAGCACAACGTCATACTTCATCATCACCGAGTCCAGTTAATTCCTATATTCTCTATAACACAAAGTGTATAAGATAATATCATATGAAACAAAGTCCATAAACTTTTAAGAGGCAAAACTTTTTTGGATATAGTAAGAATATGATGCCTTGTCGCTTGAAGCTTCTCTATTATAATCGAGATAGTTTTATCATTATATGATTTGAAAGTGAACTTTAACAAAAAATCAAGTTGCCTATAACACCTACGTATCATGTAATTATAGATATACGTTATTTATGTGTGTGAATCATCCGCTATTATATTAGTTCAACAAACATATTGACATTATTGTTCATTCAATAAAGAGTACCTCCTTTCAATTCAATAAAAAAGATTAAACTGAATATATTTGATACAAACCATTCTTGGTTAAATTGGAAATACGCCAAACGCGTTTTCAACTACAAAAACCTCCTAAATCTTTACTACATACCGATTAGCCAGTTTTTTTTTTTTTTTTTTTTTTTTTTTTTTTTTTTTTAAATATGCCCAGTAGCCATAAACTTAAAAGACATGAAAAAGCAACATAAAAAGTTTAATATTGATTTTTCTGGTCTTATCGGGTTGACCCGATAACCCGATAAAATCAATTATCTAATCCTAACCCGATCCGATAACAATGGTACCTACTAAAACCGATCAAAATTAAGGTTAAAGAGTTTGTAATTTCAAGAAGTTGATTTCTGATTGTAAAGGTTTAAACCTTAATATACTGTTAGATTCTTTTAGTCAATATGAAATGCTCGTGATTGCCCAATTGGTGCCTTCTTATATATCAAGTCTGAGATTTTAAGTTAGAAAAAATTGGTGACTATCACGGAATTTTAGCTTATATACAACATAACAATTATCATAACCTAAAAGTTATTCTACACCAAGAATTCTTCCAAGCAAACATACATAATTACATAGGCTCGCATGAATAGTCAAAATATCTGTTTCTCGCTCTAATTCAAGATTAGCAATTACTAAATTCCCAGGTTAGAAAAATAGTGTTTATCATTAATCCTAATTTTTTTTAGGAGAAACAAATTTACGTTATCCAAACTCTGCTTATCAAGGTGCTAATCTAAAATGAATCCTTGTTTATCAAACACAACCTTTGGAAAACAACTCTTAAATATACCTCTTAAATATACCTCATTATACCTCATTACTAAAATGAATCCTTGTTTATCTAAAATGATGTACAGTAATGGAAAAACAACTCTTAAATATACCTCATTATGCTCTTGAAACTTTTCTATGGGCCACCTGAAAGCATACACCACGGGTCTTAGTGGTGTTGCCTGGAAACGGTTTGCCAACAGTGCCTCCATTTCTTAATCCATTTAATGGATTTGAAATTGCCATGACAAACTACAAAAATGAACGACAATCATTAGAAAGATGACACACATGTAGTCTACTCAATTTTAAAAATATTTAGAACTTTTGACTACCTCTGTCATGCCCTATCGTTCTTAATAGTCGATGTCTTGTGACCACTTCCCATTGTTGCATGACGTGCAACAGTAGAGCCGATGATCCACGCATCTGGAAGTATAAACAATTCATATATTAGAAGCCAATTGTATCAGCTTGATAGACATAGTCATAACCTAAAAAAAATGAGATAAGAATATTAGATATGATAAGGACACATAACTTAAATTCTAAAATTTCAGAGTTTATGAAAGTATCATACCCCAGTGAATACAACTATTGCAGCATCAAGCTTAGCCAAGTCTTCTAGATATGATTCACGCCATCTTTGCCAGGTACCCCTCACACTAAACTTTGGCATGAATTCAACCTTCAATAAGAAAAATCTTATAATTTTTTTTCTGTAAATAGAACCTTAAATAACAGTCAATAACATATGTATTTACTCTATAGTAAGATTTATATCCCAACAATTCATTAAAAAATAAACCAAGAAGTAGATGAGTACTTACCTTTTAAAAGCTCAAACAACAATCCCAAACACTCGTTAGGAAAATTATTTGAATTTGTAGAAGCTCATTAGACTTAAGTACAAAAGCTCAGCCTAATAACTCACAGACCAAAAAAAGTTGGCTCGTGAACTTTTCCAAATACATATGACACCATAATCAATTAAAATAAGCTAATCAAACACCATCTTAATCATTTTCACCAATATATCCCAAAACTAACATGCAGAGATAGGTGAGCGCAAAATCCAGGCATCGGGAAGCTATTCTAGCTTATTAAGTATTAATTAAATTAACAGGTCCATGAGTCGCAACTTACCCATTGTGAATGATTTAAACTTCTTGCTTAATACTTTGTTTTGTCGATTCATTTGTACTATTTAATAACCTGTAATTGTATCTTACACTGGTATTAGGAATTTGTTAAAGAACGGACAAGTGAAGAATTTGTTGAGGCGTTTACTTTTTATATTCCTGTCCGGTGCTTGATTGACATGACAATAATGAAGCCCGGTCAATAGTTGTCTCATATAACACTGTAAGCAAACAGTGACAAGAATTGAGTCAAACGATACAACTCATAATCATATAAAAAAAATTAAATTTAGTTACTTGATTAATATGTATATTTATTTGAAGATGCGTGAGTAGATCATATACCTGTAGGATGCGAATCCAATATTTGATAACAACAATAATAATAGAAATAACTCGTCTTTTCGCCAAATGTACGTTTAAAAATACAGAACTCCCTGCTGGTGCTGAACTGTGCAACCATCATCTTCCAAAAGCACAGGTCAGCCACAAATTAAGACTTGCTATTTTGTCCATTAGTTTCCGATTACTGTCACGCCTGGCCAAAAAAATACAGAGCAATACCGATAAGCAAGAGAAAAACAATCCAGTGACAAAAAAAGCCAGCTTGAAAAATCATATAAAGACAAATGACGATACCAACTTACCTGAAATTTTTCCAAGTTAAGTGTAAGGTATTTGACACTATGGACCTATTGAAGTAGATCAAAATATGTATGAGCGTGTGACTTGTTTGGCTTGTAATAACACTCTTTGATAATACATAAATCCACATTCTCCGAAGAAGATAACCTGTATGAAGAAAACTGCAACCATTGAGATTGCAGACTTTAAAAGTACAGGGATGCAAGCTCAGGTGCTTAAATCAGATGCAATCCTTTCCAATTTCTAATAGTGAGATCCTTTAGTTGAGGTGTAACCACATTTATAATATTTTTTTGAATATGGTTCCATTTTCAAGTGTGATTTCTGTTCCAAAATGATGCAAACATATACCTAACTCTACCTGTAAATTAATTTGAAACACTGTTAGTCATGAATGAAGTTCCATTCATGCTAATTATGCAGAACACGAAATCGGCTTGTTATAATTAATTGCAACAACAATCAAATAACCTCGAATGACTGAATGTGTATGCCTATTATTTTCATGTAAAGTGCTGGGTAAAACAGATGTTTGTGTAGAAGCACCTAGCACGACAATGATAATCCAAGTAGCAGTATATGCTGATTTGGAAACCAGATAAATTCTATCCTAAATAAGTTACCAAATCACCTTGAGTGAGCTAACGACGAACGTACACGCCTACTCTTTTCATGCAAAGCGTTGGGACCACTTCCTGTTTGCGTGGGCACATTTGAAATGATAGTAGCAATCAGAAAATTAGTGAATAATTTGGAAATGGAATTAGACCTGCAATAATCCTCCAACCTGCCACATTTAATTAACAATGCCTGCGCATGTAACCCTTTTTTTTTCCCTTTGTTAACATTTATTTAGATTAATGAAATGTTGCAAGAAGGTGTTGAAGAGCTTAAAGATAACGTGCATGCAACTAATTATTGTGCTCACCAAACCTTGCTTTTTATATACAGCCTAATGATGTGTATATTTCTTCATCACTCGATGACCGTTTGTAATATCTACTAAAAAAACAAATAGAAAATAATTATGTCTTCTAAATAAAAAATTTCTGTTAACTATGAAAGTAAAAGTAAAAATAATAATAATAATAATAATAATAATAATAATAATAATAATAATAATAATAATAATAATAATAATAATAATAATAATAATAATAATAATAATAATAATAATATAAAATTTGGCCTATAGCTATTCAACTATTTGTGGCCAAGCTATTTTAAGTGTTCAAGTTTACTCGTGGTTCTTTCGAGGATTTTGACCCGTTTATATGTGTATGATTCTGTTTGGGTGTATTTTAACCCAGTTGGGTCATATAATTTTTCAAGCTAAAATGAAGTGGGTCGAATAGGTTAGAAGTTAATTTTCGCTTAGTAAAATATGCATGTTTTTAAACAGGTTTCGTATAGACTTTCACATTTCCTAGCTACTATAGACAAAATAAACGCCAACGAAATCAGTTGCATCTGATAAAATAAAGCCCAACCTTCAACATAATGTTATAAAAAAATACATAACATATGGTTTAAGCTAAACTTGCAGCCTTCCTGAATGTGTCTAGGCAATGAGTAAAAGGTTAAGTTGAGATGAATGAAGCTTTCAAAACTGAAAGGGCCTACGTAAATCATAATCATTCTTTTCTTAGATAAGGCGTCAAAATTTTATTAAAAGACGATATACAATGTTCCATAACTTTCAATCTTTCAAGCTTAGAAAAGCTAGCTTTACACACCTCTGTTTCACGAAGGCGCATTTCCAAAACCTCAATGTCACCAAACATGAAAATAAACGTTAAATTGTCAACTAACGTTACTAAAATGCATCGTGAGGCAATAGTTATGGTTATGTACATAAAGAGCATAAAAATTGGTTTTATGTCTTATTTTTTTATGAATGTTCAATGTTTTATTTGAGGTTAAGTATAGGCTGTTACCTAATGTCAAAAAGTTGTAAGCTTACATAAGAAAGATTAGGTGTTTGGCAAAGCACAAGATGAACTCCTCTTAGTCTTGAACTTGAGGTCATGAATACACAGATGTCATGCTGCATCTTTGAATCAATTAGACCATTCTCAAACATTACCAAAATATTAACCAAACAAGACTTTATCAACTACTGTATGTATAACTGAACATGATTATATTAGCTATAGTTTCTTATTTAACCCATTCAAATAAACTAACCGCATTGAAGTTACTTCCTTTACTTTGTTAGATGTACTTTCATATTTTGCTCCTTCAACTAAAACTTAATTAATACTGAATTCATCTCATACGTTAGTCCTAACTACTATCCCCATTAACAAAATCAGTAGACACCCCAGTAACAACGATTTAAGGTATTAACCACTTCTAATCAATGGACTCCTAACTGGAAACAAAAATGGTGATTTTGTTTCTATAGACTCTTATTTCTATCTAAGTATTATATAACATCCATTATTATTTAAGCTAAGTAGTTGGTCAACTTATGAAATTTTCAAACATTATCACCATAACTTTGTATGTACAGTTCCTCGGTTTAAACTTTTTTGGCTTTAAAAACGCAATCGAACGGAACCAAATTCACTTGGCCAAAACCGAACTAAAAACTAAGTAATGGTGCTACTTTACCCGGTCTGACGAGCTCATAATTTGGCTTATCAACTTATTTGTTTTGACTTATTTTTCATAGGTTTATGTTTGTGGTTTATGAGCTTATTATGGCTTATAAGCTGGAAAATAAGGTGAAACAAATAAGCTAAAAAGCCTAAAGATAAGCTAAAACAAACACTCCCTGAGATTCAACATCCTAAAAAGTTATATCGCATGTGTCATAATTTTAATTCCTAACTATAAGTACTATTTACTCTAGAGTATCTCAAAAGGTAGAAACGCACTCTGACATCAAATTCGCGGTAGTTAGCCAAAACTGGATTCTACTATTAGTATGAACTGATTGTATTGACGCTATACCCTACATGGATCAAAGTGACCTCTACCCATGTTGCGCTCGAAGGAAGTTTGTGTCCTCTCTCACTAAGGAGGTGTTTATTTTAGCTTGTTATTGGGCTTATCAGCCTATTAGTTTCGGCTTATGTTTCATAATTATTTTCCAGCTTATGAGCGTATTGACTTGTAAGTGAAAAATATGCTTTCCATATGGAAAATAAGTTGTAAAATTAGCTCGTCAAGCATAAATAAAGCCAAAACAAACACCTACTTACAATTCAAATTCCTATATAGACATATAGTATAATCTATGTCAAGAAAATCTTTTGTCATATATTTAGCTAAGTTAGTCATCTATGAGCTCATTACCAGCCTTAAAATATATCACATTAAACATTCTTACCATGATTCGTCAGTTTGGTGTGCACCTTTGGGCCATTTTTTTGGTTTGATTTGTAAAACCAAACTGAACAACATTCATTCGAACTAAAACCAAACCAATAAATGAATAACACAGATAACCACTTTCAATGAGCTAATAGCTTTAGGCTTATCGGCTTATATTTCATATGCTTATATCAATGGCTTATGAGCTTATTATCGTTTAGAAGCTCGAAAATAAGCTGATGAGTCTAATAACATGTTGGTAAGCCTATTTTTTTCTATCAAAGTATTAGCAAAAATTAGAAAAGTTTCAGGCATACGAATGAAAACCAAAGTAAGAGATACTACTGACCACGAGAAGCGCATCATGTTTCTCTGAAAATTGGAAGGTTTTGAGGACAGAGTGGATGCAAGTTTGCAAATGCAGAATCTAACATCTGAACCACATCGGATGTTATGTACTGCAGTTCAGTACACATCTTCACAATCATTCACGAAACAAAATCAATAAGGTAAATTTATTATGAGATGCTTGACCAATTGCAAAATATCTAAACTATACTACTCACGTATATCACTTGATATGTCGCAACACAAGTCACGATAAGCTTAAATGGGATTGTTGTCTCAGTTTCATCATGCTGCTGCTTAGAATCTGATGCATGATTGTTTGCTAAAGGGACGGGTGTGGGATTCAACTTGTGCTTAATATGTGCCCCCCGTTGAATTGCGCTGAAACTCGGATTGTTGATGACGCATACTCAGTTGGGTTTTTGCCCACCCCTAGAGAACTTAAAACTACTGCAACTGTTGAACGGACATCTTGCTCCACCTTTATTTTAGATATTGCCTGATATGTTCATCCAAACAGTATAATAATGTTTGAGTCAAGTTGGATAACGGGTTAGGCTAGGAGCAAGTCAGAACAGGTTTTTTAAATTATTGTACATGATAAAAAATCATAATCTTGTTTTACAACAGCTTTGTATGTAATATATATATTGCATAGAGGATGAGAGTCGCAGACCCGCCACCACTCCAGTCCAACTACCCACTTGAACCTGTTTGCTATGCTCTTGGATGTATTTATTTTTTTCATTATCTAAAAGTTTCATCACATAAGACGTTTTCTCATGACGAAAATTGGACCAAATAGTAAACAAAATGGGCCACTTGGGCTGTTCTTTTTGTGTTTGGGTTGGTATTTCTGGCACTACATACCACCTCCTAGATCATGATGTTCAAAGGTTTAGATTACTGTTGTAATAGTATTATCTTGTAATCATAATTAGTGTCATAAAATATTTATAAGAAGATTAAAAAATGGGGAAAAAAGTGTATGTTGGTCAACACAACCTGACCTGCATGTTTGACCCAACCCCATTTTGACCCGTTACCCAACGTAATGACCCGATCATTTGCCACCTTTACTTTAAAAACATATATGATTGCAAAGATACAGACCTTTCTTGAGGTCACTTCTTGGTCTTGGGGCCCATCACTCATTAAAAAAAGAATGCCATATTCTGGTGTTGATATTTGTGGTATAACTTCTTGAGTTTCAGTTTCGATGGCTGCAGGTATGGTGAGACTTGAGGAGGCAGTGTTTGGTGTTAGATACAAATCCATAGAGAAAAATAAAGAAATGCACATTAAAAAAGATTTAAGAATAGATAAATAAGCATACCAACGATGGAATGCAAGACACAAGTGTTTTCTGAAAACAACACAAGAATGAAATCAAGGACTGAATGGTATTACATACTTGTTCTTTTAACAGTGATCTTAAGGTTCTTGTTGACTGGGATATATAAGCATTACACACGCCCGGTCTTCCATTAAAGAAGTGCCATTAGTGAACGTTGTCACAAACTGTCCAATGCACACTGTTACATTACAAAGAAATTAGCATGATAGTTGTGTATAATCATAAAAAATAAATTTAGACAATAAGTAACGAAAATAAAGATACCATAGAAGATGCTGGAAATTTTTTCATTACATGACATAAAGGCTACGGAATGATGTCTCCCATGCCAATTGATGTTTGCTCAAGAAATCCATTTTTCCTACTTGCATATTATATGAACCACTTTTAACCTTTCAGCAAATAATAACAACTTTTAGGTAGTGTGATCCGAATAATCACCGGTACTATTCTGGCTTAGCAGGTGTACTTCCAGATAACTTTACAGAAGATAACCTTAACTGGAAATTAGCAATTTGAGACAACTGGTCTATACTCTCTAAGCTGATATTTTCATATCATCTAAAGAGACCTGGTGAGGAGGATCCTATGTTGCCTTATAACATGGTCAGATGCCTGCAACCACTTTTTCTATCTCAGTCCATCTGTTTCCAAACATCTTTTGGGTAGAATTGAGTTGTATTTCTCTCAAAAGAGTGACAAAGAAAGTAGTCTTAAAGGGGTACCCGTTAAACTGGTTGAAAGCTTTTTCACTTTACAATTGGGTAAAAAAATTATTTTTCTTATTTCTAAACACCGCTCACTACTTATGTACATTTAAGGGGTGTTTGGTTTAGCTTATTTAAGAACCTTTATTTATATTAAAAATAGAACCTATAAAATATGATGCACGTGGTCTTCGCTTCTATAAATGCTATCCTTATGTACTCATCAGTATGATGTGACCCCAATCGAATCGTACCCAATACGCGACATGACCCATTTAGCCTTTGGTAAATAATAGTGATTAGGATGGTGTAAACAGTTAAATACATGTTTACTACCTTTGTCCCATTCAACTCTTTTCAAATTTCAACCCACTTGCACAGTTCTTATTTAAGCAAAAAATTCATTTAAATACATGTTTAGTAGTTTGCTCTAACTCTCTCAATATCCTACAACAACTCAGTTATGATTTAAGCCAAAATTCTTCGTCCTATTATAAAGCTACAAATTTGTACATACCCTATATGATACGTACCATTTTTTGGCTTTATAACGCACCTATTGCGTTGCTTGAATACTTCGACTTCTCAGACAATAACCAAACGATTCTTACCTGTAGCGAGATGCACTACGTGGTTCAGCACCAACCTCAACATTCTTTTACGGTGTGTCAGCCGAGAGGTAACCCACGGTTTGGTCTTTTTTCAACCATATGCCGTAAGGAATACTTGAACAGATTAAGGTCACTACCGTCAGGAATAACATGATTAAATTTTAGGTAAATGGGTCAAAATTCAGCGTAAATGCCATTTTCCTAAACAAACTAACTGATCACATACACCTCAAGATATGTCATATACAAAAGCAATCAGTAATATTACATACGATATATGGTATGCTGCTGAAGCATGTTTTGATAGAGTATCCTACATATTATGAGACTCGACTGTTGCAACAAAAGGTTTGTCACTGACTTCATGTTATGTTAACCTACATGCAGGGGTCGCAAGAAGCCAAAAGAGGTTCCCTGCAATTTCACTTGATGATTAATAACAGGTTCACGATGTGAGTTAAATAGACTATAAATGGAGCCATCAAACCAATTTATGAAATATCTCAAGCATTCTGTTGTATTAATAATGAGCCATTTATAGTCGTTACCTTCATTCAAGAACCTCCTCACGCTCAAATTATGATTCTATCTTTTTGTGTTAATAATCGACAGCCCTCCTAACAGCCATCCCTTGCATATGGACCTGCTGGGGTTCATAGATAGTGCGTTAAAAACAGAAAACAACAATAGCTTTACAGGTTGCAACATTGGCAGGTTGGATATGTTGGGTCATGGGCCACTTTTTTTAATTATCGGATTGAGTCGCCCAGGAACACTTGTAATGCATTGAAAAATAAATACACTTTGGTGACTTTAATGTTTTCAAGCATATTCTAATGTTTTGAGACAATTGATTTAGAAGGTATAATACATTGAAAAGAAAAACACTTTGGTAACTTTCAGCAAGTTTGACCCATTTCCTTTAAGCTTATGTTTTCCTGAACCTGTTTGACAAAATAAAATATACATGACCAGACCACCAAAGTTGACCCATTGTGAGTAAATGGGTCAAAATTTTCCAACTCTATATCACTGTCAATATGTCCTTTATAGAAGAAAAATGATGTTTAAAACACTAACCTGCATCCAAAGAATCCTCTATGTGCAGATAGGCCAAAGGATGCCGCCTTGAGAATATGGTGTTTGCATTCATCACTTAACATGTACAGGTTTCTGCAATATACCTTCATTAGATTTATTGGAGACTTGTATATATTAATCTAATAAGATTGTAGATAATATACACTCCCACAAGTACGCTGTTGCCTAATAGATGTCTGGTTGCGTGACAGATGCCAGTTTGCTTAATAGATTTATAGGAGACTTGCATAATCTTGTTTTGTACAATTTTGAGATATATCAAATAAAAAATATATAGATTTATGCTTGTTGAGCTTGAACTTCCTGATAATAATTAACTACGTGAAAGGGTGTGCTATGAATCATTCCTATGGTGTTCAGTTATCCTATTGGACAACACAAGACTAATTAGTTGATTTAGTAACTAAAACTAACAAAAAGCATACTAACTTAACAATACATGTTTAACTTATATGCATCTTAACTTTTTTAAACCACCATGAATATGAAGCAACTGATGATATATACATATGCCTTAAAGAAAGTACCTCTAAATCTCTTATAATTGATTGTAGGAGATGACTGGTGGGTTATCGCTCATTCAGCTTTTTTTTAATCCACAACTGAAAGAATTCGCTGAAGTTAGCAAAACACATGATCATGCAGCGTTTCATTAAAATAGGTGCCCTGTTGTTAGCAAAACATAGGGGGTCAATAGACTCAATATTATTTCCAATTAACACACAGCCTGTTCCCCCTTGTCAAAGTAGTAACTGGGATAGATAACAGGTCTAGGTGGGGAGAAATAAGCTTATTAGCCATATTTTAGGCTTTCTGAGACTGCACAAGCTGTTATGCTTCAACATTCCAAGACACTCTCATAGGGGCACTCTAAATAAACCAAAGATAACTGAAGAGAAGTTATTAAGACACTCTCAATAAACCAAAGATAATTGAAGAGAAGTTATTAAGACCATTACCTGGAAAAGAATCTTGATAAAAATTTGGGAATATGAAGTTGTGTCCTCCTCAGTCAACCTAATATAAGCCAAGTCTCGCCAAGGCAGGACAAAAACATGCCACTGCAAATGAAGAGTGACATAGGCATGGTCTGTGAGCCCTTCCATTGAATCCAGTCAATCTTCAACAATAACGGTGAAAATGGTCAACAGGAACATCTCCTAGCAGCACCACCTTTATTGGACAGATCTCTTCACACATTCCATCCACCATACCTTTACCCTCACCCTTGGTATCATGATCTTCAGGCGAGAAGTCCTCTGCATCAGTAGATTCACTTCCTGAATCATCACCATTCTCATCAACACCGTGTCCATTTTGTAAATCACCTTGCTAATGTTTGTCATGATCGGTGGTAAGGTTTCTTGTTGTTATTTTCACTGATAAGAAATACATGCTTGCAATGAACGATGGAATTGTACCTTTGGCAAATGCTGTTGAGGAGCTTTTACGTCATGTGTCTTCGTTAAGAGGTACTGGTGTAGATATATATTATTATTGAGATTGTTTCTAAAATTGCTTTGATAGAGGACAGCAAGGGTAAATTGGAAAAGTCAGTGAGAGTAGTGCTATAGATACGGACACTGGAGACAAAGATAATGTAGGACCATGTCTAGTTGGTGCTAAAAATGAGTGTCATCTCATTATCAAGTGTGTTCTTTGCCATCTTTCTGTTTTCTGGTACCCGAATCCGTGAATCTGATATGCTGAATCTAGCTGAAGTTTGTGGTCAAAATCAGGTTTATCTTTCAAACTTATGTTTGCCTGAATTGCCAAACCCTGTCATATAGTAACAATGATTATAGTGAGTGTGTAAGTATATAACTATTATTATAACAATGTTGGTAGTTAATGTAGGTAGGTTCTGTACGTACGTTTTTATCTAACAGTATGCAGGAAAACATGGTTGGAGTCAGGTCTGGAACACTTTTGGCTATCCATTTCTGGTATACCTTAACTTCAATTGCTTTGTTGATGTCAGTAGGTTTCAAGTCCGCAAGTGAAAAAACTTGGTTCCATAGCTATTGCTTTTCCTGCACTTTTGGATAAAGGCTCTGCGCCGCTATTGGAAGCCATCAAGTCTACAAAGCCATGAAATGAAGGTGATAAACGGTAAGTACAGATGTGTTGGTTCGACAATTACATAATAAGAATAGGAGATAGTGTTTTCAAATATGTGAGCTGATCCCATTCTGTTGTGTTATCTCCAGTCCAGACAGTCCCGTACCTTTGGGTCCCCGGAAAAAAAATGCTCTCGATAGAACAAAAGGCCTATCGTTTACTCCTCTTTTCAGAAGTCCATCAGATGTAGCCATATGGAAGTAGTAACCATAGGCATTATGCAACTCTTTGTGCTTAACGTTTCCATAATGCAAAGCATGTTGAGGCATTGTCACCTGGTAAAAATATAGTCACTGTGTCAGATACAAAGCACGTAAAGTTTCATATGTTCTTTTCCTTCATTCACATGTTACCATGTTTGAATTAAACTAAATTAAATTAGCAACAAAAAATTCACAATTATCTAAACGCATGATCCCAAATGCTTTCGACAATATCCCAATCAGTAACAATTCCATCCTTAATCGCTGGTAAAACCTCGGGAAATCACATACAAAATTAATTAACTAAAACATGTTAGATAATAAAGTGCTTCCATGTTTAAAATACTAACCTCCATATGATCCTGACGGTATCCCATTGCACCAGACCCTACATACAACTTGCGTTTTCCCTTCGCATCTATTCACATCAGTAGCACTAAACATCAGCATCACTAAAGTCATTCAAAATCAATTCATAAGACACCTTATTAGCTAAAAAAACCTTATCGTGATACATCGAATATAGTGACGTGGGTTCAGGCTTGCAATAACCGATCTAAAACACCATCTTAAAAAACAGAATAATCCCTCTCAACCTATTTTGGACTTTGCATTCTGTATATGTGTGCATCAGTAGTAGCTTCTGCAAGTAAGAAATGTATAATCAAAAATTGAACCATATAAACTTGCCAAAATATGTAAGTACGTAGCTAAATAAACTAATTCCACCTAAAATAATTGGGCCTCCAAATCTCCATTATTTTGGATTTGCTCCTGGAAAGTATCAAGAATCAATCGTTAATTAATATCATATAAATCATAACTCAAAGATATTAAATCAAACACTATCACACCCATATGATCATATAAATTGTTAATTTGTTATTTACGTACATGCATCATCAATGAATTACTAGTAATAACTACCAAACTTGATTCCTGATAGATGAGATCATCAGCTTCATAAATACATGATGCTTTTTCTCGACATACTACTGTGAATACCATTCAAAAAGATTAATATTAGTACATGAATACTAATGATATCAAATATTGTTCACCTGTGATAAGGACTTGACATGAAGCATCCTCATCATTCAAGCATGCTAACATCATAAGTAGAAAATCAGAAAACGTAGAAAAAATCATTAGGGTTATGAGAAAAAGGAAGCGTGCATTTTTTTGTTACCTATTTTTTCTTAATCTTTATAATTAACAATAGCAAAACGCCTATGTTTAGATGTTATAATTACAGCCATAACAAAAACACATTTAAAATTATTAAAACCCTAAAATCGTGTAGATGAAGAATGGAGAATAAACAGGATGGATATTTTGCTTTTCAAACTACGATCATTAGAGAGGAGATGGCTGACAAAAACGTGATATAGGTTTTGAGAAAATGTATATTATGAATGATCGGGGTATATGTTGTGTATTGAATTATTAATCTGGTATAAATTTTTTGCTGATTATATTTATGGCTTTGCAACATATAACTAAAAAAAAGTTGTTCTGGTGGTAAGGATATTTAATAATGTATCAACACATCCTAGGTTCGAATCATGCAAATTCAATTTTTAGACAAATTTAATCCAGGATTATTTAAATACGAATTTAACCAATTTTATTTAAATACGAATTTAACCAAATAAAATAAATTAAGAAAATTGCTTACATGGCCTAAATGTGATGACATGGCTGATATTGAATTACTGGGCAATGATATATATATATATATATATATATATATATATATATATATATATATATATATATATATATATATATATATATATATATATATATATATTTATTTCTAGAACTAGAAATTGTTCGTTTACGAACCTTTTCTTTTCCCCCTTTTGCTTTATTGAACTTCAATGTTCAACGACACTCATGCTGATGTAGAGAGATGAGTCGAAAAATCTATGGATGAAACAAACTCCCGTCTTCCGTTGCATACGTCTCCCTCCTATATTCTCGTCTTAAAAGCTCATACTATATATATATATATATATATATATATATATATATATATATATAAACCTTCCACAACTCTCTCGTCCACTTGACAACTTGATAAATTTCATCCGAAATGATCAAGAAATTTTAATTGACGAAATGTCAAGTAAAAGTGTCAAGTAATTCCTTCGTGCGAATACTCTCCAACGTACTTTTGATTAAATATAAATCTAATATATATATATATATATATATATATATATATATATATATATATATATATATATATATATATATATATATATAAATATTTTCTTGTTCTTTCCAGAAACCAAAACCACGAAAAATCAAATTTTGGAGAGCGGCCCCCTTAATGTTTAAGGGACCGGCAGCCAAATGAAGGGCGGCCCTCTTAATATTTAAGGGGGCCGGCCATCTGATTGTTCCAACACATTTTTCCTCTTATTTCTTTTGCCAAACACTCCATTTTTTCAACACCTCTTCCTTCTGTTACCGCTGTGACGAAAAACCAAACCCCAAAACACCTAAAAACCACTTCCAAATCACATAATTCGGGTTATTTCGCAAAGGGCAAATTCATCTAACACGATCACCATTACATATTGTAAGTTTTTCATAACACATTTCATCTAATTCCATCTAATTTGGTCAAACTCAAGATTATGCATGTTTTAATAATTTTTTCAAATTCATAATTTCTTTCGAATTGGGTCTAAAATTTCCATAACTAAATGCTTCCCTTAGGATTAGGATGCTTAATTAACACTAGAAACTAGTAATTGTAAACCCTCTTGTTGAAAAATTTTGAAAAATTTCATACACTCCTTTTCAAAAATTTTGGTAAACACATTGTTGAATAATGCTATAAAAACTTGTTAAAACTAATCACATTATATTTTTATAACTTGTAAAACATGAAACTATATTTCTCGACTAAGTAAAAATATTTTTGTACACGATAGGAGGGTGTTTGGATTATGTCCAAATAATGTCGAAATTAAGTCGTTATAATTTTTATAAAACTTTGTCAAGATTATAAACCTAAAACTTGTAATTCGGACTTGTCAAGATATATAATTCATATATATATTGACATACTTGTAGTGTAAGTGTCTAGTTAAGGAAGCGTTTGGTTTAGTACGAAAAATGACATTTTTGAGTCAAAATATAAACCATCTTTTTCGAAAACTAATCACATGCATAAGAAACTCGTAAGAAATGGCTAGTTTTACAACCTAATGTATATCTAGTAAATTTCATGATATATTAAGATGTTTAAAAAGGGCGTTTGGATTTGTCCATAACTACTTACTAAACATCGTAAAATATATCTAGAACGAGTTAAAAATAATATTAAGGAACATGGTAAACTACTTCTTAGGATTATTGTCTTAGAGTCGAAGTATGTTTACGTTCCAACATAAGTCTTAACAATATATACACTTTTATTATTCTTTATATTTATTTTGGTCTTTTGTATTGTTGTTGTGTTTAGGTGAAAATGCCAAAAGCGACTACTGAAGATCTTTCCCACACTAAAAACTACATTCCTAAAGTTTCCCAACTCCCTACTACATCTCCTTCCATTGGACATATATATCGTCAAATTGAAGATAGAAATGTTCATGAGGGACGTGTAGTAGATCTAGTTTTTGCTCAATCCGACTACATTAGTCACTTGTTTACAAGCATCAACTTCAATTGCCTCTTTGAAATCAATGAACCAATCGTTCCTCGTTTCATAGTTGATTTCTATAGCCAAGTCACGGTTCAAACAAATGATCTTGGTGCCATCACCATCTCCTTCATGATCCAAAAATGGATTTATCACTTTAACTCTCGAGCAATTCGGTCAAATCCTTCAAATTCCTTTTAGAGGTCAAGCCGTTTTCACAAATGAATGGGACCTCGAATCACTACATTGTTGTCGACCAACCTTTGGTCCATATCTCTCCGACATCCCTCATCCCGACGAAATTCGTCAAGTCCTTGGTGTGGAGCGTGCCACTACAACCTGAAAAATGAAATCCAAAAATGTCCAAATCTCTTCATACCAACTTCTCCTCAAGGAATTAGGCCCTCACATGAAGCATTGAGAAGAACTCATTCGTGAGAATGCGTTCGGTACCGGAGGTCACGGGGACTATCTCCCGGCGTGCCTTGCTCACATGTTGTATTGTATCGCTATTGAAAAGCCATACAATTTGGCCTACTTCTTTATCAAACGGATTGAGTGTGCTAGAAAAACTCCCAAAGCCAATCTTCTATATGGAATGTTTCTGACTTGTCTCTATCGTCATGTTATCGAGTACTACCCCGATCTTGACAATAGCATCTACGAGTCCATCTATCCCACTTTACGTCCTCTTGCTCTAAAACAAACTCGACGAACTCGAAGTGACACTCGTCGGCATAGCTTTCACGGTTCATCTTCTCGACAAGACAATGACGATGAGGAGGAAAACACCCATGGTGCTAGTACCCCTTCGTTCTCCGAGTTCGTTGATAATCTAGAGGATCTTGACTATCCCGAGTACCCAACCTCATCTCCTAGTGATCAAACCGACGAAGTACTTCATGAACGAACAACCGAGATGCTTAGACGACAAAAGAGTTTGCATGAAGAAGTTAGAGGTGGCTTCAAATCCATCGGGAAGACGTTGAAGGGCATCTTCGGGAAGAAAAGAAGATGATGGAGATTAGCTTATGATTGTTGAACAATATTTATTTTTATGACTTTTGATCGTGGATATTTATGTGCTATTTGTCCGAATTATATTCGGAAGTACTTGTTATTCTCTTGGATAATTGTTTGGATACTTGACTAGGTTGATAACTTGCTTAATTATGTTTATATATGCTTATGATTGCATGTTTTATCACTTAATCTATATATTTGCTTGCATGCTTAGCTTATGTGTGTGTGTGTGTGTATATATATATATATATATATATATATATATATATATATATATATATATATATATATATATATATAACATGTATGCTTTCTAATAGACCAAAACAAATGAGAAATGTCCAAATAGAGATTGCTGCAAGCACAAAACAGAATCTAACGTTTTTCCAGAAAAATTTTGAAAAAATTCGAGTTCTGGGTCGTCAGATGGGCGACCCCTTAACTCATAAGGGGCGGCCCCCTTAAATTTAAGGGGACCGGCTATCTGGAACAGTCTTTACACTGTTTTCTTTTGCAATTTATGACTTCTTTTGCTAGTCCCAGCTACCATTTCACTTAAAAACTAAACTGATTTTGGAATCTAACAATGTAATTTCAAATTAATTCCTTTTCTAAACATGTTTTCATACTATATAATCCCCATGCATGTTTAATTCACATTCCATCATCCTCAACCTTCATCAAACCTCATCCTTGTATCATGTCATCACCAAGAACAACCTATTCAAACAATGCCAAGAAACAAAAACTTGTCATTATTCCACCAAAACAACTATTCATTGATCTCACCAATGAAGATAACACCACCCCATCACCACCACCTCAATGCTCATCTCCTAATGCACCAAATGCACCCTCCAAAACACCATCAACAAATGGAACCTCTACTTCTTCCATACCATCCACTTCATCCATAAATGACTACATAAACACCCACTTGTCTCCTTCACCAATAGTTCAACTACCACAACCTACCAATGAAAACACTACTCTTGCATTAACCCTTTCATTATCACCATTAACACCTCTTGATGCACACTTCTCATCATCCCGTATCAATCCACCAACCTATAACCCGTCCCATGGAGCTTACTTGAAGCTCATGGTGACACTTGCCTTTGTTACATTCACAACCGAACAATTGTGTTCGGACTAAGAGATGAGATACAATACATGTTTTCACACATTGAAAACTTGTTGCATCAACCACCAACAACAAACACATCTCCTCCACCACCATCAACAAACACTCCTCCACCATCACCATCTCCATGTTCACCATCAATTCCACCTAATTAAACATGCTTGGTATTTTGGAAATAAAATTATCTAAACCATTTTGGATGACAAGCTCTAGAGAGGACCTTCATGTTTGAGCTTTGGTTTATTTTATCATCATTTAGTTTGTTGATGTAATGCTCGTTGTAACCTTTTAATTCAATCAATGATTATGGTTATGTTTAGTTTCTATTCTTGCATGCTATATATATATATGTTGCTTGTCCACTAAATATTTTTTGCAAGAATTCCATATCTCGATTCCTTTTTGACCTCAAAACGAGGGGGAGTATACATCAAGGGGGAGCTCCAATAGAATCGGGATAACCTTTTTGATGCTAACAAAAAGGGGGAGAATTGATATAAACTCACAATAATACTTGTATATAAACTAATTTTCGCTTAAAGAGTTTAGATTTTGTAATCATCAAAAAGGGGGAGATTGTTGACATAAATAATGCATAAAAACGTTATTTATATTTTTTGATATCTCTATGTTTTGACGATCACAAAATGTAAAATCATCAAACGTAAGATTACTACGTAAACAAGTATTAAGCTAGTTTATATCATTATATCCAACTTAATCACTTAAGGTATGAATAAACAAGTGCTTAATACATCTCATGATCAAAGGGGCATTTAATTAATTATATATTTTTGAAAAATACTTTTGGTAATAAAGAAAAATGTTTTAATCATACTAAATATATGAATTCAAATTTTTAACCAAAATCAGTTAGTTTTTCACCAAATAAACTTTTCCCACTAAATGACAGAATTTCTGGCCGTTACTGTAGAATATGAACATATAGATTCGGGTGGCCTTAATTCATGGTAGATGATATCCATGTTTGAGTTAGATTCAAGAACTAGAGAGAGAGAGAGTTTGGAACCTTGAGATAAAAGAAGAAAGAAAAATTAGATTAAATGAAAGGCTCACCCTCTCCACATGTGGAGAGGAATATATGTAGTCCCTACAAGATAACTAATAAAACACCCACACCCGGGCTGTGGATCAGGTATACAGTGGGTAAAGACCCGTCCTTCTTCCACGGTGTTACTTAATCTAAAACTAACTAAATATTAAACTAACTAATAACTAGACTAACTACGAGCTAACTTAATGCTATTACAATATTAAGGTGACCGAGACTTTTACAGGAATATTTGTATTCCTAACAATCTCCCCCTAAGCGAGGTCACCTTTGAAATTAAGCTCTTTGGTCTTTAAGCATTCTTTAGTCTTTGTAGCTCGTAGGATCTGATTCTTCTCTTTTCAACACACTTCGTACTTCAAGCAAGAGAACTTGTGATTTGAATTCCTTTGAGATATGTGATCTTTGAGCTTCTTTGAGATCATCAGCCAAAGTAAATCTCCAAGCTCATCCATGGTTGTATTGCCTTCATGTGATGTAGTGACAAAGGACCATCATGCTCACACCCTTCTGTATCTGGAGACGTTGCATTAGAGTTGTGGATCAGGAGACTTTTTCATCAGAGTTGCGGAAACGTTGATGGTAGTCTCTCAACAATTGTTGTAGCAAGTCTCTCATCTTCATTGATAGTGTGGAGGATGTGTGAGCATGAGGTATGGATTGACCCGATTCAGCTGGAAACTGGAGCCATCTACGCCATCTTTATATGTGTCCCTGAAATGAAACAGTTAGCAATAAAGATAGAGAACGAATATGGCTTTGTCATTCGTTCTGCGAGGACAGACTACCCTCCGGTTTTGTGAAAACCGACCTGTGATCAGGTAGAGTCTCTTTTAAAGAAGACTCTCCTTGACAGGAATTTCCAGCTTGTAGTAATGAATTTTCCAAAGAATCCACTTTGGAATCTTCATACTTAGCATGTTCTCATACCGGAACGTCTCAAAGCAGACAGCACGATAGAGTGAATCGGTGAATAGATATTCACGGATTGATGAGAAATTGATTTATAGAAATCACTCGCGTGTCATATGATAAACATTTTAAGACACGACGAGAGTTTTATATTTTGAATCACATTTCCATCAAAAATACTTTTGTTTGAAAGATATTACACAATCAATGTGCTCGAAAGATAAGTAAGGGAGCACATTGAAAGGTTTTAGCAAAAGTATCCGTCAATCCATTTCCTGGAACAAGTTTGATTCAATATTGAATCGCACCATTGTTGCTTTCCAGTTGTCACTTGATCATTGATCCAAGATGGATCTCACATGTCACCTACCAAGAGCTTGAAAGATGTTCGCTCTAGAAGGATTTCCATCTTCATTGTGAATATTTTCATATCACTCGGATGTTCTGGCAATACCACAAGGATAATGCGTAGGACTCTAAATATTTATCTTATTTTCCACATTATGTGAAACAATAAGCATATTTGGAATGTGTCCTAACGAGATTTATGGATGATCTCATGGCTCTAGACTCAATAGTGCGTTTTGATCCGCTCCTGGAGACTGGGGAGGCGTCTCCTGTTTTAGGTATCAACATAGCTCGCAATGAGCGGTCGATACATTGCACAGGGTTCCCCGTGAGATTGAAACAAGCTCTTTTAAGAGAACTTGAGTGGTTGGGAAGTTTGGTGCAGTGCGTCACTGGGTCCATGACGTCTTGTCTTCAATACCGGTGTTACCTTAGTAACCACCAGTAGATTATGAATTGAACCCGGTTTCTGCCCTAAGGTTGAATATATGGAGGGCTATTTCTTTTCACCCTTTCTCTTTTCATTTCTTTTTCATTCTTCAACCCCTTCAGTGCTTACCGAGACTTCACCACTAGAACCTTGTTGGGTTTGTTCCAGTCCTAGCTCTATCTCAGTCCGCACTCTTCCCTTTCTCACTTTACTCCTTTTTTCAATCATTCCTAAGGACTTCTAATCTATCTAGAGGATTGTCCCTGGGAAGATCCTTCCGGTTCTGGTGGATCATGGGAATTCATACCTATCCTTAACCAACCTTATAACTCCATGCATAAAGATAAATGGTCGGTCTTTGGTATAACTTCCGTAAACGCCTTTGCTCCCCCTCAATATATGCATCGATATACGAAAGAGTTTAGCACATATGTGGGAGCCTATTATTGAGTACCAAAGATCACTTTTGATTATCAGATTTCATATTTAAATCACATTCTCTCCCCCGATCAAAAATTTCAAATCATTCGAGATTTTTGATCTCAATTGATTTAAATCATTTTTAGAAAACTTTTTGGGAGAGAAATGCGGTTAATTTATTAGTGTTTTCTGATAAAAGGAACTTTTTCTTGCTCCCCCTCAATCTGTGAGGGAGGTTGTTATGTGTCAGATTTGAAGAGTTTGCAAAAGATTCGAAGTTTTAACGAAAACTCTTTGAAAATTTACTCATTCTGACACATAACCATCACAAATTGGATTGTTGCTTTTGTTTTGTACAAAGTGTGAGGAGTTTTGATGATACATAAAATTTTGAGAAATCACTCTCCCCCTCAATCAATGACAGATGTTAACACATAAATAAATTATGTCATTGATTGAGTGAAAAATTTTACCAAAGTTTGAGTTCAAATTGATTTCCAAACAAAATCTCATGGTACCACCAAGTTTTGCACAAATACTATCCGGAAAAATCATAGAAGGGAAAGTATTTGGCGATAAAAAGAAGACTTCTCTTCTTTATCAAGAAATAATGCACTGAAACGTACATTAGATCGAGGGTGCATGAATATACAGTAATTCACGCTCGGATGAACGGCACCCTTTGTTAGGAACAACCGTCTTTTTGGCGACGTGTTTTCCTTAATTTTGAAAAGCGGGTTGCTATCTGAAGTAATAGCAAGCCATTTTTTTGAAGTGCGGGTTACAGCCTGAAATGACTGTAAGCCATATTTGAAGTTCGGGTTACAGCCTGAAGTGACTGTAAGCCATATTTTAAGAACGTTTTGAGATACGACATGTTTTTGAAAAGAACTTTATTTGAAACCGAAAAACTCTTGCTCAAGCATATGTATGATTCCGTGTCATTATTGAATGACATTTCTAGAAACGTACATAATATCGATTATACAAGAGACATGTCGAGAGAAGAATATTTTTGAGTTTTTGTGATTTTTCTGATTTTTTATGGTTTTTATAGGTATTATATTTTTCTATTTACGTATTGGTATAAGATATGTACAAAGGATACCAAACCAAAATCATTACTCCTCAGCTTCCAGACTTTTCTCCGCTTCCATCATTTGACATGCTGAAGAGTAACGTGAGCACATTTAACCAGGGATTAATTCAGGCATTACACTCTCCCCTAATTAGTGCTCTCCCCCAATCCTGACAACCTTTCTGATGAACACCCACAATAGAAGGAAGACTTTGGACGAACACCCATAATATGAAGAGGTCATTTGATAACCAAATACATGCCGTCTTTAGTCTTCTAATCACATAGCGGAGAATGTAGAGAAGACTGTAGACACGACCTACTTCAAGATTGCCCAATATCGAGGAACAGAATACCAACCATCTTCATCTCACCAAAAGCCTTCCAGTAACCTTATATATAACCCATCAGCCCGCAGCGTACACATGAGATGATAACACCCAACCGAGAATAAAGAATAGACTGACGACTCGACCTTCTTCAGTCTTTAGTATAACACCAAAGTAACAAGTTGAACCACTGATCATCTATAGAATGTATCCATCCTTGGATATTAAGCCCTGATCACGTAGACCTGTTGTGCATCCTTGATGTACACATTCTCTCTCCCCTGATGGTTACGATTAATCATACCATGACGTAACAGTGAAACGTTAATACCAAGGTGACAAGTTGAACCACTGATCATCTCTGCGGCTTTTCAACACCGGAATACACGATTAAGCCCGATCACGTGAACCTTTTGTGCGTCCTTGGTGTATACATTTCTCTCCCCCATGATGGTTACGATTAATCGGAATCATCATCATTATGTGTACATGTAGCCTGATGACGTATACATGAAGCATTGACTAGAAACCCTTTGTTACTGATTGAATCAGCCCGTGAGACTATGTCGATTAGCATTCCATAACCATGTTCTTCAACACCTTGATAGAGAGGAAGAAGTAGTGTTGGAGAACCATGGTTTGCACGACTCCTGAAATGACGTATTCAGGAGTCGTATGACCATTTCTCAATCATCATCCAACATGTAGGTTAATATTCACCCTTTCCCCCCCTCAAAAATTGCATATGCCAGCCAACTGCAATTTTTGATGATTGAACTAGTGAATGTGAATACCATCAACGGTAGGAAGCTCCACTTGACGGTTCTTGAGGACTGACATGTTGTTTATTCACCCTTTCCCCCCCTCAAAAATTGCATATGCCTGTCGAATGCAAGTTTTGGTTGAATAAGTGAATAATAGAATACTCCAATATGCGCCGATCCACTTGAAAACAGAATAAGCACGGAAAGAGCATGAACTTGTTGATGAGAATGGCCATAAATAAGAAGATTCCTCTTCTTTTGAAGATAAAGTGCACTGAATCATACACCTTTCTTTTCATTGATGAGCGGGGCCTGAAGTGTGCAGACGTCATCTATTGAAGACCGAGGCCTGAACTGATGTGTTCAGACGTCATCTCTCTCTATTCTTCTACTCTCTCGCTAACTCGTTACCAACCCCATTATCATTCAGTCGGATATATGTCGTGACTACTGATGGAGAGAAACCCAATATGATGAACTTGAGACCGAAGTAATATGACCCAAATTTGTGACTTAAACTTGTACAAATGCAAGACAAAGAGCGGTGTAGAGACTTCGTGCAATATCGAATCCCTAAGTAGTCTATACTCTTCAACCAACCAACCATCAAGTATAGGATGTACATCACCTCTTGGATATCCACAACTTCGTGTGACACTGAGCACTACAACGTGACTCCTTAAAGTGATAGTTATTTTGCAATAGAGAGAAAGAAAAAAATAACTAGATATCCAAGTCCTTGTCGTTGTATTGAAAGCTCGAACAAGGATCTCGAAGAATCTTCATCCAACCTCCCCGATATCTTCAGATACTAAGTACACGCACCCATGAAATTTCACTTCAGCCTCAAATAAATAATACTGAACTGACCCTGTAGTCACATCTTGTCAATTCAATGCCTCAATCCAGCCATTTGTGAGGTTATTGCTGAACTTTGATAATGGTTTTAACCCGACCATGGTCAAGAGCTCATGGCCCATCATCACGGGATTTTACAAATCTATAGTTTAAACCGAGAAATAAGTTCTTTTGCGGGAGTTTACAAAACCAAGAAGAAACCGTGAGACAGTAACAGGTTGAATGTGGCATGACTGATTTGGTTATGGCAAACATCAGTTTGGGTTAAGAATATCATGTGAGAATTACAGATCACATCACAATTTTAAAGTCTTTGTCCAACTAACCAACCTCGAACACAAACAATTTTGACCACATGATGAAGGAACCCGATATACCAATCTTGAAAATGAAGTATAATTACTCAAATTTGTTACCTACGCTTGCATTGTTGTTGGAAGAACGGTGTAGAGAATTTGTGAACCATGCAAATCTCTAAGTACTCAATACTATCTTGACAAAGTATGAGACAATCATCACCTCTTGCGATTATTCACAACGTCATCTACGTGTGACACTGAGTACAATAACGTAACTCCTTTAAGTGATAGTTAACCAGGTCTTCAACCATCCACCCCGACTTCTGGAAACTAGATAACCCAAGTCTTCAACTTACATCATATGCGCGAGCAAGTTATCATTGAAATCCTGCATCCAACCATCCCCGATTTCAAGATAAAATAGGTATACTCTTTCGTGAAATCCAACTTCACCCTCAAGCAAGGGATACCAAATTAGCTTCGCGATCATTTTGTGCGGTTGAGCAATCAACGTGAGAAGAAACATGCGCAAATTCTTAGGAGTGCCCATGACTCATAGTCAGACCAATCAAACATAGATGTCTGACCCAGCTGCTTGAATGTCATCCAAAACAGTCGACATCTCAATATCTTCAAACGGGATTTTACAACTTAAGTGACTTAAACCGAGAAATGTTTCTTTCTAGGGATTTTACTAAAGTCAACAAAAGAAACCGGAAGATATATTCAGCAAGTTAAACTAAGAGAGAGATACCGGATGAGTCACAATTCGCACTAAGTGTCAAGTCGTGACAAGTCAAGTTACAATATATCAAATTGAGATTAGTCAAGTCGTAAGGATTAACTCACAACGTCAGATAACAATTTGATAAATCGAAACGACTTAAGTTACAACAATTCACCAATTGCAAAATGATTAACCAATCACACGAATCTCATCACTTAGTACCTTGCCAATAAGTTAGAGATAGTCGCTAAAGAGTGAGCAAACCTCTAGAGACTGACCCACTGAATCCTGAATTGTTGAAACCGGAACTGCAAACATTCACACTACAGGAGACGGAATCGCTAGGAAACTTGCGCAAATTCTCCCCCTCAAAAAGGACATGCAATGACCTTTTTGCCAAAAACTGAAAGTCTGTGATAGTTGTGAATTTGACATGTGCAAAACAGATACATGGAAGGAGACATATAAACCTACTGCAGAGAAGATGGTGATAAAGACATGCTTGTAGTAACACCTTGCTGGACTCCTCATCAATGATTTAGCAGATTAATGATTCATTGAAGTTCGGAATATGCTAGACCACTGGATGAAATGTGCTTAACTATAGAGTGAGTAACGGGTTAAAGCACGTCTCTAAACAAATCACCTCCTGTCTTTAAGTCTGACCATCTCTTGAGAAGTTCTTGTACTACAATCCCATTAGAAGCTTGAGAAACAACAATCTCTTGATGAAGCATGATAAAGGACAAGTTAGTGACTTATACTTGCACTAAAATCGTGATTTAGAACCTATATTGAGCACAACAACGTAACTCCTTTAAATATAGGTAGTGATATATCCAACCTTCCATCCTTAATTGTATATATTCACTTCTTGAACATCCAAGTCTAATCACCTTAAATACACTCGAGCAAGGGTCACCAAACATCATGCGTCCATCCACCCCGAGATGTTTGTGACACTAAGTAAACCAACCCGTGAATTAACACACCAACCAAGTCACCGTAATTTCCCAATTACTGCTGTTCTCGAAGCACAAACTTATCCTGAAGATAATAGTCAGATCCCGTAAGTTTTAATATGTCAAAAACCAAGTCCAACCTATCGAATCTTTCGCGGGATTTACAAAAAAAACATCAAGAGTAACCGCGAAATAAACAAGAATCTAAGGATGAGATGCAGTACTAATCTTCAAAACTTAAGTCAACGAAGTCAAGTATCAACTTGATCAAATTGCAGCAAGTCAAGTCGCAGTTTGAAAAATCGCAACAAGTCAAATTGCAGACAACCAAATTGCAATACGTCAAATCGCAAGCGTTAACTCGCAACGTCAAATCGCAATTGCTCAAATTGCAATCAGTCAAGTCGTAACAAATCAAAACGCGATTTGACGAACCGCAATTAATCAAATCGCAAGTTGTCAACTGTAACTCAAGTCGCAAAAATTAAATTGCAGGCTCACTCAAATCATAGGCATCCACAATGCTGACAAACTTAAACACTCTGTAATCACGTCGACATATATATATACCCCGAAATTATATCCACTAAACTCGAGAATATCACAACCCAGATTAATATTCAATCCTGGATTCTTGAAGCTCAAGCAAAGTCGTTGCCCAAAATTTATACTCAATCCTGAAACCGGAATGTGATTTTATGTTAAGAGTGGTGATTGTTTGTTTTGACAAGGTTATATGTTGTTTAGTTGTGATCTTGGTTCGGTTGCTGCAAGTTTTTACGGTGAAATTTTTGGTCTGAAAACTTAAAACCTCAAAAACTTCACTCCGGAGGTGATTTGGGCCTCGAAAAATTCGTTTCACAACTTCGTGGTGAAACCGCACAATATTCAACCTGTTCCGGACGTTTTGACAGCTAATTCGCTGAAAACGGAGTTACGGTTCAAAAGTTATGACCGTTTGAAGTTTTGACGTAAAAAGTCAACTCTGGTCAAACTAACCGCAGTTGACCAAAGCTAACCGCAGTTGACCAAAGCTAACGCAGTTGACCAAAGATAACCGCAGTTGACCAAAGCTAACCGCAGTTGACCAAAGCTAACCGCAGTTGACCAAAGCTAACCGCAGTTGACCAAAGATAACCGCAGTTGACCAAAGATAACCGCAGTTGACCAAAGCTAACCGCAGTTGACCAAAGCTAACCGCAGTTGACCAAAGATAACCGCAGTTGACCAAAGCTAACCGCAGTTGACCAAAGATAACCGCAGAATAGAGACAAAACAGTCACTTTCGTCCTTTTTCGTCTTTTTCTTGTTTTAGAGTTAATCTCAACCAAGAAACAAGCTAATCTCAACCAAGAATCATGCACTAAATCACATCAAACATCACCCAAACAACTAATTCAACCAACCCAAGTGAAAAGTTAAGAACTAC
The DNA here is from genome assembly GCA_030686995.1 of Artemisia argyi. Lineage (NCBI taxonomy): Eukaryota > Viridiplantae > Streptophyta > Magnoliopsida > Asterales > Asteraceae > Artemisia > Artemisia argyi. The sequence goes on along the minus strand of CM060682.1, from coordinate 28,974,534 downwards.
TAACACCTCAAAACACAACAATACCACCAAATCATCAACAACACTTCAACCAAAAAATCAATTCGAGGTGATTGATTGAAAAATATTTCGAACCAAAAATCAAGCCACAAATTTGAGCACCAACAATCCTAGGATGAAACCTTGGCTCTTGATACCAATTGTAGAATATGAACATATAGATTCGGGTGGCCTTAATTCATGGTAGATGATATCCATGTTTGAGTTAGATTCAAGAACTAGAGAGAGAGAGAGTTTGGAACCTTGAGATAAAAGAAGAAAGAAAAATTAGATTAAATGAAAGGCTCACCCTCTCCACATGTGGAGAGGAATATATGTAGTCCCTACAAGATAACTAATAAAACACCCACACCCGGGCTGTGGATCAGGTATACAGTGGGTAAAGACCCGTCCTTCTTCCACGGTGTTACTTAATCTAAAACTAACTAAATATTAAACTAACTAATAACTAGACTAACTACGAGCTAACTTAATGCTATTACAATATTAAGGTGACCGAGACTTTTACAGGAATATTTGTATTCCTAACAGTTACAGCTGGGCGGCCCCCTTAATTATAAGGGGCGGTCCCCTTAAAATTAAGGGGAGCGGCCAGGCTCCTGTGACAGAATTTATCAGAATTTTTCTCCTATAAATACCACCTTAAATCTGGAATTTTCCCCCACCTTTTGCACAAAAAATTTCAGATCTAAAGCTCTCTAAACATCTTCCAAAATCCTTTGATCATTAGAATACTAATCCTTGCTTTCAAGTAATTCAATCCCTTCTCATCCATCCTCATCCAAAGTGCAAAAGAAGAATACTCCTTCTACAACTAAGTTCAAGAAGTATTTAAGAGTAGTTGTGTATATAGTGTATATTAGTTGTGAAGTTGTGTTGTGCTTGTAATAAGTAGTTTAGAAGAAATAGAAGTTGTGTAGGGAGAAGAAGTTGATTAGTAGTGAAGTAGTGTAGTTGTGAAGTAGATTGGTGTGAAGAAAATTGATGTGAAGAAGATAGGTGTGAAGAAGAAGGTGTGAAGTAGATTTGTGTGAAGAAGTTGTGTAGAAGTTGTGATTAAGTTGTGACGAAGTGGTGGTGTGTACATTGGTGTGTAAGGTTTTCTCCGCCATAAGGGAGTTTGTTGACATAGTGAAGAAAACTCTCGAGTAAGTGACTCGGGGAGTGGAGTAGGAACAAGGAAGGTGACCTTGTAGCCGAACCACTATAAATCCTTGTGTTGTGGTTTGATCTTTCCAACTCTTTTTATTACTTACTTATTTACTTATACAATATTAGCTTAGTTAGTTAGTTACTATATAATTGTTCATATAGTGCAAGCATTGAGATCACATAAACTAGAATCGAAGTTTTTAAAACAAACTTGTTTTTATAAATTTTAAAACGGACGTAAAACTATTCAACCCCCCTTCTAGTTTTCCACAGGAGCTTCTTGTGAGGAGTCATATACTTCTGAATTACAATGGCCTGAACGGTGTTATGTTATATATAAAAACCTAATAGTAATTAGTTAAGAAAACCTAGACTAAGACTTGACACCCGCACACCCGTACTACTCCAGGATACGTGAGTGAGTTGTCTAAACCCCTACTTTAATTATCTAGAGACTTAGATGAGTTTTTAAAGCCTCACACCTTTTAAATGCTTTCTAAATGTTTTACAAACCCTATGAGGGGGATACATGCTTTAAAACCAAATACAAGTCTTTTCTCTGGTTATTGCACGAGTAAACTAATTGTCATCATTACATAACCAAAATTCATGAATCTAATCATTTGGGATATTTTACCCACGCGAACACGAATATAGTTGATAGATCTATTGGAGTTTGACAACTCCCGTTGGTATTAACACCCCATTAGTTGGTACCAATAAGTACTATATTTGAACCCACTGAAGGTTTAACTTTGACAAGTTATCCTTCCCACCCCCTCATGGGTTGGTCTGCAGACCCTATGACCCGGATCGTTAACGTGTGGTTCATGACCATATACCTTCTAACACTAACACTTTTCCACACATAGGGTTTAAGCTAAACCATGTGGAACTTGTATTTATACTTTATACTTTTTAAACCTATGACTCTCACTTAACATACGTGTTGACTTTTAAGCATGTTATCCTAGGTAATTAGGCACTATAGGAACCCTGGCACGGAGAACCACTGGACATGAGGACGTCCATAATAGTTATCATTCATCAGTTTTGTGTCATAAAACGTATCTTAGGGACATCTCTTTGGTAAAAGTACATCTTTTACTGTAAAAACTCTGATGAATAAATGAATGATAACACCTTTTTAAAAAACGTCTCTTTTCGAGTCGTTTACTATTATCTTGTCTTTGTTTCCATGAGTAATACCCCAAAGGCCCAAACATTTTATTCGCTGCGATCAGTGAAAAATAGGGGTGTTACATAAAATCACTTGCACTAGTTTTTATTAGCCCAACAAGTTGTCTCGTCTGATTTATATCCTAAGAGCGCTAGGTATAATAAAGTGGGTTTTGGCGTTGGGCTGACGTGACCAACATTGAAGTGGCGTTATCATACTAGTGTTGAAGTGGCGTTGGGCTTGTGTTGCGCTCTATGCTACTACCACAACTTGAAACGCACGTATGGACAAAAAATTTACAAACCGCCCCCTCAAGTTCCTTTGGGTCATGGTTTTATCAATCATCCGGTTATAGTGTATGTACAACGAGTGCGTGTTTTAAGTTGGGAAAAATGATAAGTATTAAATGGTTTTTGCAATTTAGTCCTTATGCTTTTTGTAGTTGTTTTTTATTTCTTTTTTTTAATTAAAAGTAAATAACATTTTTTTTAGTTTGTTTAAAAAAATGTAATTTGTTTTATATTTTTACATGTTTTATAAATTTATGTTTTTTAAAATTATTTGTAATTTGTATTTGTATGTATTAGGTTGCTTAATGAATGAAATAATTAAAGGGTTAATTTGTAATTTATAATTTTTTAAAAAGTAGTGATAAGTATGATTAATAAAAAGACCTACAACTAGGACTAATCACATTTGTAGGTCTATCTTTAGATATATGAGTTATACCTACAAATTATTTTCCTTTCTTAAATGATGGGTCTAAAAAAGGTGGTGTTTTAGGGTTTGTTTGTTTAATCTTTTTTTAATTAAGTCATGTTAATTAAAAGATGACTTAATGCAGACAACCTCAGTTTTATTACTTAATATCTTAAGTTATTTTTTTGTATTAAGTCACAACCAAACAGCTTTCATACGACTTAATTAATTCAATTTTTTTTTCGTATTAAGTTAATTAAGTCGAAATCAAACACCCTTAGTGTTAAATATTTTGGTAACGAAATCCTGACACTTGATAAGATCTTTTTGGGAACAAGTCGCCAAACAATACAAGTGAAAGGACTAAAAACCAACATCAAACACTTTCTCACACACTCTTCACATTTTGGAACCATTAAACCCTTCTCCTAAACCCCATTTCACAGAAAACCATAACCATGATGATCCGCAAACCATTCACCGCAAAATCAACGCTGCTCAGACTATTTTCCACGGCGGTAGAAGAATCAAAGGTGGCGGCGCCGCCAGCTAAACCAAATGAGAAACGCCTCTATAGAAGGCTGTCGGCGTTAGGGGCAACGGGTGAGACAGTGGCGCAGACAATGAATGAGTATATAAGAAATGGTAGTTTTGTTAAGAAATTTGAGATGGAGAGGTGTGTTAGGGAGTTGAGAAAGTATGGCAAGTATCATCATGCGCTTGAGGTATAATTTCCTCTTTTTTATTCCTTGTGTATCGAATAATTGTTGCGGTTTTTGTTCGAGTGGTTAAATGTAACTTTGTGTATTGTTCAAGTTTTAATTTTATTATATAGAACGGTACCCGCGCAATGCGGCGGCGGGTACCTGGGACTATATTTTTTGTGTTAATCTGTTATTCGGTTACACATTTAGTTGTTTTTATGCTTTTTAAGTAGAGATGGTTAAGCCAAATAATTTTAGTTTGAACAACCAACCTGCTTCCTAACTGATGAGGCAAAAAATGATCCGTTTTTAAGGGGTCATTTAAGCCCAGAATTGCATTTATTTGATCAAATATTGCCCTAAATCATTCCTTTTGTGATTTTAGGTACTTTGGGTGTGAAATCTGGAAAAGGAAGTAATTCGGACGTTTTTGGAGCATAAAAGTGAAGAAAACGCCAAAGACTTAATTTTCCATGCTAGGAACAGTGTGTGACGGCGTCAAGAAGACTTTCCTCACGGCATCAAGAGTAAAGACAATGACGACCCAGTACAGAAATGAAGGCGTCACAAGTAGAGCGTCAAGAGTTAAATGTGTGACGGCCTGTAAAATTGGACTACATGACGGCGTCAGATGTAGATCAAGGCAGTCCGAGGATTATTTTGGCGGCGAGATGACGGCGTCACAAGTTTGTTCTTGACGCCGTCAGCCTCTAATATCTATATATAGTTTTCTAATTTTTATTCATTAAAGAGGAACAAGTTTGGAGAAACCCTAAGGCCGAACCATATACGAATTTTACAGCTTTTCAAGGGTTTTCAACCCTTGAATCCTTACATGTGTTATTGAGATAAGTCTTTTCTTAATTCAATTAATATGTCTATGTGTTGGTTGTCTATATCTTGTGCTTGTCTTGATTCCACCATGCTAGGCTAGATCTATCTTGTGTTTGCTTAGATCTAATGAAACCTAGAAGTTGATTATGTGTTGATTACTTGTTTATGGTTGTATTGGATGAATGATTTCAATGTTAGGCTTAAAAAAACTGGCAGATCTCCAAATGGTAACATGCTTGAACGTCTTAGGAAACATGAACCGATGTGTACTAGGTTTTATTGGTTGTATTTAATGCATGAGTAAATTCTAATGATCCCATGTTAGGAGCTTCTTGCAGGCTCGACATAGGAGTGAAGTAGGCACTCATAGGATTGGGGAAGCAAGTACGCCACCCCATGAATGGTATTAAGGAATACAATCCGTCATCCACGCAACTATAACAAGTAATTAACATGTAAAAGATATCTAGGGAGTAGTGAAATCTAAGTAAACACATTTCTCCCACTTATTGCTCACAACCTTAGTTTAATATAGCTTATTTTCAATTTTAGTATTTTATTCTGATTGCATCTTAGTATTGGGTTAGTTGACTAGCAACTAATTCCGCCCCAAATCCTTCAAAACCCGAGATTTTAATTTGCTTTCATAAAAATATAAAAATACAAAAAGAATCATCCCTCATCTCTAGAACTGGTATTTAGGTTTTCTAATCCTAGCGACACTATTCCTAGCTGAACGATCAATCCCCCGGTAGTTGTCACTATACTATACTACAACGATCAGGTACACTGCCTGGTGGGGGTTGTAAGCTTCTCAAGATCCCTTGAGAGGTAAAGCCTGGTGCGATTCCCACGTATCAAGTTTTTGGCGCCGCAGCCCGGGGAATAGTTATTGTCTAGGTTAGAATCTCTTTTTATTAGGTCTAATTGCTAGATTCCTTTCTAGTAAGATTTTTTTTTTTTTTTTTTTTTTTATTTTTATTTTTTTTATTTTTTTAGGTCTTCTTTAGTCTATCTTATTTCTTTGTGCTTTTGTTCGTAACTTTTCACCACCCGACATCATGGACGATGGGAACATATTTGAACCCGTCATCTCACCACAACAAAACCCACCACTAGAACCTCTTAGGCCCCGAACCTTAGGAGAGTATTCCCGACCTAGCCACCAAGGCTACCGAAACACCATTGAGCTCACCGGAGCCAATGTGACCCCCTTGCGATCCGACACCATCCGGTTGGTGCAAAGCGGATGTGCATTCCATGGACTTCATTCCGAAGATCCAAATCAACATCTCAAGGACTTCCTTAAAATCGTAGATTCCATAGACCTAGATGTTGCAACTAGAGAGACAACCTGATTACGCCTATTCCAATTCTCTCTACGTGATCAAGCTAGTCAATGGCTTGAGCGTTTACCCGCGGGATCCATCACCACATGGGATGATCTCACCACTCATTTCCTTGCTCAATTTTTCCCACCGGGGAGAACTACTAAGCTTAGAAATGACATCTTGATGTTCCACCAACGTCAAGGTGAAACCTTTTACGAAGCATGGACTCGATATAAAGACCTGCTCCGAAATGTCCCTCATCATGGCATTGAACCATGGCTCCAGATTCAAATCTTTTACGATAAAGTTAACTATCAAACAAGGAGAGCTACAGATTACGCAGCCAAGGGCAGGCTAAACAGACTTAGCATTGACGAATGCTGGAAAGTTCTTGAGGGGTTGGCACAATACGAAGAAGAAGGATGGGAGGACTCGATGTTCCCAAGCAAGGGAAAACTTGACTATGCACACGCCACCCAAGAGCAGTTATTAGGAAGTATCGAGAAGCAGGTAAAAGAATTAATGAGGATTGAGAAACCTGCTGCTGAAACCGTGTGGAACCCTAATTTACGTAGGAATGCGGTTATTAACCATAATTTTCCTAAACGTTCACGGCAAGAGGAGCTCGAAGGGATAATGGTAACCTTCATGAATAATCAGGAAAAAAAAAATCCAGCACCTAGAAGCACGCATGGAAAGTACTCGCAATGCTTTTATGGATTTAGCAGACCAATTCATATCAAGGATCAAAGAGAAGATTAAGGAAAATTCTGCACCAAGAAAAATTGAAAAAGTCTTCGAGGTTTCAACTCCTTTGGTGTTTGACCAAGAGGATAACGAGAAATCTTCCCCAAGTGCTTCACCGTCAATCACCTCCCACTTTTGTGAGCATCTTCAGAAAGAGAAGAATTCGCAATTTCATAACATTTTCATTGGATGCTTGCAAACCACGCTCCCAAACTTGTGCAAGAGACGTTCTTTTGGTTTTAAACCCGGTGTGAAGAGGTTGCACCTCAAAAACACCACAGTTTCGAGACCATCTATGGAACAACACCTCTTTGTACCCACCGGTGACCCGTGCGTAGGTTACAACTTAACTAAAACCTCGCCTACCCCTTTCTACAACCACACCTCTTTCCGTGACAGTAATGAAACGTTCGACCCTGGTGGACTTCACTAATGGAATAGCTACTCATGGTTTTACTCGTGTTTAGCTATTCACACTAAGTTCAGGGACTAAATGTGGAATTACTTCATTGTACACCTCAAACGGGCATCTGACGGCGTCATAGGATAACTCTTGACGCCGTCACCTCGATATTTCAGCAATAATAACCCAAAATCCATCACTTTAAACTCATACCCCAAAAAGCTCACCCAAATTGCAGCCCCTACTCCGAATCTCCATCCTCCAATTCGACATCTTTCGTGACTAATCTCCACTCGGTAAGTAGTTTTTCCTCACTCTTTTTCGTTCAATTGTCTTTAGGATCAATCAATTTTGAAAACCCCTTTCATCCGAAACCCCATTCTTTGACCCATCATTGACAAATCGTAATGCCATCCATTCGGTGACTTGTAATCATGGGGTTACCCTTTTGATGATGTTTTCCCACTTGAATCATGCGTTAAATTAGGAAAAGTCCTTCATACCACGGATTTCTTGACCTCCCACCCATGTTTTCTGATTAAAGGAGCGTTTGGGTAATGGGTTAAGAGTTTGAAAATTGATTTTTCCCTTGTAATTGCATGGTTCGGATTCTGCTAGGTCTGACGGCGTCATGACCTCCTACTGACGGCGTCAGATGTGTCTGACAGCAAAAATCAATAAAATTCTCGTTCTAATTGTTTCCGTTCACTCTTTCTTTTTCCAGGAAAATGAGCAATGTTGGTCCACAGTTGGGGTGAATTTGACAATGTTGCCGCCACCACCAAGTATGCGGAACTTTGTAATCACCACATTGATGCTGGGGCCGTGATTGATTGGGAGTTTCTTAGGTCCCAAGGGTTGGAGGCTGCGTTTCTGGAGAGGATCCACACTGATGGGTTCGCGGGTCCTCAATGGGAGAGGTTTTTTAGGATGAGAGAGACGGTGTATAGTGAGTTGGTGAGGGAGTTCTTTGCGACCATCCATTTTGATCAGGCTGAGGCTAGGACGGACATGGGGGGTACCACTATCTATTTTAGGTTAGGAGGGGAAGTGTGATCATGTTCGGTTACTGAGTTTGGTTGGAGGATAGGGTTGTATACTAGGGAGGAGGCTATTGAGGGAGGTTTTATGCAGAGGTTGTTGCATGGGGAGACTTTGAGGAGTGATATGAGGTGCGTCACTTTTTGGCCGACCATTGGGGACGGGGTATACACCTCGACTACTGGGGCAGCTTCAATCAGGGACCCTGAGGTCTGTTTGGTCCACATATGCATCACATACAGCTTGTCGGGACGTCATGGCACCACTCACCGTGTCACTGCTTCAGATCTTTTCTACCTGTATACCATCTTTTCAGCGGATGTTTACTGCAACATCCCATTTTGGGTAGCTAGTTATTTGAGGACCAGTGTGGGTGAGAGGGATATTGATAAGGTGTATGGGGGGATGTTCGTGACCCGGTTGGCTCGTTCCTATGATCTTCTTACTCCCCCGATCATGGGATACTTGAGCGACCGTGGGGCTTGTAGGGTAGTGAGGGCTAAATCCCTCAGGCAGATGAGCATCGTGATGCTGATGAGGAATGGGACCTATGGCTGGTATGAGGCAGGGGGCCTGATGATGATGATGAGGGAGCGCCCCAGCAGCATTAGTTTGAGGGTTATGAGGAGGGGACAACTGACTACTACCGACACATGAGTCAGGGAGTCTGGCAGGCACACCAGGGGGCCTGGATGGGTCAGGTGGACTCATGGCGGACCACCACTGACCAGCGCTTTGATTGGATGTATGATCATATCATCCGCCAGATGCAGCACCTCTCCACCCGTGATCAGCTTGAGCCTCACCTGCAGATTGACCCATTCCCCGGTCGTGAGACAGATTACCCTCCCTACGGGTACACAGGACACCTCCCTCCTGGCTATGACTACCGTTTTGGTCCTCCTCCCCAGTGATCTTTCTTGATGTCTGTTATTTCTGAATAATTTATTGATGGTCATGTAATTCGAAACAATTGGTACTGTAATAGTGTAGGATGTGACCTCTGTTGGCCTTGAACAATTTTAATTTTCTATGTTTATGTTTATTAGAAATAATTGAATGTGCTTATGGTGACATTCTTCATTTTGTGTAATTTTATTTTGTTTGTTTGTTATTTGCTTCCGTATGCATGCTTTATTTTTATTGTTGGTAGATCATATTTCTAAACTAAAAAGTAGAAATACTTTACTTTGTTGTTTGGCCTAGTCTTAACTTCACCCAAAAGTATTTTTGCAAAAGATAAGTGTAAGGGGAAACCCCAAATATGTTTTTAAGAAACAAACCGATCATGATTCTCCACAATATTAAATGAACATGTATATTCGTATTTGTCAGAATCAAATGCTTGTATTGAGTCATAATGAAGTTTTGCAGGATTTTCTAGGAAGTAGGACCAAGTTTTTCCAGAAAATTTCCGGAAACTTAACATAAGAATTTCTGCAGGTCACTTCTGACGGCGTCATGAGCTTGCTCTTGACGGCGTCACGTGTAAAAATCTGGAAATTTTACCAGTTTTGTTTTTCTAACGGATTCTTAAAGTTTTTGTTGAATTATTAAGTTTTATAATCTCCAGAAAATCTGCAAACTTCATTCCACAAGCATTATATCTTATTTTGTTTTCTAGGATTTAGTAACTTATGTAGATTGCCGCCGATTTTATGCGAGGTTGCTTTGTCTGTTTTCTCAGGATTTACAGGTTATGTATGACAAGAAGATGATTTATTTTTCTGGAAGTGAGGCTTTGATTGTTTATTTTCTTGGAGGAAGATCTAACCTGACCACCTTATTATCCATACCGAGCGAATCAGGGGAGTATTTGATTTCATTCATTTTACTTATTTCACTTTTACATTCTTTACTTGAACATTGGGGACAATGTTCATCTTAAGTGTAAGGGGAGGGTAAAATGATGATACCTTACAGATACACTTGAGTTTGTTTGTTTGATGGTAGATGTGTAATAAAACTATGAGAAATACTTGTTAGTGTAATTTTAGCGCCAAATTTAAAATTTTTTTACAACATTTAGGAGTGAAACTTTAGCCATAGCAAGCGTCTCATGGATAAGAGATTGCATGACTAGCACATAACCGTACTTTCAGAAAAATTTTCCACCCAAATATGTGAGCTTCGCCTTTAGATTTGATAGGAAAAGCATTTACTATTAGTGCTTATGAGTGTACCAGTAGCATTTAGATTCTAGAACTTGCGTTAGTGATGCATCCCGAGACCGCTAGTGAGACTACGTTCGTGTAGTAGGATTTACTACATGATAAGAGGCATTAGGATCACCCTTGTGTTAAACCCGTATCATAATTACTTGACCATTTAAGTCATATTACTTGGCTAGTTAAGTCAACTAATTTTTCCAACACCTTTAGCGTTGTACTCATTTTTAGTACACGATACCCCTAGTACACCCCTCCGAGCCTATCTTTTCGTTTCTAACTTTAAGCATTTTACTTAAAGGAAGAATTTTTTACACCCCACTTAAATGCACAACCAAATCGCCTTAGCCTTCCGTGTATGCACTCATCTTTAGTGCATTATTGTTATTTGTTAAACCTTAAGTTAACTATCTAATTGATTACATGGTTGCTAAGTCGAGTCATATCCTTGTACATATTATGCCATAACATTTTATGCCCTCCGTGTCTGCAGACTGCCGTGCTCCATACTTTATTTGTTGAGATTATTTTACATGCTTAATAGTTACTCTTACACAATAATTATTTCATCTGTACTATTATATTTTTAACATACAAAATCCTCATAAAATATTATTCTCAGTTATTACTGTAGCATGTCTTCAGGAACGCCGTGAATGTCAAAACAAATATTTATAATACTAATACCTCATCTATAAATAAAAATTCTCCGAATACTGAAGATCCTTACGTACAAATAATAAAATCCCAACCTAATATAGAACTCAATCCGAGATCACCTCCATCGTCACCTATTCGTTCACCTTTACGTCAAAAACTCAGAAGAGCTACCGAATCATATGAAGATTTGATTGGTGGTCAAGCAGCATTCGAAGTTCAAGCCAAGAGATGCCGTAGAAGAACGTTGAGCCAAATTCTCCGTCACCTTATAATTCATATTCCTCAATACCAGATATTTCCAAATTCTGTACTTCCTGACGCTCCAAATTTCTCGATACAATACATCTCAAACGATGTATCTTCACTCAATTCCCCTGAACAGAAAGTTGTACCCACTAAACCAAAAAGTTTTTGGTTAGTGATGACAGATTTCCTAATAATTCCGAAATTCGCAAAACTTGTAACCGACCTCCAATAAAAATCTCCTTTTATTATAACCCTCTGTTTTTAATAAATTCTTTCCATCATGATGCTATGCATGCATGTAATGATTTCCCATACCTTCATAAAAAATCTCACTGTTTGTTACTCTCTTTGGTAGACAAATGACTCCCCTCATATCAATGGAGTATTAATAAAAGATCTTGTATCGTTTGTTTTGCAAAAACAATCAATCAAGTTATTAATATAATGTTGATTATAGTGAATATATTCAAACTTACCTTAAGAATACCTAGGATTATTACGATTTCTTATACCTACCATGATTAGGCTATAACCATAGAATTTTATAAGATAAATTTTTGGAAGAAAACTTGAAGAATAGAGAGAAGGTTATTGAACTTTAGCTTTAGTAGATAAGTCCGTTTGTTCCTTAGCAATCCTATACCAAGAGTTGATAAATTATCTAAGATACTACCCAGACATATTTTGAAATTAGATTTCAGTAGGGATTCAATTCAGTCTATCATCAATGAAATAATTAGCTCCATATTCTAAAGGACCTAACCAAGTACTAAGAATATCCAGAGGTTAGTAATCAGTATCATTGCAGTAATACTTGAAGTAACCATAGTTCCTCCAATTAGCAACGATATAGTAAGAAAAGAAAATAAGACGGTCATACCTTGTAAGCATAACCCTGAAAGTTTTATGGATTTTAGACCAACTCACCTTAAGAGAAAAATAAGAGTGACTGAACGATAGATTATTACCACCCTATAAGAATTTATCTCATGAACTTTAAGTTTATACCAAGAATATCCTAGTATCTCCTTAGAAATTCCTGACTCATCACCATATTATTAACAAAAATTTACTAAATTCTTTTGAAAATGATTAGATATCATTCAATCATTGAGACTGAATCATCTAAAACAATTTAAAGAAAAATAAATACCATTATTACTGAGCCAAGCATTACATCTTTTGGTCCTCAATTATAGATAGCCTAGCTACCTATGTATAATTTAGGAAGAATTATGTCATAAATGGAAGAGTTATCTTTTCAGATTTTCTAAATAACAATCTTCATGTAAAAGCAAAATTTTGAGAATAAATAAACTATTTATAAACCTCATTTTTGAAAAACTCCAATAAATATTTACGCTTAATATCCATCATTTTATTATAGTAAGTTGAGAAAAGTAAAAACGATATATACCATTGCGATAATAGTAATTAGACTCAGCATTTTCGGAAGTATTTAATGAGAGAAAAGAATTAAGAATAGGAAAATGGATAATGAAAGAATAGGAAATTAAATGGAGTATTTATAGGCTCAAAATTTTAGCCGTTGGGACCAAAAATATAGCCGTTAAGTTACTATTCACGACCATTAGTATTCACTATTCATTAGCCGTTATTTTTCCACTACTTTCAATATTCACAACCCTTAAATACCTCTGTTATTTTGTCTTGTCTAGTACATATAAATCTAACTGAATCACGTTTCCTCGAATTTCGGATAAAAATCTCTCGACAACCCTCTGTTCAAAATTCTTTACTCAAGTAATCACATTAAATTTGAATTTCGGGACGAAATTCAGAATGACATGTGGGTACTGTAAAACCTCGCAAAAATCCATATAATTTAATACGTCTAATTATATATTAATCTTCGTCATTATTGTAATATCATTTTTACGGGGAAATTTAAATTTTTCTTTGTATATTAAAATGGTCAAGATTACGATATTGCAAAATTCGTCAAACGACAAAACAAGTTCTCGACTCAATTAATAAAATATAAATTTACTAAACTTAATTAATGGAGTAATACTAATTACTAAAAACTAAACGGGCTTTGTTTTTAATTAGCCCAACCGGCCCAAACACCAAAACCCATTTACACTAATAAATATTTCATAACAATCGATCAAGTAAGCTCCAAGTCAACTCGTTTATTTTTATTTCGTACACACGACTTACGTATTTTTTTGCACATCCTCATTAAGCTCCTAGCCAACTATTAGTGTGTCGAATCTCACGTTCATACGTTGAGTTTTGATACGTTTTTACGAGGCAAAGTGTTTAGCCAAAAATCAAATCAATCGATTTATATATTATTCAAAACTTAACCGTTTTAATCCCCGTTTGTTTCTAAATGATCCTAATAATATTTCTAAGATGATTCTATGCTCAAATGTCGAAGATGATCAAGTATATACAAATAATGAACGATTTTGTAAATCGTGTATGTATATATATATATTGTGTCGACAAAGAATGTGAATCACCAAACATATCCCATGTTTCATGCTCTCACATCCTATAAAATATTCATATAATTTGTCCTATGAATTCAAGTTACTGACATGCATTGTTTATGTACTTCTTTGGATGAATTTAAGAATCATACGATTCATCTAAATGGAATATATATACATATCATGCATGCACTTGCTTCATTTCCTTCTCAAACATCTTTCACATATTCATTTTCTTACTAAACATCACCTTACAAACCAGGAGTCGAATAGTATATTATTTGGGACTCAAGAAAAGGAAATCGGGTTTTAATAATAAGTATAACGTTTGGGTTATACTTGGAAACGTGATATTCTTGTGTTCCATTCTAATTCACTCGACTTCTTTACCATCTCTAAGGTGTTTGTAAGTAGGTTCCATCCTTTCTCAATTCATGTTACACGTTAAAAGTCTATGTCATGCATCATATTTATTTTTGTTCAATCGTATATCATTTCATATATATATATATATATATATATATATATATATACACGTACATATTTATTTTTAGAACACGAAACGTGACTAGCCTCCATTGTAACAATTCGCACTTTCAGATTAATTACTATTCCCGGGAAATTTACTATTCACTTTTACTATTCATGTTACTATTCATTTATACTATTCATTTCCCGAAATTTTCCCGAAAGTTGATTTTTATTTCATATTCTCGAGTGATAAATCATTTCCATGGCAAATTAAATGTTTGACATTCGTTAGATCATTTTCGTGAAAGTTATTAAGGAATTACACAGAATTATACGTTTTAGGGTAAAACGTCATTCAAAAATTCTACGCACAACGAAACTCGACCGCGTTAAGTGACCCCGCATCAGAAAAATGTTTAGTACTCTCATGATTAATTATAGAATTAATCATGACTGAGAAAAATATGACCAAAATAAGCCTCGGCCGTGAAAAACTAGAATTTTCAGTTTTAAACGTTTTTACTCAGTCGTAACCTTAGCCTATACCTGCACCGTTTCTAAGACGATTTGAGTTTTCAACTTATTAGAAAAAGTCAACATATTTTTCCCTCCTCCTTTGACCAAAAATCATTCCTTGATTTTATAAGTCATTCCTTGATTTTTAGGCTTGCGGTTTTAGGTCTAAAAGACATTTAACACCAACCGACACTAGACTGAGCCCAGCCTAGACATTATAAGTCATTTTAAGTCATTATTATCCTATTAGAAAAGTTACATTTTACTTTTCTCAATTTTACGCAACTTTCGTACGTTTTACGTCTTACGCGTTTTAGACCCGTGTTTCCAGTTTTAGCAGGGTTTTACCACCCAAATGGAACCTACCACTCATTTTATATTTTATTATGGAGTGTCATGACATGTTTAACAATACTTTTAAGTTTCATATTTTTAGGATACCCGGTTTTACGTTTTGAGGCTTAATCATTTACGGTTAGCAATTTACGGGGTCAAAACTAGTCACATAAGTAGGATAATATCATCAAAAGTCCACAACTTGTTCTCCAAGTTCATGAACAGACTTAGGCTATGTTTGGAAAAAGTAGCTGTGAGCAGTAGCATTAAGCAGTAGCAGTGAGCAGTAGCTGTGAGCTGTGAGCAGTAGCCAAAAAAGCTCACAGCTTCATAAAGAAGCATTGGGAAAATGAGCTTTCCTAAAAAATAGCAAAGCCCACAGCTCTCATGCCAAACAAACATCAAAAATAAAAAAGCTCATTCTCACCGCTCATTACCCCAAAAAGCTCCAAAAAAGCTCCGCGCCAAACATAGCCTTAGGGGGGGGGGGATTTCAGCCCATAGGTGGCTTAATCTCATGACAATAGCCTTAGGATGATTACATGTGTTCACCTTGGCCTCGAAGGTTGGACTAGTCAACTAAACTAACCTCCTTAAGACCCTATATAAGCCCCCCCATCCCCCCTTGTTTCCGTGCATATCCCACACCAAAACCATACCACACTTAGCTTAATTACTTCTAATTTCTAGCAAGGTTCAAGTACTTCTTCAAGATAGAAACCCTAGTTTCTTTTAGGTAACCAAAACACTTCCATAACCTCATAGACTTTGGTGATTCTCTTGAGTTTAGATCCACTCAAGTCACCTAAACCTTCATCACAAATCATTCAAGAATACAAGAGTAGAAGGGTTACTAAAGAGAAGGAAAGCTTATTCAATCAAAGTCCTAGTTCTTGTCCTAGTTTCCCTTTTTCATTAAGGCCAAAAGTTGTAAGCAAACCCTAACATACTTTCTTGCTTAATTATCATTTTCATGCTCTTTGTGTTCCTTTAATGCTATATATGTTCTTGTTATTGTGTTCATGATATTTAAAAATGGATAAAACAAGTATTGATATACATATGTTAACTTATGACAAGTAAACAAGCAAACTAGTGATTTTTATGGAGAACCACGACTAAAATAGTATAACTTTGATATTTGACACTTACTTACTGTTAAATAGGACTTAACAAGGAAAACATAGCAATTTGAATCACCCAAAACGAGTACCCGAGTCAAAAGTTATGGCCATAAGAAGTTAGCGATACCAAAACGGCAAAACTGCCCATACCTACTGTTTTTGCATTCTGCCATTTTGAAAGTCCCTCTTCTGGTCCGATTCATCAAAAAGTTAAAACATGAAAGTTGTCCGGAATGACGTTTTCGTTCAGGATTAAAGAAGCTCGAGCCCTGAAAACGCTTTCCGAGTGATAATTTTCTTCAAAATCTTAACAGCCCATTTTAGACCAAAGTCACTATATTATAGTTATGATTTGCTTAGACCAAAAGGTCTAATGACCTAAAGCCAAGACCACAACCATGGCTAAAGCCAAGGTTGAGTCTCAAGACCATGGAAAAATGACCAAGGTCACGGCGAAGCCATGACTAAATGACCATATAAACTTACTTAGGCGGAAACATGAAACAAGGAGTTGACGATAACTTGAACAAACAATTTGGATCTACTCCACCTAAAGAACCATGAGATATTACAAAGAAATTATCATACAAGACTTATGAAACTTACCCTAATAACAATCTTCATGTAAAAATAGACTTTCCTAAGTTTATTCAAATATTGGACATGTAACTTTTCGGATCAAAACTTATACATTTGTTATCAAATACTACAATAGTAGGGAGCCTCATGTGAGGAGTTCATTAATTAAGCCGTCGAGATGAGTTGTGGATTTACGAATTAAAGTGTCCTGGCTCCTCGAACGTTTACTCCATGACTTCTGAATTATGTCGGCCAGAACGGTAGTAAGAGATATACAACTTATACATGTTTCATAAACCATTTATATTCAAAGACTTACGCTATATACTAAGTACTACATCATGAACATTATGCAAGACATATATAGGCAATTCTTCGTATTCTTAGACATTACTCCAAACCTAAGTCGCAACGTTCTATTATAGGCTGCTCTTAGAGACTTTCACGATTCGACTACCACTTTCATTTCACATCACTTAAGCTTAAGGTGAGTCATAGCCCCTACTCTTTTCATACTTGTTTTAACTCTATGGGGGAGATACATGCTCAACTACTTGCTTACTTGTACAAATATTCAAAGCTTTTATACTTGATTGTCTTATACTTGATTGTATTATACTTGATTTTATACATACATGATTGTGTTATACTTAACTGCGTTATAATTGATTATGAGACTTCCAGTGGCTCCAGATTAAGTTGCTGGATGACCATTGAGACTTCCGATGGCTCCAAATTAAGTTTTTGGATGACCATTGAGGCTTTGATACATCCTAACATTTGCGAATGTTGGATACATCATAAACGTAAGGTCTTCGGAGTTGAAGTGTAGACTCACGACTAATTGCTAAACTGTTTTGATGAACTTATACATGTCCTTATTATACCATATATATTAGCAGTGGGTTGTGAACACACAGGTTGCAAGTCTCTTATGGCGGGACTTGCAACTGAGTGGATACTCAATGCATTTGCTGTGTGAACATTCTTTTGAGGCTTTTCAACTATTTTAAGACAAACTCTATGAACTCACCAACCATTGTGTTGACACTTTAGCATGTTTATCTCAGGTCTATAAGGTGATAGCTGTTGCATGGACCATAGAGTCGCTTGGCATGTTTTGAAGACTTATGCTTTTATCTTTACCATTCGATATGTCTTAAAACTCTTATGTATTGTATTATGGAACTCAAGTTTGTAACTCAGAATTTATTAATCGAATGGTAACTTTTCAAAACGTTTCATTTAGAGTTCGTTTTCTATACCTTGTAATTTGTATTATGAAGTAGCACCCCTATGACACAGTCTTCCGCTGCGATATTTTGGGGGTGTTACAGATTGGTATCAGAGCCTTGGTTATAGAGAACTAGGTTGCATTTAGTGCCTAGACTATAACTGATATAAACATTAAGACTCTTCTCTTTATATTGCCTTACACACACTTCATGCGCATATGCTTATTGCTAATTGTTTGTTTAGGAGAAACCCCAGACAATAGTCAAGTCATCAAAAATTTAGAGCTAAGTAATAATTGTTTAATTAACTTAATCTTGTGACAGTTCTTGTTTGTTAAGACATAAGATTAAGTTAAATAAAGATTATTAGTTTCCTGTAGAGATTTGATGATTTGTCTTATACTTACTTTATATGATTCTAATACCTAGATGTGGTTTATATGTCCTAGTACGATAAGCACGACTAGTCCATTTCATCATATCACCTTCTTTAGATACCCAGACTACGTTACCCTTTCACAACTTAAGAGCAGATGATAGAAAGTCTACCCAATTATGTAGTACCAATTGTTGAGTTATGTGTGTCTGGTAAATATGTATACGTGTGAAAGGAAGCAATTATAATTATGGTGGCCAACATAATTATAAATGCGTCACGACTCACGTAGACATATGTGACTATACTTACATTAATCAACGATTGACTCAAAATTGACAAGATTTAAGACTAAGTAGTCTAGGAATATCACCTCATATCTGACGTCGACAAAATATCCCTCCTTGTAGATATCATGGCACCAAAGAGAGTAACTCGTAGCACTAGCCGAGGTGGTGCAACACCAAGAGGTGGAAGAACTGGTGGTCGTGGAGGTAGAGGAGCTGCTCACGACACTAGTAACCCTAGTAATGATAGTGGAAGAACTGGTGGACGTGGAGGTAGAGGAGATGCTCACGACACTAGTAACCCTAGTAACGATGGTGGAAATCCAGATGTCTCCACCATTATTTCCCAACAACTACAAAACCTACTTCCCACCATAGTCACACAAGTTGGCAATCACATGAACAATTCGGGAAACCACGGAAGCATAAATGACGCTACAAATGATGGAGGAAGGAATGGTAATAACAACAACAACAACCACCACCATAGGACTGGATGTACGTATAAGGAATTTACGTCATGCAAGCCAATTAAATTTAATGGTAAAGGAGGTGCATTGGCATATACACGATGGGTCGAGAAGATGGAGTCAGTGATTGATATCAGTAACTGTGCAATCCACCAGAGAGTGAAATATTCTGCATGCTTGCTATCAGAAAAGGCATTGACATGGTGGAACATGCAGATTCAGGCAAGGAGTAGAGAAGCAGCTGTAGGCATGACATGGGACGACTTTAAGGGACTACTGAAGGAAGAGTACTGCCCGGTTAATGAAATGCAAAACTAGAGGAAGAGTTTTGGCATCACTCTATGGTAGGGGCTGGTCATGCAACCTACACAGATCGGTTTCATGAACTAGCTAAACTAGTTCCTCATCTGGTTACCCCTGAATCCAAGAGGATTGAGAGGTACATCTATGGCCTTGTTCCTGAGATTCGTGGGATGGTGAAAACAACCGAACCTCCCACAATTCAAAGTGCAATATTGAGAGCAGGGACCCTAACAGATGAGATGGTTAGGAATGGAACCTTGAAGAATAGTGACAAAAGGAAGGGAGCAGGTGAATCAAGCGAGCAAAAGGGTACAATGGTTGATAATAAGAGAGCAAGAGGATTTGCGGCAACAGTTTATGATCAGGGAAAGTATGAAGGTCCACATCCTAAGTGTAATAAATGTGCTTATCATCATCAGAGGTCTGAGCCCTGTCGAATGTGTACTAATTGCAATCAGAAGAGCCATTTTACAAATCAGTGTAAAGCAACGGCAAGGCAAGTAACACCGGTGAATGCGGGCAATATAAGAAACAACCAAAAGACATGCTTTGAGTGCAACAGCCCAAACCACTTCCGAGATACTTGTCCTAAGTTAAATAGGGCACAGGGACAAGTGCTGGATAACCCGACCCTAGTAGTAATGCTTGAAGAAAATAACCCAAACCGTGGATACAATGTTAGTCCACCTCGGGGTCGAGCATACTATTTGGGTGCTAAGGAAGCCCGCAATGCGTAACGGGTACGTACCTTATACTACCATATTATTCTATTCTAAACCTAGCTTTATTATGCCGCTATTAAGATAAGAGACCTAGACACACTAAACTTCGGGACGAAGTTTCCTGAAGGGGTAGAGACTGTAACAATTCGCACTTTCAGATTAATTACTATTCCCGGAAAATTTACTATTCACTTTTACTATTCATTTTTACTATTCATTTTTCCCGAAAGTTGATTTTTATTTCATATTCTCGAGTGATAAATCATTTCCATGGAAAATTAAATGTTTGACATTCGTTAGATCATTTTCGTGAAAGTTATTAAGGAATTACACGGAATTATACGTTTTAGGGTAAAACGTCATTCAAAAATTCTACGCACAACGAAACTCGACCGCGTTAAGTGACCCCGCATCAGAAAAATGTTTAGTACTCTCATGTTTAATTATAGAATTAATCATGACTGAGAAAAATATGACCAAAATAAGTCTCGGCCGTGAAAAACTGGAATTTTCAGTTTTAAACGTTTTTACTCAGCCGTAACCTTAGCCTATACCTGCACCGCGTTTCTAAGACGATTTGAGTTTTCAACTTATTAGAAAAAGTCAACATATTTTTCCCTACTCCTTTGACCAAAAATCATTCCTTGATTTTATAAGTCATTCCTTGATTTTTAGGCTTGCGGTTTTAGGTCTAAAAGACATTTAACACCAACCGACACTAGACTGAGCCCAGCCTAGACATTATAAGTCATTTTAAGTCATTATTATCCTATTAGAAATGTTACATTTTACTTTTCTCAATTTTACGCAACTTTCGTACGTTTTACGTATTACGCGTTTTAGACCCGTGTTTCCAGTTTTAGCAGGGTTTTACCACCCAAATGGAACCTACCACTCATTTTATATTTTATTATGGAGTGTCATAACATGTTTAACAATACTTTTAAGTTTCATATTTTTAGGATACCCGATTTTACGTTTTGAGGCTTAATCATTTACGGTTAGCAATTTACGGGGTCAAAACTAGTCACATAAGTAGGATAATATCATCAAAAGTCCACACCTTGTTCTCCAAGTTCATGAACCGACTTAGGGGGGGGGGGATTTCAGCCCATAGGTGGCTTAATCTCATGACAATAGCCTTAGGATGATTACATGTGTTCACCTTGGCCTCCAAGGTTGGACTAGTCAACTAAACTAACCTCCTTAAGACCCTATATAAGCCCCCCCCCTCCCATCCCCCTTGTTGCCGTGCATATCCCACACCAAAACCACACCACACTTAGCTTAATTACTTCTAATTTCTATCAAGGTTCAAGTACTTCTTCAAGATAGAAACCCTAGTTTCTTTTAGGTAACCAAAACACTTCCATAACCTCATAGACTTTGGTGATTCTCTTGAGTTTAGATCCACTCAAGTCACCTAAACCTTCATCACAAATCATTCAAGAATACAAGAGTAGAAGGGTTACTAAAGTGAAGGAAAGCTTATTCAATCAAAGTCCTAGTTCTTGTCCTAGTTTCCCTTTTTCATTAAGGCCAAAAGTTGTAAGCAAACCCTAACATACTTTCTTGCTTAATTATCATTTTCATTCTCTTTGTGTTCCTTTCATGCTATATATGTTCTTGTTATTGTGTTCATGATGTTTAAAAATGGATAAAACAAGTATTGATATACATATGTTAACTTATGACAAGTAAACAAGCAAACTAGTGATTTTTATGGAGAACCACGACTAAAATAGTATAACTTTGATATTTGACACTTACTTAATGTTAAAGAGGACTTAACAAGGAAAACATAGCAATTTGAATCACCCAAAACGAGTACCCGAGTCAAAAGTTATGGCCATAAGAAGTTAGCGAAACCAAAACGGCAAAACTGCCCATACCTACTGTTTTTGCATTCTGCCATTTTGAAAGTCCCTCTTCTGGTCCGATTCATCAAAAAGTTAAAACACGAAAGTTGTCCGGAATGACATTTTCGTTCAGGATTAAAGAAGCTCGAGCCCTGAAAACGCTTTCCGAGTGATAATTTTCTTCAAAATCTTAACAGCCCATTTTAGACCAAAGTCACTATATTATAGTTATGATTTGCTTAGACCAAAAGGTCTAATGACCTAAAGCCAAGACCACAACCATGGCTAAAGCCAAGGTTGAGTCTCAAGACCATGGAAAAATGACCAAGGTCACGGCGAATAGACTTTCCTAAGTTTATTCAAATATTGGACATGTAACTTTTCGGATCAAAACTTATACATTTGTTATCAAATACTACAATAGTAGGGAGCCTCATGTGAGGAGTTCATTAATTAAGCCGTCGAGAGTTGTGGATTTACGAATTAAAGTGTCCTGGCTCCCCGAACGTTTACTCCATGACTTCTGAATTATGTCAGCCCGAACGGTAGTAAGAGATATACAACTTATACATGTTTCATAAACCATTTATATTCAAAGACTTACGCTATATACTAAGTACTACATCATGGACATTATGCAAGACATATATAGGCAATTCTTCGTATTCTTAGACGTTACTCCAAACCTAAGTCGCAACGTTCTATTATAGGCTGCTCTTAGAGACTTTCACGATTCGACTACCACTTTCATTTCACATCACTTAAGCTTAAGGTGAGTCATAGCCCCTACTCTTTTCATACTTGTTTTAACTCTATGGGGGAGATACATGCTCAACTACTTGCTTACTTGTACAAATATTCAAAGCTTTTATACTTGATTGTCTTATACTTGATTGCATTATACTTGATTTCATACATACATGATTGTGTTATACTTAACTGCGTTATAATTGATTATGAGACTTCCAGTGGCTCCAGATTAAGTTGCTGGATGACCATTGAGACTTCCGATGGCTCCAAATTAAGTTTTTGGATGACCATTGAGGCTTTGATACATCCTAACATTTGCGAATGTTGGATACATCATAAACGTGAGGTCTTCGGAGATGAAGTGTAGACTCACGACTAATTGCTAAACTGTTTTGATGAACTTATACATGTCCTTATTATACCATATATATTAGCAGTGGGTTGTGAACACACAGGTTGCAAGTCTCTTATGGCGGGACTTGCAACTGAGTGGATACTCAATGCCTTTGCTGTGTGAACATTCTTTTGAGGCTTTTCAACTATTTTAAGACAAACTCTATGAACTCACCAACCATTGTGTTGACACTTTAGCATGTTTATCTCAGGTCTATAAGGTGATAGCTGTTGCATGGAGCATAGAGTCGCTTGGCATGTTTTGAAGACTTATGCTTTTATCTTTACCATTCGATATGTCTTAAAACTCTTATGTATTGTATTATGGAACTCAAGTTTGTAACTCAGAATTTATTAATCGAATGGTAACTTTTCAAAATGACGACTATTATGGAACTCAAGTTCGTACACACGACTTACGTATATTTTTGCACATCCTCATTAAGCTCCTAGCCAACTATTAGTGTGTCGAATCTCACGTTCATACGTTGAGTTTTGATACGTTTTTACGAGGCAAAGTGTTTAGCCAAAAATCAAATCAATCGATTTATATATTATTCAAAACTTAACCGTTTTAATCCCCGTTTGTTTCTAAATGATCCTAATAATATTTCTAAGATGATTCTATGCTCAAATGTCGAAGATGATCAAGTATATACAAATAATGAACGATTTTGTAAATCGTGTATGTATATATATATTGTGTCGACAAAGAATGTGAATCACCAAACATATCCCATGTTTCATGCTCTCACATCCCATAAAATATTCATATAATTTGTCCTATGAATTCAAGTTACTGACATGCATTGTTTATGTACTTCTTTGGATGAATTTAAGAATCATACGATTCATCTAAATGGAATATATATACATATCATGCATGCACTTGCTTCATTTCCTTCTCAAACATCTTTCACATATTCATTTTCTTACTAAATATCACCTTACAAACCAGGAGTCGAAAAGTATATTATTTGGGACTCAAGAAAAGGAAATCGGGTTTTAATAATAAGTACTACCTCCGTCCCAATTTATTTGTCCACTTTTGATTTTCAAAGTCTTTCTTTGTCAACTTTGACCTTAAATATATTTGTTTGTGTTATTTAATATTTGATACAAAATATATGAATAGATTGAGTTTTAAATGTATTTTTAATTAGTATAATTTTCATCAAGTATTATATAACACAAATAAGAATATTTACGGTCAAAGTTGACAAAGAAAGACTATAAAAGTCAAAACTGGACAAATAAATTGGGACGGAGGGAGTATAACGTTTGGGTTATACATGGAAACGTGATATTCTTGTGTTCCATTCTAATTCACTCGACTTCTTTACCATCTCTAAGGTGTTTGTAAGTAGGTTCCATCCTTTCTCAATTCATGTTACACGTTAAAAATCTATGTCATGCATCATATTTATTTTTGTTCAATCGTATATCATTTCATATATATATATATATATATATATATATATATATATATATATATATATATATATATATATATATATATAGACACGTACATATTTATTTTTAGAACACGAAACGTGACTAGCCTCCATCTTGGAAGGCCTAGGAGTCACGTAGCACACTTGTTTCACATTTATTTTTACGTTACATGCATCACACGAACTCATTTTGAAACATATATCAAATGTATAAAAATGTTACAAAACATAGAAATAATTCTAAGTCTTTTAATAATAAAAATACGTCTCAAGTCACTTATAAAACCGTCTTTTATCTCACAATTTAGCGTAACAAGCATGTCATATTTTTACACCATCTAATAGACACCATGGCTAGCTACAACTTTCGTATAAATAACATGTAAAAATAACCACGTCTTGACACTCTAAATCGACCAAAGTAAATTGCAAAACTCGTATATACCAAAAACACTTAGAAATTTTCTCTGTCTTTTTACCCAGAAAATAGGTCCAGATCGTGACTAAAATGACCCTTTAAAACTTAATCCGACTTAATAACCACCCAATATTTTTACACAACCTATTTCTCCTTGCTACAAGCTACAAATTTCGTGTTTATACTTTTTAATAATAAGCTCTTTTAGACCCTTTAAATTGGCCAAAGTAAACCACAAAAACTCATTTTTCAAAAACTATTTATAAAGCTTAATGGACTGAAAAGCCCAATAAGCTGAAAATAAGCTCTCCGTATAAGCTGGACCAAAAAGCTATTTTGATATGATTTTATAACATTAAAAATGAGTCTAGGGATAAGCCCAACTTGTCTCAACGCTCACGGATTTTAAAACGTTAACGGGCCTTTAATTTAGCTCGTTAAAAGCCCATTTATTGAAAAATAAGCTATTTTTGTAAATAAGTAGTTGAAATAAGTTTTAATAAGCTTCAATAAGCTCCAGAAATTTTAAGATAATTTTTCCCATAATTTTTGAACGTTTGGACTAAAAATGTAACGCGACGACACCTACAAGGACTAATATTGAAAACTATGAAAACTAAGGACTAAAACTGTAAAAACAGAATTATTAAGGTAGAAAATGATTTATTATTAATTTCCAAGCTTAGATTGTAATATTGGACATGTAGTGGACTATAATTGTAAATTATATATAAAAAGGACTAACGGTGTAACGCTAACGCCGTTAGTATAAAAAGTGTAAAAATGGAAAAAGGACAAGGACTACACATAATTTATTTGACATTCTTATTTTATTTTCTATTTTACGGCAACCATCACGTCGTATGCATTTTATTATGTTTTATATATATATTATTTATTTTTACGTTAATAATATATATAACGATATTTAAAAAGTTAATATTTTTATTTACGATTAAAAAGGTAAAACTACGATGGATATTTTAAATAAAGTATTTTAACATATCATGCATGACATAATATTTCACTGCACATCATCTATTCATCATAACGAATAAATCTTATTCGTTATTCGTTCGTATTTACCAAATAGTATTTGGTTATATTCTCTGATAAATTTATTTATCAGGTTTCATATCAACGACGTTTCTATAATCGTTCCCATAAAATCTCGTTCTACTTTACTTTTCATCATTTCCAAATCAATCCAGGTGAGTCATAGCCCCATTTCAAATAATTGTTTTTAACTCATTGGGGGAGATACATGCTTACATATACTTTGATAACTTGATAAGTATATGAAATAAAATAAAATACATGATTCAAATCAATTTCCTAATTGATATTAAAATAATATAAATTGAGATTTAAAATATGTTAATGTTTTCAATGTGATTATTGTGGTATGTGAAATATATATTTATTGAAGAATTTCTTGACTGAAATATTGATACTCATATGAAAATGTTTTTAATTCGATTATTGTGGTATGTGATATAAATGTGTTACTGGAGAAATATTCAAACTGAATTTCTGATACTCAAATGATGATATTTTCAAACTGAATTTCTGATACTCAAATGATGATATTTTCAAACTGAATTTCTGATACTCAAATGATGATATTTTCAAACTGAATTACTGATACTCAAACGATACTGTTTTCAAATTGATTACTGTGATACGATACTTGATTTCATGATGTTATGCTAAATGAGCCCATTAGTCCTTGATATTGCCTAAGTTAGCTATAGCCATGAAGCCCCTCTATCATGAGCCATTAATCACTGTAATGTGAGCGCGAATATAGTGAACAAATTCGAAACCTGTTTCGGATTGACATCCGATCCCACTAATGCTTGACGGAATGCCAATTGCAATTGGTTAGTCGCATTAGTCGTGATACACTATATTTGAGTAAAAATAGGAATTGGCAAATCACCTATTACACGAGGGCAAAATCTGTCATTGATTTGATAGAACACCCCTTCTGTTAACGTTTTGCGTGTCATGAGGCTTGGTGCAATATCTATAAAGGAAAGATATATTTATTCAACATATATTTAGATACAGTTGTATAGGTTTAACCATACGTGAATTGTATATCTGATTGATTTAGTATCATGAGTTTCCAATTCACCAACCTTTGTGTTGACACTTTTAAGCATGTATATCTCAGGTAATTTAAAGGAGCAGGACAAGACACGGAGTGGGCATTTATTACTCTGATAAATTAAAATTGTGTAAAAATCAAATTTGTCATTTTTACAAGCCTTTATATCTTTTCATAAGATTTTAAATCAAATGGTTCATCTTTTATCAAAATTATTATTTAAATGACAAATAACTTTCAAAACGTTTCTTTTAAACCGTTTTATGTGGTTAAAACTTCGATCCTCACCGTAACACCCAAATTACTTTTCCGCTGCGACAAACTTAAATTTGGGGGTGTTACATATGGTAATCTATTTTGCTATGACAGGTAGTGAGAGATATTTTCCGTTTCCATATTGTAATTCATACTTTATTACACCCGAGAGATGTGAGTATCTAAACACTATTTGTGAGGTGCTAGTATATGACCTCCGTGCTTGTCTTTGGTCTTTAGTGGAATGATTATTTGTTGTAATTACTTTTATATTAGTGTTAAATGACCCCTAACTAGTATTTTGATTAGAATAAAAGCGTATTTTCTTGAGGACAAGCAAATCTCAAGTGTAAGGGTATATGATGAGGCGAAAAATGATCCGTTTTTAGGGGGTCATTTAAGCCCGGAATTGAATTTATTTGATCAAATATTGCCCTAAATCGTTCCTTTTGTGATTTTAGGTACTTTGGGAGTGAAATTTGGAAAAGGAAGCAATTCGGACGTTTTTGGAGCATAAAAGTGAAGAAAATACCAAAGACTTAATTTTCCATGCTGGGAACAGTGTGTGACGGCGTCAAGAAGACTTTCCTGACGGCGTCAAGAGTAAAGACCATGACGACCCAGTACAGAAATGAAGACGTCACAAGTAGAGCGTCAAGAGTTAAATGTGTGACGGCCTGTAAAAGTGAACTACATGACGGCGTCAGATGTAGATCAAGGCAGTCCGAGGATTATTTTGGCGGCGAGATGACGGCGTCACAAGTTTGTTCTTGACGCCGTCAGCCTCTAATATCTATATATAGTTTTCTAATTTTCATTCATTAAAGAGGAACAAGTTCTTGACGCCGTCAGCCTCTAATATCTATATATAGTTTTCTAATTTTCATTCATTAAAGAGGAACAAGTTTGGAGAAACCCTAAGGCCGAACCATATACGAATTTTACAGCTTTTCAAGGGTTTTCAACCCTTGAATCCTTACATGTGTTATTGAGATAAGTCTTTTCTTAATTCAATCAATATGTCTATGTGTTGGTTGTCTATATCTTGTTCTTGTCTTGATTCCACCATGCTAGGCTAGATCTATCTTGTGTTTGCTTAGATCTAATGAAACCTAGAAGTTGATTATGTGTTGATTACTTGTTTATGGTTGTATTGGATGAATGATTTCAATGTTAGGCTTAAGAAAACTGGCAAATCTCCAAATGGTAACATGCTTGAACGTCTTAGGAAACATGAACCGATGTGTACTAGGTTTTATTTAATGCATGAGTAAATTCTAATGATCCCATGTTAGGAGCTTCTTGCAGGCTCGACATAGGGTGAAGTAGGCACTCATAGGATTGGGGAAGTAAGTACGCCACCCCATGAATGGTATTAAGGAATACAATCCGTCATCCACGCAACTATAACAAGTAATTAACGTGTAAAAGATATCTAGGGAGTAGTGAAATCTAAGTAAACACATTTCTCCCACTTATTGCTCACAACCTTAGTTTAATATAGTTTATTTTCATTTTTAGTATTTTATTCTGATTGCATCTTAGTATTGGGTTAGTTGACTA
Organism: Artemisia argyi; assembly: GCA_030686995.1. Taxonomy (NCBI): domain Eukaryota; kingdom Viridiplantae; phylum Streptophyta; class Magnoliopsida; order Asterales; family Asteraceae; genus Artemisia; species Artemisia argyi. The sequence goes on along the minus strand of CM060682.1, from coordinate 28,945,665 downwards.
GCAACTAATTCCGCCTCAAATCCTTCAAAACCCGAGATTTTAATTTGCTTTTATAAAAATATAAAAATACAAAAAGAATCATCCCTCATCTCTAGAACTAGTATTTAGGTTTTCTAATCCTAGCGACACTATTCCTAGCTGAACGATCAATCCCCCGGTACTTGTCACTATACTATACTACAACGATCAGGTACACTGCCTGGTGGGGGTTGTAAGCTTCTCAAGATCCCTTGAGAGGTAAAGCCTGGTGCGATTCCCACGTATCACTAACCAACTTGCTTCTTAACCAATTAATTTTGAAATCCTTCCATAATAAGCAAGTAAAAGTCTTTTCTAATTATAGAATAGTCCTAAATGCGTTATATAGCAGTATAGATATAGATAAAAATGCAACACGGATGAGTGCGAGTCTTAGATGTACACGTACCTGGTAAGGTTTGAACCCTTGACCTCTTGTGGTGACACCAACAGGGAAGAGCCAGAACCAAATATGACTGAGTGCACAAATTTTTTGGAACCGTAATATATGTTAATACAAATATCGCCTAAAAATGTTATTTATATTTTACGATCTTTGCTAAGTTTTGTTAATGACAAAGTATGAAGTTTAGCTATAAGTAAATCATCACTTTAAGTGTTTAAGTCTTGTTTAACTAAGGTTAACATTTTCTTTTAAACAAAACATTGTGTTTATTTCTTGAACTAAAATGAGTCTTGTCACATCATATTTATTTCTTTATATAGTAAGGTCACATCACATTTAGGGCAAGTTTTGTCATGATGCATTTATGGAAAGAAATGTGTTTGACTAACTTTGTTGTTGCTTGCAAGCTTTGTATTTGACTTGTTTTTAAGTGATGTGACATTGTTTGGTTGCTAGGAGTTATGAGACAAGACCTTGTTTGGTTTGAAGAGTTATTGCAAAACCAACTGCAGCCCTGGCGGTACCCTGGGGGTACACGGGCGGAACCCTTTTGAGGGGTCCGCCTGATCCGCCAGACCCGCAGTGTTGTTTGCTATAAATACCAAGCCATAACTTGATTTTTGGCTAACCCTTTTAGGACATATATTCACATACTCTCTCAACTAACTCAGTAACCTTTTGATTTGTGATTCTCTTATGTAGCAAGGGACTTCACAAGATCATTCAAGAAGTTACAAGGTTCAACTCTAAAGTTGCAAGTCTTGGTAGCTTGGTCATGTATAAGCTTTGATAGTTTATACTTCATGTGTGTCATGTATATAGATGTAAGTGGTTAGTATTTTAGGCCTCAAAATACGTAGTGTGTCGGGAGTTGTTGTACCCTTGTAAAAGAACTAACGGGAGTGGTTGTACCCTTGGAAAAGAACTCGACATCTAGCTTTGTGTCGGTAAAAGTGTAAGCGACGTACGGGAGTGGTTGAACCCATGTAAAAGAACTCGACATCTAGCTTAGTGTCGGTAAAAGTGTAAGCAACGAATGGGAGTGGTTGTACCCTTGTAAAAGAACTCGACATCTAGCTTAGTGTCGGTAAAAGTGTAAGCGACGTTGTAAAGGTTTTCTCCGCCGGTGAAAGGAGCTTGTTGATTAGTGCTTATAACTCTCGAGTTGGAAACTCGGGGCGTGGATGTAGGGCAAGGAAAAAGAGTCCTTGTAGCCGAACCACGATAAACAATCGTGTTGTGGTTCGATCGTTTCTTTCTTTATCTTTGCTTATTACATGTTGTCTTTTAGTTATAATTGCTAATCACATATAAAGCTTTCCAAAAGAATTGAAACAAGTAAAGTTGTACTTATATCTTGAAACAAATGTAAAGTTTTTCAAAGAACTAAAACAAGCAAAGTTAGGATCATCACAAGTAAAGCTTTTCAATGTATGAAACAAGTAAAGTTAGAATTGTTATTCACATGAAAAGCTTTTCAAAGAATCAAACATATAAAGTTGTGTTTATATCTTTAAGCAAACGTAAAGTTTCTAAAAGGATATTTAAGCTAAATATGAATCGAAAAATCGGTAAACTATTCAACCCCCCTTCTAGTTTTCCACAATTGGCATCAGGAGCTACGTTACTCAAGATCTTTAAAATAGAATGTATTTTAAAACTTGGATCGATCCATGGATTTTGAAAATCTCAAAGAAGGGCAACCTATTCAAAACTCACCGCTTTTTGTAATAGAAAACTTACTTGAATGGAAAAGTAATTTTGAAAACTATGTGAAATCAATTGATCAAGATCTTTGGCATATTAATTCCTTTGGTAATTTCAAATCAAAGAAAACAAGTTTTTGAAAACCAAGATAACTAACTTAAACTTGGTAAAAATACTAAAGCTAAAACAATGATTTATAAAGCTTTAGTACCAAATATGAAAGAATGATATTTGGAAAAATATGTTAAATTTTCATCAAGAAATATGTCAAGCCAAAGATGATCAAGTTGATCTCACAAATGTATTAGAAATCTTAGATATATTAATTGATTGATTTTTAGTTGAGATGAATACATGTACTACTAGTTTAAATGTTTTAAATGAAGGTGTAAGTGAAGATGATTACTCATGACGAGCTCTTAGTGGACTTACTTACGATTCATGGAATAACACGGATGAAGATGAAGCCAACCATCCGGTTTGTGATTCTAAACTAGATAAAACATCAAGCAAGGTACACTTTGAAACCAAACGCTTTTGCTTTGACAAATTTATCCTAGAGTTTTCTAAACTAGAAAATGAGTCTAAACGTTTATACAACATGGACCTAAAAATTATCTTCAAGAACGAGTCTTCAAAATCTTTTAAGAATATCTTTGAAAAGGAAATCTTGTTAGAAGATAAAATGTCTAGAATTGAGAGTAATGTTGAAATTGATCTAGAATGTAAACTGTGTCTAGATTACAAACATAAGATTAAAATGCAAAATGAGAAAGGAAAAATATTAGTTAACTCTGATGAAAGCTCAAAATCTTTTGAAAGATTGTTGAGGAGTCAAAGGTTGTTTAAAGATAAAATCGGATTAGGTTTTAACTCACAAGCACCATTAACTAATAAAACAAAGCAAGTTAAAATTGTCAAACCTAGAAAAGAGATTTAGAGATAATTCAATCTCTAATAGAAACTCATGATAAAAGGATTAAGATTATCATTTTCTATTCTTTTATATGATTGTCTAACCTTCTTGGATACATGAGTTATTGAGTTTGAAAGTGTGTCGTCAAACCAAGTTATTATGCAAAGTGCTTATCCTCTTGATAACATTTTTATGCAATTTAAAAGGTACGCATTACTTCAACTTGGCTTTTATTGTCTCTTGTTTGTAGCATTATGTGTAGGATTATGTGTTATTAGTAATACTCTAAAAGTGTTTACTTGCTATTAGTAATAACTAAGATTAGACTCTATGTAACAAGGAATTTCGTCATTAGTACTAGTAGGAGATATAAGGTGTTTTGGTTCTTTAACCATCTAGAGATAAACACGAAAAACTCTTGAGTGAGTCTCACTCAACTCTTGCTTACAAGTGAGCTAACTAAGAATTTCCTAAGTGTTAAAATGTCTAACACTTTTGTGTTGCTTGCAAAACAAACCTTTGTTAAACAAATTTCTCAAACATCATACTTTGAGTCTTTAATTGTGTTTTTCTTCAATCACTCCTTTATGATAATCTCACATAAAACACACAAGGTGAAATAAATCACATTAGCATATATTAGGATGTGTGAAAGAAAATGAGTTTTCAACATCTAGGATTTACACATCAAAAGTGACACTTAGTCTCATGATGTTGTACCTCTTGGACTTTTTCAAAATGAATAGAGTTCATAGTGTCTTAAGTAAGAAAATTCAAAGAGTCGAGGAATCGTTGAATATAACATTTAACGAGTAATCTCCTCCTTCTAAGATATCATCTTTGGTAGATGATGACTTAGTCGAAAGTCCAAATGATGGCAAGACAAGCATGGAGTAAAAGTACAAAATAACATCTTCTCACCTTGAGTCAAACTTTGAATCAAGTAAAATTGGCATAAGTCATAAAACTTGATTTATAGGTCATAGTTGTGTCTAAAAAAATTCAACAAAAACAATTTTTGGAATTTAGAATAAAACAACTAGTTAAACAAAATTGATATTTCAAAGTAATCAAGTGAGTATTGTCTCAGTATTTGAAAGACTTTTTGATAATAAAAGCAAGCCACAAAAGTAAGGGATTTTAACTTAAAGACATTCCTAGTTGCTCTCTTGTTCTCAATGGTTAAGTTATTGATGACTTATCAAGAATGAGATTAGTAAATCCGTAGGTAAAACTAAATATAGAGAAATGTTTGGAAGACTACTTGTTCTCATAACAATTAAATCCAACATTATGTTTAGTTTTTGTCTATGTGCTCGTGTTTAAGAAAATCCTAAAACAACTCTTTAGTTGAGCTTATTGGATACATCATTAAGTACTACACAACGTAAATTATGGTCTCCCAAAAGAACGGAAATAGAAACCATAGTGTTTGACAAATGGAATTATGTCGGTAATAAGTTGATAAGAAAAGCTCAAGTGGTACTTGCACTTTTATACTTACTTACCCAATGATTCTCATAAACGCGTATGAATCTCAAATTAGTATCGAATGGAAAAGCACATCAACAAGCTCCACTTGAACAAGCAAACTCGCATCAACAACGAAATTCATCTTATCAACATTGTTATACCTTCAACAAAGGAAGCATCGACTTCAGTGACAATTCAATCCATTATGTTCTTAATTGACATATTGTGATTCATCATCATCGTCTTGGTAAAAATGTTCATTGAGGAACATCTTAACTAAGAAAGTCTTATACGTTAACCATTCTATCAACGTTTTCACAAAACCTCTTGAATGAGAAGCATTCATCATCCCTAGGCTTAGTCAAGGACTCATAAGACCTAAAACCTTAGTTTTGAACATTAGGATAAAACCACAAAAATCAAGACAATTCCTTTTGAGTTTTCCCTGCAGATCCCACGGCACCCTCAGACCCACTTTTTGGTTCCGCCTGGTCCGCCAAATCTACAGGATATTGTATTTTTAATTTCAAAACCAAACACCTCTTTACTCACAACTCCAACTTACCATCAGCCCATAAGATTCACAAAATGAGCAAAACTTCAAGCATATTCCTCATAACCTTTCATCACTAGAACCTCAAACAACCAATGTGAAATGAGAAACCAAGTTATCCTTTGTCATATCAATATCGAGTCATCCACCACTTCCATGCCCTCAAAGAAACCAAGAGTCAATATCATCTTCACCAATAACTCCACCTAGTCATCTTCACAAGAAGATTCCACAATGTAACCAAACAAGTGTGTCATCCCCACTATAACCTAACCTATTAAGATTAAACCACCTTTCATGATACATAAACCTATGTTCACCTTTGTGTCGCTCTTTGAAACAAAGGGCAATTGTAATATCCATACTCTCATTAACATATTTGTCTATGTCGTCAAAAGTCAAGTGAATTTCATTATGAAATGCGTCTCTTCCACTTTCTAGCAAGTGAAGAACACAAAGAAGATATCCAAGCTTTAAGTGTTGTCAAACAATCACCACCTCATTTCACATATCCACTCTCGGTCATCACCCATACTTTACCACCTTTCACCACATTGTTAAAACAAATGAAAAACGTCATTGAAAAATCACTTGCATTACAAAACATTTTTAAGTATCAAAATGAGTCAAGTCAACCGCACCTCCACATTGTTTTCATATAGGCACACACTAGAACATACACATTACAATAGTCATTTACTTAAATGTGAAATTTTAATTTTCTAGGAATCATCATGCCTCCTCTAACTCACTACGACCACAAGGACACCATCAAGTACCTACCCAAACACCACAAAACCAAAGGTCTCACTCAAACTCAAATCGTTGTCTTCAAAGCCTTAGAAAAACGATATGTCCCTAAGGGTAGAACCATTGATCCATCCTTCTTAGAAGGTACAAACCTATACACGGAATTTGCCACAATCAACTTTGAGTATCTCTTAGAAATCGACGAGCCTATTTGTTCTAGGTTCATTTTAGAATTATATGCATCCGTCACCCTCTCCAAGGATGAGTACGGTCGCATGTCTATTAACTTTAGGGATAGTAGTCATTAATACTCCTTCACTCTCAAGGAGTCTGCTCAAATCCTAGGTGTCTCAAACCATGGTACTTGCATCTACTCCTACTTGCACTCCCTCTCAACTCTTGACACACTCTTTGACCGCATCTATCCCTATGATACCCCTCTTGTGTCCAAAAATGAACTACGTGACCACCTCTTCATTAGGACCACCAACACTAGGAGAACTAGAACCGGAAATGAGGTCATCTAGGACCCATATGCTATGGAATTCAATGAACTCAAGCCCCAATTAAAGGAATGGGAAGAACTCCTTAGAACCAATGAAATTAGCACCATAGGAAACCGGGATCACATCAATGTTTGTCTTAGCTACATGCTCTATAGCATTTCCACCGGTCAACCTTTTAACTTAGCCTATTACCTCGCCAAAAGAATGGCCGACATACCTTTGGTAGGAACAACCGCTCTTCCTTATGGAATGCTTCTCACCCGCCTCTTTAGAACAATCTCACCAATTCCTCCTAACGATAATGGAATGTGCCTTGACTATTCTCTCATTCCTCACATCTTCGTTCCTCTAAGTGATAAACAAGTTTTCAAAGGTAGGGGCAAACGTACTCGCTCACCTACACCATCATCATCATCATCATCTGACATGAGAAAGGATGATAAACTTCCTAACTCTAAGTTACCTCCTTTAGACTACCTTCTAGAACTCCCAGTCATTGAAAATGTATCCGAAGAGTTCAAGCAAACCAAAGGAATTTTCAAGTGCTTTGGAAGGTACCTAAGCAAGCTCAATAAGAGGATAGACCGGTTATGAGACGATTAAGGAGTGTTTGGCTTAAGAATGCTTTAGAATCGTCTTTGTGTTAAAACTACGTGAATTATGTGTTTTTCACTTTCATGGTTTATTATGTTTGTTGGATTATGTTTGTATGAACTTTTATGCATAATGACAATGTTTAAGGTGTTTGTCAATTTTTTTTTTCTATACTTATGGCAATTCTTACTAAGTATAGTAAAATCCTCGACCTCAAGGTCAAAGTCCCATGATATGTATGTTTACATGTCTAATTTTTGCATTGCCTAACCAGAAATACCTTATCTCTTTGATTTTAGGAGTTTTCAAAAATTTTGAAAATCGTCTCGCGGGTCAAAAACGCGGACTGCCTAATTTTTTACCCCTGGCGGATCCGGCGGTACCCAAAATTGGGGTCCGCCAGTATAATTTCTGGGAAACCCAGAAATGGCCCAACGGACCAGACGGAACCCAAAACAGGGTTCCGCCTGTGTATTGTGAGGGTTCCGCCAGTCAGTTGCAGAAAATTTTTGTTATTTTTCTTAAGTCCAAAACTTGTAAAGTGTCAAACCATTATCCTAAGTGAGAAACATCTTCCATTAACTCCAATAACCATATTAGAACAACTCTCACTCACTAAAACAATTAGGAAGCCACTTCCCTCAAAAAATTCAAATTCAAACATAACTAACCCAAGGAACCCTTTTAAAGGATCCTTCAAACCATTGAAACATTTTCAACCAAATCACATCCCATGATCACAAAGCATTGAGTGCATATGTTTATCTTTCACTCCACCCTATTCCATTGAATTAACATCAAATGATGTGACATGGTCATGAAAATCATTTGAAACCTCATTCTTTGAATGGTAGAACATCAAATCCAAACACCCATTTCAACCTTATAAATTTGAAAGTTTTGCAACAATTCAAATCACACCATAACCATCAAAATCCTTCTAAAAAACCACTAGGATTAGGGTCAAACCTTGTTGCTTCAACAAAACCGTCAAGTCAAGCTCATCATCTTCAAGTGATGCTTCGCTTAACATTTCTTCACCTATCGAAGATCTCCTTAACCTCACTACCTCAACACCATCCTCAACACATTTCAATACCAATGTGATCACTATTCAAGATTTGCTTAATCTTGCTACTTCAACACTTACACCAATGGAACTTTTCCATACACCACCAACATCACCACATCCACTATTGGAAACTTTTGAAAACCTATCACCTAAACCATCAAGCCCTCCATCATTGTCACTTTTTAACACCATTGCCGAAATGGAAACCCAACAACAACCAACATTTCAACCAAATGAGTCATTGGATGATGCACCTCATCCACCGTCATTGCTTGAGAGTTTGGCCTACCGTTATGCTAAATCCTCAATTTTTCCAAATGATCAAGGTCATACACACATACAATCATTTGTGTTTCAACCCATTCACAAAAACCTTCATGATAACCATTTACAAATAACCAAGCCTACACCATTTTGTTCAAACAACAACCACCACAACAACAATAATCTTCCACCAAGACCAACAACAACCACCACCCAAAACCATTGTTGTTTCACCCTATCCAATAAAATGAGGTTTATCCTAAACCACATTGTGGAACGTCTCAAGTTTAGAGTCTCCAAAATGAAACAAAACCGTTTCTTTTGGAAAATGTTGCTCATTAAAACCAACAAACCAAGTTTAGAGTACCAACACCACCTCAAGTTTAGAGTCTCCAAAATGAAACAAAACCGTTTCTTTTGGAAAATGTTTCCCATTTAAACCAACAAACCAAAACCCGTGTCACCCTCTCAACCTTCAAAATAAAGCCCGCTACAACCCTCAACACACATTTTCATCCTTAAACAACCTTAGCCTTGTAGCTTTCTTTTGGAAAATGTTTCTCATTAAGGAAAATGATGATTTCCTTGTAGCTTTTTATGCTCTTAGTTTATTTTTAGTTTTTCTTTATTTTTAAAAGTAGGATGTTGTCATCCAAATTTCTTGTCTTTTTAAGAGTCAAACTTTTACATGAAATGAATTTCATTCTACTACAAGGTTTTCTTTGTTTGTTGACCATTTAGGTATGATGTGTGAACTATACCTTGTTATGGTACCATACATAAATCTTGTGCTTTATAAACTAACCTCTCTTTTTGTAGGTTCATTATCCATGTTTTTCTTCCTTGATACTCCATTTAGGGGAGTAATATTCAAGGGGGAGCATGAGTGTTGTACTATTTCACTTCACAACTCTTAGTTGTGTTTAAACATGAAATACTTTCATGACTTTTCTTGTGCAACAACTAACCTTTTTCTTGTAGGTTCAAAATCCATGTCTCCTCTCTTGGCACTCCATTTAGGGGGAGTATCGTCCAAGGGGGAGCAAGTCTTAATTCCGCTTCGCTACTCTTCTTTTTGTTTCGACAAAAAGGGGGAGAATTTATATAAACTTGTGCTTATCAACCTCATATTTGCAAAAACATTTTTTTTGGTGCTTATCATCTCATCTTTGCAAAAACAAGTTTTTATACTAACTTTATAAGACCTAACACTAAAACTAGTGACTTACTTATAAATAAAGTTTATGTTTTGTCATCAACAAAAAGGGGGAGATCGTTAATACAAATATCGCCTAAAAACGTTATTTATATTTTACGATCTTTGCTAAGTTTTGTTAATGACAAAGTATGAAGTTTAGCTATAAGTAAATCATCACTTTAAGTGTTTAAGTCTTGTTTAACTAAGGTTAACATTTTCTTTTAAACAAAATATTGTGTTTATTTCTTGAACTAAAATGAGTCTTGTCACATCATATTTATTTCTTTATATAGTAAGGTCACATCACATTTAGGGCAAGTTTTGTCATGATGCATTTATGGAAAGAAATGTGTTTGACTAACTTTGTTGTTGCTTGCAAGCTTTGTATTTGACTTGTTTTTAAGTGATGTGACATTGTTTGGTTGCTAGGAGTTATGAGACAAGACCTTGTTTGGTTTGAAGAGTTATTGCAAAACCAACTGCAGCCCTGGCGGTACCCTGGGGGTACACGGGCGGAACCCTTTTGAAGGGTCCGCCTGATCCGCCAGACCCGCAGTGTTGTTTGCTATAAATACCAAGCCATAACTTGATTTTTGGCTAACCCTTTTAGGACATATATTCACATACTCTCTCAACTAACTCAGTAACCTTTTGATTTGTGATTCTCTTATGTAGCAAGGGACTTCACAAGATCATTCAAGAAGTTACAAGGTTCAACTCTAAAGTTGCAAGTCTTGGTAGCTTGGTCATGTATAAGCTTTGATAGTTTATACTTCATGTGTGTCATGTATATAGATGTAAGTGGTTAGTATTTTAGGCCTCAAAATACATAGTGTGTCGGGAGTTGTTGTACCCTTGTAAAAGAACTAACGGGAGTGGTTGTACCCTTGGAAAAGAACTCGACATCTAGCTTTGTGTCGGTAAAAGTGTAAGCGACGTACGGGAGTGGTTGAACCCATGTAAAAGAACTCGACATCTAGCTTAGTGTCGGTAAAAGTGTAAGCAACGAATGGGAGTGGTTGTACCCTTGTAAAAGAACTCGACATCTAGCTTAGTGTCGGTAAAAGTGTAAGCGACGTTGTAAAGGTTTTCTCCGCCGGTGAAAGGAGCTTGTTGATTAGTGCTTATAACTCTCGAGTTGGAAACTCGGGGCGTGGATGTAGGGCAAGGAAAAAGAGTCCTTGTAGCCGAACCACGATAAACAATCGTGTTGTGGTTTGATCGTTTCTTTCTTTATCTTTGCTTATTACATGTTGTCTTTTAGTTATAATTGCTAATCACATATAAAGCTTTCCAAAAGAATTAAAACAAGTAAAGTTGTACTTATATCTTGAAACAAATGTAAAGTTTTTCAAAGAACTAAAACAAGCAAAGTTAGGATCATCACAAGTAAAGCTTTTCAATGTATGAAACAAGTAAAGTTAGAATTGTTATTCACATGAAAAGCTTTTCAAAGAATCAAACATATAAAGTTGTGTTTATATCTTTAAGCAAATGTAAAGTTTCTAAAAGGATATTTAAGCTAAATATGAATCGAAAAAGCGGTAAACTATTCAACCCCCCTTCTAGTTTTCCACAATATAGAAACACATTTCGATGGACCGGGTGTGGTGCATTTTTGATACATTTAGGAAAAATTGATTTTTTTTTTTCAAAAATTAACACTACATCGAAAAAATCCATAGGGGTCCCGAGCACCTGTGGGAACCCCGGTTCCGTCCCTGGAAACCAATGATCTTACCGGTTAGCACTAGGCTATTTGTTGGTGGTTAACTTAATCTATTTATCTCATTATGATTATGAGTTAGGAGCAAATGACAAGAAAACTTAAAATGAGAAAGATAAGAAGTAAGTATAATCACATTCAAGATGCAACGACTTGAATTAGATGTATTTCTGTTCATTTAGATGCATTCTAATGTATTTTCTAGCTCAAAATTAGATGCATATACATATATGAGACGTATTTCATTAAATTAGGTAAATCATATGTATTTTCCGTCCTAAAAGAGCAAGGCTTGGATCAAGTGGTTAACACCCTTGCCTCTAGAGACAGAGGTCAAGGGTTCGATCCTCACCCTTTGCAACCGGAAGCAGCCTCTCCACCTTAGGTAGGGGTAAGGCTATCTACATCTCAACCTCCCCCATACACTGTGGAAGATAGTATTGGGACCCATAACCCGTGGAAGACGGTATTGGGAGTTACTTTACTTTATATGTATTTTCCGTCCTCTACATGCCCAAAATGTGGTTCTAATGCTACTTCAAATTCACTTTCCAAATGATAGGCGATGCATCTAAATGAATAAAGATGCATCTAATTTAAATCGATGTATCTCTGATGTGTGGTTATAGTTACTTCTCATTCTTCTCATTTTAAGTTTTCTTCTCACCGGATCCCTACCCTTATTATTTGAAGGTTTATTAATTATCATTTTCAGAGTAATATGTTTTAGCTAAAATGTGACATGTGAGATGATACTACAGGGTTTAGGCTATAAAATAATGACGTACTTTTGAGTTTTGTCCTTGTATTGCGATGGTACTTCAAGTATTACTATGTCTCACTAAATGTTATCAAGTTCAATTCCAGTGTGCACATTTTGGGGGTGTTTGGGAACCAGAATTGCTTAGTGTGTTTTGGTATGACAAATAAGATAAATTGGCATTGCTTATCCAAAACTGTTTTGAATAAGCTTTTGAAGTTACTTATTAGTTATTCCAAACATCTTAATTAAGTAAGCAGATAAGTGGTTTCAATAAGCAATTCAAAATCCCCTACTAGTAGTTGCAAGCTGCAACAAATTATTTTTGGCTATCTGATTATTTGAGCGTCATGTTATACATGAGGGTCCTTTATTTAATCATATTTTTGCCAAACACTCGAAAAACTTATCCAACACCATCTCGTACTACCTGTTTTGTTAGAACTGATCATTTGATTATGAATTTATGACGAATCCATATCAGTCATTCTTAAAATGCAATGTCTGTGCAGTACATAAGTCATAAACATAATCTCTTAACTTACGTACATTCTTGCTGTAGGTAATGGAATGGATGGATAAGAGGGAAATCAACTTTTCAAACACTGACTTTGCAGTGCGTTTGGACTTAATATCAAAGGTCCATGGGGTCGCTGCAGCTGAAGCTTACTTCAACAGTCTGTCACCGCACTTACAAAACCGCAACACTTATGGAGCTCTTTTAAACACTTACTGTTAAACTAAAAATGACAGATAAAGCATTAGCGCTCTTTAAGGATATCGAAGCTAAAAACTACACAACCTCTTTGGCGTTTAACAACATAATGACTATATATAGGGTTAGACCAGCCCGAGAAAATCCCTCCAATAGTGGAAGAAATGAAGAAACGAAAAATCCATTTAAGAACTTTTAGTTATAACATATGGATGCAAGCTTATTCAATTTTAGGGGACATAGATTGAGATGGAACGAGAGATTAAATTTTGAAATTATTTTAATAAGCTATATAGCATTGATTTTAAAACTTATTTTTTCAAAATATCTGATAAAAATGTTCGATACATCATACACAGACGGTCGAATGAGAAGTTTTGAAATACGAATATTTCATACGCATTGGGCTTCGGTCCAAAGAGATTTGTTATACATAGATAATGTTGTATTTAGTTCATTTCTAATCTAATTGTGTTTATTCATCTTCTAATTTAATAGTAAGTACTAAGTTATTCAACTATGAACACAAAATGGAATACCATGTATGCGCATAAAACCTTGATATGTCATATCTCCAAACTGGGATACGTCGTACGCATATGGTAGATCAATACGCCGTATCCCATCCTGCATTCTTCCAAACAAGAATTGGGATCCACCAAAACAAAGGATTTTCATTATCAAGGTACATAGCAATTTGTAGACCCTCTTCCAAATATTTCACATTGAGCCTTTTAAAAATAGCATATATTTTTCATGACACTACGAGCGGCACTCCTGAAGTACGCTCGCGATTGGGATCCATGAGCATGGCACAACCCGGACAAACTAGGGCACATACGAGCATTGCACAACCTGGACAAACTAGGGCACATACGAACGGCACTCCTGAAGTACGCTCGCGAACCGGACCCCGGTCCGAAAATCCGCCTACGTCCGTAAATATCGATTAAGCTGCGGATCCTTGTCCGACAAGGGTCCCACTATGGCCACTACAACAATATGCGAAATATTATAAAACCCTAATATTTCCACCACCTATAAAAGGAAAACCCAATTCACACTTTCGAGGTATGAGTTTCTCACTCATCCCAATACTCTTACATTCCTCTAACAACATGAGTACTTACTCTCACGCCGGAGCTTAATCATGGGGTCCGTCCCCACGGTAAGGCTAACGGTGTGCTTTTATTTGTGCAGGAACTTGTTCCTCTACTTGAATTAGTTCATAAACCACACAACGGACAATCCATCAAGATCAGCCCAACCCGGTCTTAACCCGGTCACACTTTTTGCACTAACAAGTTGGCGCCATCTGTGGGACCCAGTGCACAACTGCGTTCTAAAAAATACTCACTATGAGCCAGCAAGCAAACACCAACATGTCCGCACCCACGTCCGCCGTGCGGAATACGGGCGTGAAGGATAAGGAAACAGTATTGGGAGGCAATGGTGTACCTACTCCTAGCGCAGACCTCCGAGGTTATTGTGAAAGGAACTACGACCAAATTATGCCAATTATGATCGAGAAATATCGTCAAAAACAAAAACAACAAAAGCTCGACGAAGTAAAAGCTCATCTCTTCGAGGAAGAATCACAACAATCTGAGTCCAGGACGCCCCACCAGAAGAAAGACCTAAGGAGAAAGATTGAAGCTAAGCGTCGACAAAGTGCATTCGCGAGCCCTAACTCGCAAAGCCACGGATCGAGGTCTCTTAGGGGGAGGGGTCCACCAGTATCCAATATATGCATTTGCCAAAGATAGTACTTTACCATTACAACATACTGAATACGTGACAATATGCATGCCAAAAGCAGCTGACTCAAAAAATATGTAGCAGACCCACAACTTTAAACTTGTACAAATGCAGACAACATGTATTGATTTGAACTGCATAACCAAACATCCTGTATGTATTGCTTGTACATCTAAAGATATGTCACCACATCATAAGCCTTCTGATATGCAGCCAAATACTTGCAGACCCATCCTAAGCCTTAATAGATTCCAAACAAACGAAATAGCACTCACCAAAAATGACATTTTTTGAATCATACATCCATAGCCGCCAATCAGTCGCTTTATATTTATTCGATCTTCGCACTGTCCACTCATAACCCTTTAGTGAATGTATTGAACGATTTGATTAGTACTAGAAAGTCTTATGCCAAACACCCAAACACTCCTTCATGCCAAATGAAGTACCAGGTCGTTCAAAAAAACCACTTGCAGACACACTTTAATGAACTTAGGCAAAGCACAGTAGACCATATTCCCATTTTTAACCCGCATCAGCACAGATCAGTAGACACAACCATATCAGCATAGATAAAAAAACATTCGGTAGACGCAAAATTACAAGATATTGATTACACAAAATTGTAGCTAACATATATTCTCTTCTTATTTTTTTTAGTGATATGCATATGCTTTAATTTTAGCCTTCAATTTATATTAATGTTTTGCTATATTTCATTTTATAATGAATTAATAGATCTAACGTTATCTAATTTGCGATTATACTATACAATCTCTTCTATTTTGTTTTTTTAAGATTTTTTGTTTTTGTTCAAAAAAAAAAGCCAGAATTTTTTGTTTATCTGTTTCATCTCATAATTTGAAAATGATTTCAAATATTTACCAAACAAAATAATTCATTTGGTTTTAAATTTTGAAAAAGAAAATTTAAAATTGTAACTAGTAACTTATTTTTCTTATATATACCGCACATTCAAGATACTAATCAAAACAATCATTTTTATTAATAATTATGTTTTGCTCAGCGTTTTGATTCATTCACCTTGTTAATTCATTCAGCATTAAGCTATATTTATTTTTCAAACATCACATTTTTCATAAATCAACTCCAATTCTTCATTTATAGATCTTGTCACATTCTAACTTTTCCGAGGTCCCTACAACTTTGCCTCTTTAATTATCAAACATGTTTAACTTTCTCTAATCTTTTATTTTCTATTTAAACTTTTGTAAATACAAAATTTTCACTAATATTACTAAAAATTTTACTTTCTAGAATTTATTCTCTTCAATTTTATATTATACTTTGTATTATGTGTGTGGTATTTCAGAGTATATCTAAACAATGATCAATTCCTTATTACCTTTTCCGATCAACTAAATTTTAGCTTTTTACATATAATTGTAATACTTTTATACATTGACTTTCCTTTTAATTGGTACATATCTTTGTTATCTTTATTTTGATCATGGTTAAATTTTTGTGTTTCTCCAAATTTCTTTAAAAATGACTTACTAAACAAAATATATTTGATTTTGTATTAGTCACAGGAAAAATGTAGACCTTTATTATTAACTTTTTCGGTCATAAGAAATTTTACAATACATCATAAAATCACTCACAAACAACACAAAATACAAGAAACCATCATCATATTCTTCTCATCACATCTACCACCACCATTTGCCACATCTACTAATATCATCATTCAAATATGTGGTGACCGGCTCTGTGACTACCACCATTCGCTACCTTCACCACTTATACAACCACCATATTAGTTAGCGGAAGTGGAGGTGATCGAGGTGGCTGATGGTGGAGAATAATGGTGGTGGAGGTAGCAAGTTGTGGTGGAGGTAGTGAGTGGTGGTAGACACAAATCCGGCCACCAGAAACTTTGTGATGGCTGTGAGTGATTTTATGGTGATAGGTATAGATATTTTGCGTGGATTTAGGTATTTTATGGTAGTTGTAAATGATTTTATGGTGAGTGATGTAGGTAGTGAGAAGAAGAAGAAGAAGATGATGATGATGGTTAGAGGAGGTGACGATAAGAAGAAGATGAAAATGAATAAAAGAGTTTTTTTGGAGTGATTTTATCAAGATGAATGTGTTTGACTTTTAGTAGATAACAAAGATAACCCAAAAAATTACAACGTTAGTCTCGATGTATTGCATCTAACATTTACCAACAGAAAAAAAATTATCGCTAAAAGTTTTTGACAGAAATTTTTAATGTAAAAACTGACAAACCACAAGAATATATTTTGCAGTTTACTTTTAAAAATTAGGAAATGAACTACTAATAGAAAATATATTTATAGCCCACATTGGCAAATAACAAAGTTTAAGGGGCAAATTGTAAAGACAACACCTAACCATTTCTTAGTACGAGATATTTTGGGAAGATCACACTTCCTTAAACCCTTGTCACAAAACCCTTTAAACCCCACCAGCAACCAACAATGATTCTCCGTTGCCGGACCCAAAAAACACCCTTACCTCAAACCACATCACTCCTCACAAAACTGTTTTCCACGGCGGTAGAAGAATCAAACGTGGCGGCGCCGCCAGCTAAACCAAATGAGAAACGCCTCTACAGAAGGCTGTCGGCGTTAGGGGCAACGGGTGAGACAGTGGCGCAGACAATGAATGAGTATATAAGAGATGGTAATTTTGTTAAGAAAGTTGAGATGGAGAGGTGTGTTAGGGCGTTGAGAAAGTATGGCAAGTATCATCATGCGCTTGAGGTATAATTTCCTTTTTTTTATTCTTGTGTGTCGAATAATTGATGCGGGTTTTGTTCGAGTGTTTAAATGTAACTTTGTGTATTGTTCTAGACTGAATTTTATTATGGATTTTTCTAACTTGTGCCCTAGGGGCACAAGTTAAACGCACTAAAAGACACAAGGACCCCCAGACTGGAATCCATAGAAAAGTCCCATGTCCTTTTCTGTAGGGTCCTCGTGTCTTTTAGTGTGTTAGAAAAACCCTTTTATTATATAGAAATGTACACGGATGAGTGCGAGTCTTTGACTTAGATGTACGCGTACCTAGTGAGGAAACCAACAGGGACAGAACCGGAACCAAATATGACCGGGTTCACAAATATTTTGGAACCGTAATATAGAAACACATTTCGATGGACCGGGTGCATTTTAGATACATTTAGGAAAAATTGATGTTTTTTTTTTTCAAAAATTTTCACTACATCGAAAAAATCCATAGGGGTCCTGGGCACACGTGGAACCCCCTGGTTCCGTCCCTGGAAACCAATGACCTTACCGGTTAGGACTAGGCCATTTGGTGGTGGTTAACTTAAACGATTTATTTAATTATGATTATGAGTTAGGATCAAATGACAAGAAAACTGAAAATGAGAAAGATAAGAAGTAAGTATAATCACATTCGAGATGCAACGACTTGAATTAGATGTATCTATGTTCATTTAGATGCATTCTAATGTATTTTCTAGCTCAAAATTAGATGCATATACATATGTTAGACGTATTTCATCAAATTAGGTAAATGAAATGTATTTTCCGTCCTAAAAGAGCAAGGCTTGGATCAAGTGGTTAACACCATTGCCTCTGGAGACAGAGGTCAAGGGTTCGATCCTCACCCCTTGCAACCGGAAGCAGCCTCTCTACCTTAGGTAAGGATAAGGCTATCTACATCTCAACCTCCCCCATACACCGTGGAAGATGGTATTGGGACCCATAACCCGTGGAAGATGGTATTGGGTTTCCATCCTCTACATGCCCAAAATGTGGTTCTAATGCTACTTTGCATCTTTTTCACTTCAAATTCACTTTCGAAATGATAGGCGATGCATCTAATTTAAATCGATGTATCTCTTATGTGTGGTTATAGTTACTTCTCATTCTTCTCATTTTAAGTTTTCTTTCTCACCGGATCCCTACCCTTATTATTTGAAGGTTAATTAATTATCATTTTCAGAGTAATATATTTTAGCTAAAATGTGACATGTGAGCGATTCTACAGGGTTTAGGCTATAAAATAATGACGTACTTGAGTTTTGTCATTGTATTGCCTCGGTACTTCAAGTATTACTTTGTCTCACTAAATGTTATCACGTTCAATTCCAGTGTGCACATTTTGGGGGTGTTTGGGAATCAGAATTGCTTAGTGTGTTTTGGTATGAAATAAGATAAATTGGCATTGCTTATCCAAAACTGTTTTGAATAAGCTTTTGAAGTTACTTATTAGTTATTCCAAACATCTTAATTCAGTAAGCAGATAAGTGGTTTCAATAAGCAAGTTGCAACAAAACTTATTTTTAGCTATCTGATTGTTTGAGGGTCCTTATATTTAATCATATTTTTGCCAAACACTCGAATAACTTATCCAACACTATCTCGTGCTACCTATTTTGTTAGAACTGATCATTTGATTATGATGAATCCATATCAGTCATTCTCAAAATGCAATGTCTGTGCAGTACATAAAGTCATAAACATAATCTCTTAACGTATATACATTCTTGCTGCAGGTAATGGAATGGATGGATAAGAGGGAAATCAACTTTTCAAACACTGACTTTGCAGTGCGTTTGGACTTAATATCAAAGGTCCATGGGGTCGCTGCAGCTGAAGCTTACTTCAACAATCTGTCACCGCACTTACAAAACCGCAACACTTATGGAGCTCTTTTAAACACTTACTGTAAACTAAAAATGACAGATAAAGCGTTAGCGCTCTTTAAGGATATCGAAGCTAAAAACTACACAACCTCTTTGGCGTTTAACAACATAATGACTCTATATATAGGGTTAGACCAGCCCGAGAAAATCCCTCCAATAGTGGAAGAAATGAAGAAACGAAAAATCTATTTAAGTACTTTTACTTATAACATATGGATGCAAGCTTATTCGATTTTAGGGGATATAGAAGGAGTAGAACGGGTTTTTGAGGAAATAACGAGGGATGAAAAGGAAGCGTGTAATTGGACTACTTATAGTAACCTGGCTGCAGCTTATGTTAAGGCAGGTCTTAATGAAAAAGCTGAGTCTGCTCTTAGACTGCTTGAAAAGGAGATGGGACGTCCTTCACGCGATGCGTACCATTTTCTTATCACATTTTACTCTTCACTTCATAATCAAGAGGAAGTTCGCCGTTTATGCAATGTATTAAAATCTTCATTCGAGACGACTAGTAACATGAGTTATCGAATTATCCTTCAAGCTTATGGTAAGGTGAATGACTTAGATGAGATGAAAAAGTGTTTTGAAGAATGGGAATCAGTTTGTTTGTACTATGATACGCGCATAGCTAATGTTGTTGTAAGTGGTTATTTAAGGCATGGTATGGTTGAAGAAGCAGAATTAGTTTTTCAAGGAGCGGTCAAACGGTCAAAGGGACCATTTGTTCAAATGTTGGTGTTATTTATGAAGCATTACCTCGCGACTGAGCAAATAGATATGGCTTATAAATGTTTGGAAACGGCTGCGGCACAAGCTGAAGCCAGTAACTGGTACCCACACATTGATGGCATTTTAGCGTTCATGAATTATTTCCAGAAAAAGCAAGATGTAGACGGTGTCGAGAAACTGTACACGATCTTGAAGAAACTAAAGTGTGTTGATGATAAGGTGTATGAGCTGTTACTCCAGACTTACATGGCTGCTAGTAAGACAGATACCGATATGCGTCATAGGATTGAAAGAGATGGCATCAGTGTAACCCCTGAACTCGAAGACATGCTTAAAATAGTTTGCTCCGAGTAGACTGAAGAGTTGGTAGATTCTTTAAGGAACAGTGGGAGCATGCAAAACGTGTTCAGAAAGTTAACTTCAAGTGGTCATAACTTTTGGTTAGGTCGGAACTATGACAGTAATAAAAAGACTATGAAGATATTTTTTAGCAACCAGTGATTGACCTATCAGTGTTTAGAAATTTTGGTTGATTTTTATTTCATCTTCCTAAGTTAATTCATATCAAGGAATTCTGATTTTCACGTGTTTATCCAGGTATTTTTTGTTATTAATAGTATAATCTTGAGTTTTTGGGCGATCTGCCTAAAATAGAGCCCCCTTGGCCCCTTTGCAACTTTTCAATTAGTTATTCATGTGCTTATACACTGTCTTTGCGTTATTGATCACCTATTTTTTTAGCCACTAGAAATAACGGAAGGCAGCCCTTATTGGATGACGAACCATACATTTTATTTGAATTAGTTACTAATTATGTTTGGCATTTTAGTTTATGAATTACCTCCTTTCATTTGTATCTACAAGTTAGGAGAGAAGAGATGATAACAGAGAAAATAAGTATGGAGCTTAAGGCTCGTATTTTGATTGTAATCTCCATCTCTTCTCTCATTTTATATCTTTCGGTAGAAGGTATACATATCCTGCCATCGATAGCTCAACAAAATTCTAAATTAGGTCAAGTTAATCAGTTAGAAAAAGATCGAGGTCCCCCGGTTTTAGCTAAATCTAATGGGCTATTCAAACCCTTGCTTGGCCGACTTATACCTAGTCCAGCTCCATCCCCGGTTCACGATGAAGCCCAAAAGATGATTTCACCGGTTCCATCTCCAAACATGAACGAAGGTGAATCCGTCCTTGGTCCCGTTTCTCCGTCAAATTTAGGGCCATCTAGCCCCGATTCTTCTCCAGTCCCATGGCCTGTTAATTATGAGGACTCACCCTCCTCCTCACCTGGCCCAACCCCGACTCAAGCATCAGCGTCAGCCCCCGCTCCCTTTTTTGATCATGACGTTGCTTTAGCCATCGAGGCCCGTATCAAACAAAGTCAAAGTGATTCACAGTTAGCAATGGACGAGGCCAAGAAGCTTTTGAAAGATCCGAAAATTGCTTCTTCAGAAACAGGCAAATGTTTAAGTAAATGCGTAGATAAATACGGGGCCAGCCTGAACGAACTGAACCGGGCCATAACAGATCTTGGGGTTCGTGATGTAACAATGCTTTCTGATGATTTTGGTGCTGTGGAGGCCGACATCTCAGCTTGTCAAGCATGTTTCACAGAGAACATTGGAGAGGATTCACCGTTGAAGGCGTTAGAAGAGGCTACATCGAAGGCTGCGCGTGAATGTTTAACTGTTATGGATTATGCCGCATAAGTCTAAATTTTGTTTTATGCATAGTAGATAGTCTGTAAATTGATACGTAGGTTATGTGTATGTAGTATTGACAGAAAGAAACTTTAGCAATAACTAGTTTCTTGATTCTAATTCTTTCCTGAAAATTAGATTTTCGAAAACCATAATAATCTCATGATTCTAGTTCTGATTATAGCGTTGTATGAAACTCTTTTAGTAAACCATGGTCAATTTGATTGTTGCCTAACATGTGTAGTAATACAGTTCTGGAGATTTGGAATCTAAACGCTAGACTAGATTTAAAATAACATTTTCTTATGAATTTATCTCAGAAATGAGGTACGTTTTGCTCATCTCTATCTCTATCCTACATTGCCGAGGAATTTGGGTGTAAATGAGTTGATATATTGTCAAGTTTGAGCTCTGAATCAAGCTTCTGTTTTCATGGTAGAACTCGATTGATCAACAAATACTTTCAGGCTCAGCTAGATCTTATACTTGTCAGTTATCATATACAACACCGATGTAAAATGGCGAAAGCCCAATAACGCTTACGAGCATAATGAACCAACTATTATGATACATTGATACTCCACTATGTCATGGGTTTCCTCAGCTGGATTACACCCATACCGAGAGAGCAATCGATTTTCCACCTTAATTTGTCAAAATAGGCCAACTTTCATACTTACTCGATTAGACATATCAACTCCACAGTCAGCACACGCATACTTGAGGAATTCTATATGGTTTAAAAGGTATTTTAGAATCTCACAGAGGTCCACGAGTCGGGTCCATAAGTTCCAAATACGAGCCAGGTCCATATGATCTTTCATACTTGCAAACTCTTGCTTTCTCAGGTTCTTCCATCATAATGAAAGATGCAGAGTGGCTCTCTAAACTTTCATCACTCAGATACCTAAGCCTCATTTCCTTAGACCTCGTTGTGTTTAATACTCTTAATACGTGATCACCCGTCTCCCTTCCATTGTTGAACTACATCTGGTGAACTGTCATCTTCCAAAACTTCCTGCTGATGCGTTTCTTCCGTTCACCACTATCTCAAAGCCTCTTTCAGTTCTTAATATCTCCTATACGCTTGGTTATTGAACTTCAGTGGAACCCTTACTAATTTCTACATCTCCCACAACTTGAGTACATTTCAAGAAGCTTTTTGTGAAATCAAGTCACATATATACATTTAGGCTCCTTAATTATTCCTATTTATGTCATGCCCCATTTATACAAATCTATTCTATTTTGAGCGACCCGTATGAATTAATTAAACCATTTTCGTGCACCATGTACCTATTTAAGTTCTTTTAGATGCACGAAACCTTGAAATTATCATGTTGCTAGTAAACCAGATTACTTAATGCAAGACTACTTTTTTTTTCCTTCTCATAACTCTTGGGTCAACATTGAGGCGCATAGCTCATAGAGTAGTAGACATTGCAATAAAACGGCCCCATTCTTCAAAATAAGTAGACATTTTACTGGGTCAATCTAAACATTGTCTTTCACATATTGTCCTTGAATAGAGGTAATCTGAGCCAATTAGCAATGTCTAATATGAGAGTAACAAACACTATGTTAGAAAGTTTGATGTATGTATGTAGTTACTAAATATATAAAAAGTCTTCAAAATAAATACATGACACAATAAATAAAATTAAAATCATCTAATTTGTTCAAAATTTAGACTAGAAAATACTTGAAACGGACATATGAAATGAGAACCACAATAAATAAAAAGCCCAACCCAATTCCAAATATGGGTTGTTAATTCTTACACGCAAAACCCAAAACAAAATTACAAAAACTGAAAAACCAATCTTCTATAATTATCTTCTCCCTCAATCCACACACCAACAACCACCACACTCCGTCGTTGCTAAATGGCTCAATCAGCAGCATGTGTTCCGTCACTAAGATTCAATTCACTCGTAACTAAAAACCCTAGTTTCATTTCTGAACCTACCTTTGCCCCTCTTCGTTCAAGGTAGATTTTTAAATTACATATTGTTTGTGTTCTTGTAGTTATTATGTTAAATTTGAGCTGAAATAATTTATGGGTTTCAATAAAGTATTGATTTTTTTTTTTTTTTTTTTCCTGATAAGAAGGATGCTTATTTCAAATTGTTTATGACAAATACTGTATTAAGCAGAAAAATAAGCAATTCCAAACACCCTTTAGTTGAATTTGTTCAGTGCTTATCATGAGCATAGTTATGTTAGGTTAAATGCTAAAACTTTATGATGATTAGTAATTTCATGTGTGTTTGTTTGGTTGTTAGATTGGAACTAAAAGAATTTGGATTCATTATTTAGGAGGTGTTTGTTTCGTCTTATATAGCGGGCTTATGGCTTATTTGGTTTTCGGCTTATATTTCATAAACTCAATTTTTGTGGCTTATTTTGAAACGTTTCGGCTTATATAAGCTTATTATGTCTTAATAAGCTCATATAAGCTGAAAACTAAGTGAGCTAATGAAACATAAGCCCAAAACCAAATAAGCCATAAGCAGGCTATATAAGCTGAAACAAACAACCCCAAGAAGCGCTTTAAGTTAAAGGTTATTTTTCTAATAAGCCGAAAAGTTATAAACTGGAAAAAGTGATAGGCCGAAAACCACATAAGCCATAAGCCGAAACAAACACCTTTAAGGAGGTACTCAACTTTTTCTTTTACCTCGATAAAGGTATCAAAGCTAAAATTTGTGGTTGTGTTTTGACTTTTTTATAAGAGTTTACCAGTCATAATATTAGCAGCTGAAATTGTTAAGTAATGTGATATACTAACATGTTTGTGTATTTAAAAAGTTATTGTTGTTGAAATTATGACTGGGTTAACTCTTTCTTAAAAAAAAAAGCAGAAAACAAGTTCCAAACAAGATATTTTCTGAAATTTCTTTTAGAGAACGTGAATTTAGAGTTATCCAATTTTCAAAAGTTTCTCTCGGAGAAAGAAAAGTTACTCCGTTCTCAAGTAAACATGAGAAAGCAAAATAGGAAAACTTTTCCACAACTAAACACACCCTTGGTTTGCACAAGTTTTAAACTTTGATACCTTTAATTAAGAAAAAAAGTTTGTGTGAGTTATGACTAGACTAGAGTACCTTTTTATGCTATTAGGCCTTATTGATGTTGTTTTTGAACAGATTTGATGGAAGTGAATAGGAAATGGTCGAATTCTTTTCATTAAAAAGCATATTTTTATGCATTAAAGCATGAATTTGTGTCCTTTTTGGTCATTTTCTAACTCGTAAACTAAACACTTATATGTAAAGTTTCATCTTTGAAACCATTTCATGTTGTTTTACAAAATGAAAGCTGTAACAAAATGAGTCAAACGGGACACGTAAATTTAACATTTTTGTATAAAAAATGTAATTTCTGACTGTCGGTTCTTTGTAACAAAACGACCTAACCAGAACGCATAGCCATCTTTTAGTGACTCAAGTGTACGAGACAAGTATAGCGACTAAAGTATAATGTTATAACATACTAATGATCCCTAATTTCATGAGAGTTTATTTTGTGAAAACTGAAAAGTGTGTAGAGTGTGGTCAAGTTTGACGGAAATATATAGTCGAGGTTTTGGATTGATTACAAGATACACTACGCGATTAATTTTAGATGAACATAAGTATAAATGAGTTTTACTGGATGCAGGAAAGTAAGTAAATTGAGAAGTAACGAGAAGGCTATCCGTACGTCTTCCGTGAAAGCTGTTTATTCCAATGATTACACGACGCTTGACAAGAATTCAAAGCCCGGGATATGGTCCATTAGGTAGTTTTAGTTTCATATTTGTAGGCTGCTTAGCTCTAGTAACCGTAGACTAATTCTTTAATGTGTAGGGAGGATGTGCAAGTTCCATCATCCCCTTACTTCCCGACATATGCACAAGGTCAAGGTCCACCTCCAATGATGCAAGAACGGTTTCAGAGTGTTATCAGTCAACTTTTTCAATATGTGAGTTTTTGTGTCACTTTTGGCCTATGAACTTTGTTCGTCTTTCCGGATATTATTTTAACTGCCATTTTGTTGTATGTATAGAGAATTATACGTTGTGGTGGAGCGGTTGATGATGATATGGCAAACATTATAGTTGCTCAGCTTTTATATCTTGATGCTGTTGATCCTACCAAGGTTTGATACAGATTCACACCTGTTTAAAGTTATTTTACATGGTCTAGTGACTCTAGTCTGTGTTTCGTATTAATTTTCATGTTTATTGATAAAGTGACTAAACATGGGTTTGAATATTGCTGACAGGATATTGTGATGTATGTGAATTCTCCTGGTGGTTCAGTTACTGCTGGTAATAAGCCCACTTTCACTTCTTTATGCCTTTATTTTTTTGCTGTTTATTACTATTTAGTTTTATTTTTTGCGACAGTTTTTATAAAATTATTAACTTTACACGTACCTTATTTTCTATAGGTATGGCCATATTTGACACTATGAAGCATATCCGCCCTGATGTTTCCACTGTATGTGTGGGACTTGCTGCTAGGTAATAGATTCATTGCTGTTGTTTTTCGTAAATTGGTGCACTTGAGCTCAATCGTACTGATTCCATCAGTACTTAGTGATTGTTAACTTGTGTTAACGAGTATTTACTAATCTCGTGTGTTTACTTAACTGGTAGCTCATAGGGTAAATAATGGTTTAATTTTCTAACTTTGGGTCAATTTAAGGTTTAACAACTTTTTTTGACAATGTTTTTATCGGTAACTTGGTTTTACCATCTGATTAAACCACTTGACTTGTTTGACCATTTGATTTAACTCCTTAAGTCTAATGACCATTTGATTATAACATTTAACTAAATTAGTCACTGCTCGGGTAGGTTCATGTACGGAAATATTAATAACCGTGCTCACAGGGAATGTATCATGTATTCATTTATACCAATTGGTGGCAGAACCGGGACTAAAAGATATTTAGTAAACAAATTTTTTTAAGTGTAGTATAAGGAAAATCACAATTTCAATTAAAACGATTGCGTTTAATATAAATTAAGCTTACTCATCACATATTAATGGACCTATAGAAAAACGATTTCTTTTGGAGCGGTGCATTTAGAAAAGTTCGAGGTTTTTTTCAATATTAGCACTGCGAAATAAAATTTCATCCCCCTAGTTCCACCCTTGTCACCAACCCAAACCCGACCCAAAGGCGACGGGTACCTGAACTTGAAAATGACAGATATCGTGGCTAGGGCTATTAACCAAGTCGGTAAAATAGGATACCCGCCAGTCACTGCGCGAGGATGAATATCTAATGTTCTCGCTATTCGAACCGACCCGACTCATAATACACCAAGTGTTTCTTTTAGCTCTTTAGTTGTTATTCCAACTGTAATATGTAAAATTAGCATGTGGCTCTTCAAATAAGTTTTTTGGGTTAGTAATATCAACGTTGTTCAAAATAGTTATTTTATCATTGAAAGTTAAAGGTTTAAATAAATGGTCATTTGAAGTTAAGTGTTTTAATCACACGAATAAAATATGTTTCTCTAATTAAACAAATTTATAAAGTTAAGGATAAAAATGTTGCTAAAAAAGGTTAAGTGGTTAAACCATAAGTTGACTCAAAGTTAAAGGATTAAACCATTATTTACCCTAGTTTATACTACATCATTGTTATTGCTTTATCACCTATCTTGTTAATTAATATGCTTTTACCAAATTATTTAACAGTATGGGAGCTTTCCTGCTTGGTGCCGGCACGAAAGGTAAATTAATCTACTTAGCTTGTGTTTCATATGATTGATCCTTGAGTAAATTATACGGATGGTTCCTCTAATTGTCAGATTTCACATTTTTCTTAATTTTTGAAATTTACAATGATATTCTCCGTTATGTTCATAGTCGAACAATTGTCTGTGACTGCAAAACTTAACCCCCATTCATAATTTATTTGTATATAATCATTTTGTTCATTTCATTGGCTCACCCAAATTTTCATCCCGATACTCTCAATCCACTATCACCCGCACACACAAATGTGTCATGCGTGTGGGAGAGAGTGGATTAAGGGGGTGTTGGGAGAGAGTTGAAGAGAGTCAATGATATGGGTCAAATGGTAACTTACAGAAAATTGACAGATGGTGGTTATCTTTAACAGTGCCAGGCCACTTGTGCACGACTTTGTGGATGATAGGGACTATCAGTGTAGTTTACTTTTGTTTCTTATAAAGTAGATTGTTTACTTACTATGATATTATCTTCATAAATGTAGGAAAAAGATACAGTATTCCAAATTCAAGAATAATGATTCATCAACCTCTTGGTGGGGCACAGGGTGGTCAAACTGATCTTGATATTCAGGTGCGTCTTGGTGGGTATTAAGCTTGTTGTCACTGTAAAGATAGTATATTTACTTTCTATTTGAAACACTATTGTAGTTTATGTTAAAAAAAACCACTAAATATTTGACGTGATAATAATATTATGGTTACTGATGACAATTTTTTTGCTGTAGGCTAATGAAATGTTGCATCACAAAGCGAATTTGAATGGATATTTAGCATACCACACTGGTCAAAGCCTAGATCGAATCAACCAAGACACTGATCGCGATTATTTCATGAGCGCCAAGGAAGCGAAAGAATACGGGCTCATAGATGGTGTTATTATGAATCCTCTTAAAGCTCTACAACCTCTGCCTGCTGCCTAGTAAGCATCGGTTATCTTTATTAGACGTGTAAACCGACATTAACTATTTGTTGCAAATGTGATCATAATGTTGTGCCAAGTTGGATTTGATGCTGAATTAAGCACACCATATGATAGCCTTCTTTGTTATTGTAGTTTGTCCCGATTAGAACTCTTTTTACATGCTGAGACACTAGTGTAATATTTTTTCTCGACTACATAATGTTGTTTTATTGATCTTGTTTTTATATACAGTATATTTACACTTGCTTGTGTGTGTTCCTATCTTTTGGATTCATGAAACCCATCTTTTTGTTTAGTCTTTATGTGAAGATAACTGATTCAAACATGTCGAACTATATGATTCATCTGTCCATGTATAATTGTTTCCTCGATGTTTGTCTAAGGAGCTTTTGTACTGCTGAATAATGAATTGTACAAATATAGACGTGCCTCCATAGTTTTTCCAAAACTTAAGTATAATTAGGAATATTCTACTATTGAACCGTTTAAGTGACTAGATATGAACAAACTGTGAAGACAGTGAGAGCCCTTGATTACTTGTGCCCTGAAATATCTGTACTGTCGTTATTCAAATAATAGCCGCTATTGGCTGCGGTCTATTCCTTGAACTCCTTTAGGGATAGCACTATAGCAGACAAATGAACGTTAGCCGTCTGTTGACTTATCTCACCAATCTGAATAAGGAAATGTTAAATATCCCATAATAGCTCCAAAACTAGTGAATGTGATGTGTTAACCAGACTTTTCAATCATTTATTAATTACTTGTACTAATAGTTTAGCCATGGTGAATTGTCTCTTAATGACGATTATTATTATCTACAAGATATTGGTACTTCATAGTCCAATCACCACATATTAACTCACAAACCAACCACCATTGGTGGCTCTACAAGTTAGTATGGTTCTAACCCCCACTCGTGCATATGTGATGACAAATTGTCTTGGGTCTACTACACTCAGATATGTACGGCACACATTAAACACTCTTTTGAACACGCCACCACCATCTTTCGGAAAAGAGGGTATATGACCATATGCCATGAATCGTATGGATAAGTAGGACCATGATGTCGAACTCCATTGCTATATATGAAACGTTTAGCACAATTTTAGTTAAATTTACATGTAAGAATGTTTGGATGTTTTAGATTTGACATGTAGCTGGAAAGGAATCTCAAAATGCTAGTGCTAACAAATCAACAAAACCAAAAATGTTTGTGTCTGCCCACCTTGTGGCAAATTAGATTCTAGCACAAAAGCCAAAACCTTTTTTTAGTGCAAGAAAAGGTACATAGTTCCAAATGGTAATACATGTATTCCCACTTATGCTATCATCTCACACCACACACTTTAACCTCGTGATCCATGTGAGCATTCTTTTAAATTATCTTAACACGAACATCTGGGAACCAACAATAATCCACTAAATTACATGATTATCTTCACTAAGTGCCTTTGGTTTAGGGGATTCATGTGTTTTAGCAAATTGAGGGAATTGAATAACTAGCTGTAACGAACTTCGGTAGATTATATTTAGATATGTTTCAGGTTGTCATAATCACATAACCAACGGGTAGATTAGGCGTTTTA
Source organism: Artemisia argyi (assembly GCA_030686995.1). NCBI lineage: Eukaryota > Viridiplantae > Streptophyta > Magnoliopsida > Asterales > Asteraceae > Artemisia > Artemisia argyi. The sequence continues at coordinate 28,915,879 of CM060682.1, read as the reverse complement.
TAACCAAGTGGCCGGGGGTACAAATTTCATATAGGACAAAGGAGTGGAGTAGGTGGCTAGGCGCGAGTGTGACATATTTAGGTGATATAAAGATTTACATATAAGTGACTTCTAAATAATCAGATGAGAATAATAATCGAATAACTCGCATCGGATAACTAGATAATCACTTTTAAAATGTAATGCCAAACACCCAAAAAGGAGAAAATGCATTTCAGCATATTATTACTAGCTAACTTAACTATGAACAACTCTGAATATAATTACACAATTTACTACCATTAAGAAGGTTGAACAAGCACTCGCTCCTCAAAAAAATTGCTTCTCATGAAACTTTTGAATGTTGAGGACGACATGGGCAACTCTTCAAGTTCATCATAGAAGTCATTTTCTTCCGTTTTGAGTGATGAAAAGTTCATTAGATCCGGATACATGAGCGGCTCTTCATAAAAATATGTATTTTCAAGGTTTATCGTTAAATGAGTTTCCTCTTCTGGCGTCTGAATGTAGCGAAAGTCATCATTTTCAAGTGTAACAACGGGTGGTTTTTCTTCTTCATACTCTTGATCAGGTTCCACGACTGCTTTTACTTCTTCATACTCTTGATCAGGTTCAACGGGTTTTTCTTCTTCATCCTCTTGATCGGGTTCAGGGGTCGTACTAATTTCGGATTTTGAATCATTTTTGCTTTGTTTGGTGTTAATAGGATTTGGATGATTATGAGTAGAAGTGTATGTTATGATAAGCATGGATGAATCTGTCCTACATATCTCCACTTGTTTTTTGGCTGTACAACTTTTTGATGTGCTACATTTGTAGTATCCCCTGAAAATTATTGAAAATAAACATCAAAATAACAACTTTGTGATTGTGAGCAATAATTGATTTTTTTTTCAAGGTGGTGGATGGCAAAAGCCAAAAGGACCTACACCTTTAAGTCTTTAACCACTTATATGAAAACTTGTATTTAGTGGTGCTACAATTAACCCAATACCCTTGGCTTTTTTCACTAATAGGCACAAACTATGATTGGGATTGATTTGAGACATAGATATATAGCTAGAACAGGAAAGAAAAATCAGAAAAATCAAGAATATATCACAGTTTTATGATTGTTTCATGCTAAAAGTAGTTCCTAAAATAGTAGTTCATCTAAGATATTTAAGTTGATTAGGTAAAAAAAATTCTAACAAAAAACTAAATGATCTGTAATTAAATGAATCATAGAAAATAATGTTTGAATTGGTTTTGGTAGTTTGAAGTTGTGGTAATACTGTGTCAAGTATTTAACAAAATTTATTGTTTAATGACATAAAAGGTACAAAAACAGTTTTGTTGTACTTTTCTCCAAACCATATTTTCGATCAATAATGATGTCTATTGTAGACACATAAATACATAATCATGTTCAAAACTCAATCCCAAACACCCCCTAAGTTTATAGAATTTCCTAAAAAGAAACCTTGATTAACTAAAAAAAAAAACAAATAAATGACATAGATATCAAAATCAAGAACCTTGGATGAGGAGATCCTTTAATGGGTTTTTGACCATATTTTCTCCAAGACCAAGAATCACAAGAAGGGTGGTTTTGATCACTCTTCTTTTTCCCTTCATTTTCTTCAAGTTTCACTTTTACTACAATCTTCTCACCCACCTTCCTACCTTGCATAAAAGAACCACAAAAAAAAGATTAGTACTCTTAGCCTTTCAAATGCATGTAAGAAATATTTTGGCCTAGTGATATAAGACTTGTATCAAAACTGTCTCAATAACCAAGTTACTGTGAATTCAAGTTATAGCTAGTTTGTTATTAGAAAAAGTTAGTAGCAAAATGGAAAGGAATAAAGAAACCATGATCATGATGAAGAGTGTACTTGCCTTTTCTTTGAAGCTTGAAAATCATCCATTTTGATCTAGTTTATGATGAGAAAACTTAGAGAGTGTTTTGTTGTTAAATGAGTTAGAAATGGAAGTAGTAAGAGGAAGGAAGCATTAAAGAGAGAGCCAATTGATTAAGAAGTAGAGAAAGGGAAATAAAGCAATAGGTGACAAGATCCACAACATACATGCACTTAACCACTTTCATCCATGTGCATTTACTTTAATACCCTTGTTCCAATGGATAGACTTTTATATCCAAAATTAATAAACTATGCAAGTGGCCCATTATATCCTATTAATTTTTGTTTAGGAGTAGGTGGGTGAGTTCAAATCATCTAACTAACCCTTTTCTTTGGTACTTAATTAGAAAAAAATGTCAGAGATTATTATTTGTTAATTACATAAAATGAAGGTATATCGCAACGCATGACACACGCTATAGAGAGACGTTTTAATATTACGGATAATGTTTATGATAGCAAAGTCGATATTGACAAGAGTGGTTCTATTTTAGACCCGGTCGGCTAAAAACTCAAATTATGAGAAAAGATTTATGTAAACGTAAAATAATTTCTTTAAACGTAAGTTATAGTCATTTAACATTGTCAGTTATCAATATTCAAAGATATTATCTTTTGAGTATGTCGAATCATCGTACATACTCTCACGGTTTGATGCAAGTGTATTGCTATGTCGTTAAATTTTTCGATATGAAGATCCCAAATGTTTTTATAAGTCCTAACATTAGTAGATTTCTAGTACAAACAAATGAGTAAATGTGCTTCGACCCATGCTCTGAATTACAGCAATGTTATCTTCATGCAAGGTCGTTGGGGAGCTTTTAATTACTTGGCAACTACTTTTATTAATGAAAACAAACTATATAAATATCTAAAAGTAAATGCCAGAGAAAAAGTTGTCATTTCTATTTATAAGAGTAACAATCATTTTTCTAAACTTAAAGTAAGTTTCAAAGTATTATAAATGTGTTCTTTTCTCATAAGTGTGTTCGTTTGTCTTGTAAAAGTATAAGTTGTTACACATAAAATATTCCCCCATGTTGCATATCTATAACAACAAACTATCTCACAATATATATACATCATAAATAAATCTCACACGTTTTAAAAAAGACTTGAACCCTTAATCGTTTCGTTAAGGAGCTTTTCACACAACTTAAAATACGAATGAAACACAAACGCGCGGTTTGGTAATTTATTGTAGTCATTAGTTTATCTCACAGAACACTCTAATGAAAGAACGAAAGATTGTAATTCTTTAACCTTTTGAAAAGAAAACAATACATAAATATAGTTGAGATAGGAGGTAGGTTGATCAAATGCATTATGATTATGATTCATAACAGACTTGACTAACTCAGAAAGAAGGGATTTGCTGCTAAACCAATCAATCGATTTGATAGATCAATTTTATGAATTACGATTATCAGCCAAATGCTTTTTATCAATTCAATCATCGACATATTATATCTACGATGATGGTTTGATATACTTATACAGTTTCCTGATCACTTTAATCATCAACAAAAATACTTATTTTCATGTTCGATAAATATAACTGAACGTAAAAAGTGTCTATGCAGGGGCGGACCCAAAGAGGTTCAGGTAGATTCACAGAACCTCATGGATTTTTGCCCCGTAGTGTAAAATTCAGAAAAAGTCTTAATTTTTTCAAAATAAACCCTCTCCCTAAATTTTGTGTCATATGTTTTATCTAGTATGCTATTGTATTATCGTAAAAAGATTTGTGAACCTGATCACTTAGTCGAGGCTTTGATTTTCAGCAATGCCTTAATAAGTCAATTTTGTATATGTATGATGCCTTTAGATAGATGTAATTGACTTTTATTAATGGATTAGAAATTGATGCAACTAGACAACTATGTAACAACATATAAAATATTCCCTAAATGCAACTAATGTTTGTTTTAGTAACAAGAATCTTTGGTCTAAAAACAAGTAGAAGATGAGGATAAACCCGATATTAATTTAATGTGTTTGTTAAAACGGCAATTATCTTTAAACAAATAAGTTATATTAGTAATCAAGTTTATCTATAGCGTGAGTTGTAGTATCGTTAAGATAATGGTTACAATGATTGTTCAATTTTCATGGATGGATTAAGTACTTTGTTTATTCCAAAACAAATGAACCTTGGCTAATAGCCTAAAATGATCATAATACAATAAATAACATACTAGTTATAATACATGTGCACGCACAGAGTTTTTAAAATTTTTTTTTGATTATATATTATTATTAATTAAGAAATAAATCACTTAAACATATTTCAAATGGTTTTACTTTGTGGACTAAAAATAAAAAATCACATTTACATATGTTATAATATACTTATTATTTTAGCAGAATGCTTTTTGATTAAAAATAATATTTTATTATTCAAGCAAAATCACATGACGATACTCGACTTGCATAAGATGTTAGTGATATATACTTTTAGTTTTGGTAACCCGTGATATCAATTTACGATGTGTTTTGTAATTGTCATATTTCTTTTACTTATATTTTCGTTAAAATATATAGCATATTTAGATAGCTTTAAAGATTGATTCATTTACTTGATTATGAATAACCATCATACCATGTTTACCAATGTATTTTTTTGTTTGAAAAATTGTATTTTCATAAGTTTGTGCTATTTAATCATACAATTACAAAATTAACATAGATGCTTATACTATAGCTTCTTTATTACATAAAAAAAAAAAAAAAAAAAAAAAAAAAAAAAGGATGTAATGGTAGAATACGTTTATGTATAAGGTATAAGAATAATGTTTCTATGAGACCGAACTATATAAGGAAATTATTATTACTTGCATAAATAAATTATAAATGCATGGAAAAAACGGCAAAGAGTACATTCGCAAGTTTTTAAGATTGTTTGAATCCTTACCGACCTTTCACTTTAGTGCAACTTTCTTCACAATTAGCCTAAATCATCAAGGTAAAAGACACTCATATTTTAGACCGTAGGTTGACACCCAGAATGTTATTAATGACAACAAACACCTACTAAGTTTCATTAACTCATTCAAAAACATCTGCTAAGAATTCCTATCATAAAATTCCTCATAGAGGCACTAAAACACATCTTTGGTACATTAAAATACATTCATGTATTATCTAAATTAGCAACACAACTTAATTATACATTCATACCTTAAGCAGGAGTAGATACTCCTTCCACGACAATCATGTGTTGATACTTAATCCACCTCTAAAAAACGCACATAACAAATTGCTTTGCATTTTAGTGTGTGCGATAGGATTATAAAACTGCAAACACCACTAACATGTTGCATTATAGTGATGATAACAACAAAGTTAGTCCTAACATCAAATAAGAAAACTTCATATTAGAACTAAAAGGGTGTTTAGTTATGCCTATTGAATGTGCTTATTGGCTTATTCAATAATATAACACAATAAAATTATGATAAAGCTTTAAGCTTTTTTGAAAAGCTTAATAAAAAACCCCCTGAACTCACAACTAATTCTATCATAGCTTATTATGTTTATAGTAAAAATATAAATATTAGGTATAGAAGCTTTCAATAAAACATTAAAAAAAAAAGTTACTAAAAGTTGGTGTGTGTAAAAAAAAGTTAAACCATAAAAAAAGTTACTAAAAACTATCAGCCAGATAAGGCATAAGTCAAAGTTCTGTTGAAGTCTCTTTCGGATTCTATTCAGAAGCAAAAAGAGGTTAATACATAAATCATAAGTATAGAAGAATGGTTGTATCTCACATCCGTGACTACCAACTCAATAACATTATCGCAGTATAGTAACGTAATAATCTGATTAAAAACTATATATACTTGCTTAATAATTCTCATGTACATACTTTTAATTCTTTTACAAAAACCAATTATTAAGTTTTTTTTTTTTTTTTTTTTTTTTTTTTTTTTTTTTTTAAAAATTTTTTTTTAATGAAACATCACGTCAATGAATAAATTTTGGTTATCACCTACGTAGTTTTTCTTTTTTTGATTTAGGAGGTGATTGTTATCAAATAAGAATTGTGATGCTTGCATTTTTTTTTAATTTAAGGAGAACACCTTCATTAAACAATGACTATCTAACCCATTTTTTTTTTTTTTTTTTTTTTAAATAATAATTAGCTTTGTATAACGTTTTTAACTGACAGACATGTTGAGGTTGAAATTGATGTTGTTGTTTAACTTTAACTATTGATATCATGTTGTACAAAATGTGCGAGTTTAGTAGCACATAATGAGCGTTAATAAAGTTAAATTATGCTCCATAAAGTTTCTAAAATGTTTTTATGGATATCCATATATAAATTTCAAATAACAATTTTATGAGTCGTTGTTATAAGTTGAATCACATATATTTATTTTTATATCACACTAACTCGTGCTTACCATTTGATATTTATATTCCCGCTATTAATAATTTAGCCGTATTTAATATTCAAACCCGTGTACGCATAAATTAAACTTTTAAATAAAATAATATGAGTCCTTATTTAAAAAAAATATTTTAGAAAAGTCTAAAACTAACATTAGTTTAAAAAATATTTAACGTGTATTAAAACTAATTCACATATTTATTAAATTTTATAATTTTAATGATGAAAGTCTAAAAACTAATACTAACCATGTAATTTTAAACAAAGTTAATATTATAAAGTATAGGGGGTATGAAGTGTAGGGTTATTTGTTTTTTTTTTCTTTCTAAAGTTATTAAAAAACATGGAAACTTGTAATTTTACACTTAGCTCCATATAATTTATTTAAAATTCAAACACCAAAGTTTTACTAATTACTTCATCTTTTTTTAAGTTTTTGTTTTCATAAATTTGACACATATATTTTTATGCATTTTTTTTTCTTAACCAAATTTCTTCACTAAATTGATTAAGTATGACCAATATCAATTTAATTTTGACTTTTTATTGACCAATCATATTGCTCGATTTCGCCTACGTGGCAAAATCGAGCTCTCCTATTGGTCTATTTTTTTTTAATAAGAAAGAATTTGCAGAAACACTCCGAAATGATGTAATTCTTTTATTATATAAAAAAATGTTAAAGGGGTAATATTCGCAAACGTGTAATATTTCATTTGCCATTCAATATAAGAAACCCGTCACCTTTTACCATACTATATATAGACAATTACTTTGCATCTGTAACAATTCGTCCCACCATATAAGTCGAGGAGTTCGAGTCTCGCATAACTCTAAGGTTATGATCTTTCAGGGTGCAACCTTACCGTTTGTGGTAACTTGCCCTTATTACATAAAACCTTAAGAATGACAAAACTGTGTTAGACACTGGTGCAAGGTATGTGATGATTCTGGATATCTTACTACAATCGTGTTGAGTTCATTTTTCGTATAAAGTATTTTGACCCTATATATGCTTGGGTTGCACGAAATCTCTATCGGGATAATTCTAGAAGAGAAACACTTTGTGTCTAGGTACCAGAGAACAAGAGAGGAATTGTATGCGTGTTTTTCGTATGTCTTAATGAGGCTAATTAAACTGTTTATCAAAAAAGATTCTAGATGACAATTATGCAATTGAAGTTGGTTGAAACCAAATTTCATAAATGTTTTTCCTTTAGTCATAATGGTTGAGACATAAGAGGGGAAAAACGGATAACTTACTTAGAGCACCAAATATAATTGTTTTTCCAACAGTCATAATTGTTTCTTCTTCTAGCAAGGGGCTCTGCCCCTTGACCCCTGCATTTTTGTCATGGTCGAAAACATATTCGCTCAACGAGTGTGTACTCCACACTTCCCTAACTCGTATCCAAACCGAATATGAAACCTCATTAGCCTCTAGTAAATTGTCATTACCTAAATGGCCGTCGATGACACTAAAATCACCAACAAACTGTTGACCGAAACTGTTTTCTTGTGCTCGATGGAGGCTGGTGGATGGAAATTGGTGCGTTTGTTGGAATTGGAGAGTAAACCCCCGTGGTAGGTCTCTTTCTGACGTTTATGATTTAACCAATCTCGTCAAGTAATGAAAACTCTTCGTGAAGGTTATTGTGACGGCTGGTTATGGCAACTAAACTCAAATAATTTATATTCGATCAAGAAGCTCTATGATATTATTGACTCTCGATTGTCCTTGGGTCATTGTGTGGGTCAAAAACACACTCATGAAACCCTCTTGTACCAAGGAAAGTCAACATATTTGTTTGAGGGCACTTTTGGATAGGCTAGCAGTTTTGACAAATATTGACACACGTGAAATCGACATTCCTATTGTTTTTTGTTCTTTATGCGAAGATGTTCCCGAATGTTTAGATCATATTTTAATTGCTTGTCCGAAGGTATATCTCATTTGGCACAAATGTTTAAGTTGGTGGGCGATTAAATTTCCTAATGGTGAAATGGATTTCACGAATGTGATAAGCGGGTCGTTATGTCAACATATCCCATCGCATCATCATAAAGTATTTCATGGCATTTGTTTCGTTACAATGTGGGTTGTTTGGATGTGGAGAAACAAAATGGCTCATTTTAAAGCAGATGATAAATTGGCATTGGTTGATGAAGACATTTCACGCTCATTCAGTCCAACACTCTTTTATGAATCTCCAACCGGTTCTCTAAAGGCCAATTCAATTTGAAAGCTAGGATCACAAATCCTTCTACTAGTCTTCATCCTATGGTAGATGGTGTAGATCAGCTTTTGTTGCCGTTGTTCTTTTATAGGCATTCTTTTTATACATTTTGGTTATGGTCTCCTTCTTAAGGCCCAAGGTGTTTGAATTGGTGTCTACTTTTTCGTTGGTGTACAAGTTAAGCACTCCAAGTTAAGCACTCCAAGTTATTGTGTATATTGAACTTTTTCGTTGGTTATTTGTCACTTTTTGTTATTGTGTATATTGAACTTTTATTTTATAAAAGGGTTTTTCTAACTTGTGACCTAGAGGTACAAGTTAAGCACTCCAAAAGCACACAATTGTCCATGAAAAAGTATACAGGAATCCACATAAAAGTACATATGTGGGTCCCTGTGTACTTTTGGTATACTTAACTTGTGCCCCTAGGGCACAAGTTAGAAAAACCCTTTATAAAATTATTGTTTTTAAAAAAGAAAAAGAGAAAAAGAAAAATAAATAGATAAATAAATAAGATGGCGAGTTTGTTGTTACATGAGCTAATACAAATATATACCATGAGTTAAAGTTAAACATGCAAGTATTTTTTGTGTGCCATTTGCCTTATTCACAACTAATCAAACAATGAAACTCATATTTTATGATGATAAAACAAATTCTTATTTAGTCCTTATACCCAATTTATAAATATTAGCATCATAGCATGGTTGGGTTTATTCTTTAATAATACATGATATATGGTAGATTGGATGCCTTGTGTAGTCGTCCTCCTCAAAGCCTTAAAATGTCTGTCATATGTCAACCAACTACCAAGTCGTGGATACCGCTCTAATGTTCATAAGTCATTGCTTAATCAAACATATAAATATAACACATTTCAACTTAACTTAGAATCATATTCTTGTTTTTTTCTTAGATCATATCATATAATCATATAATGGCTTCCATCACAGTAGCAAAGATTGATCAAATGAGTGAGAATATCTTCTTGAAATGTAGAGGGACACTGCAAATTTTTACGACGAATCTTCTAAGCCTTCTTCTTCCGCTCTCGTTTCTTCTTCTAGCACGCCTTTCAACAGCCGATTACTTAATGTCGTTGAATGATTATCCTGCAGAAGTTGAGCTTGAGGAACCGTCTATGGTCTTTTTTTCGTTACTTCTAAATGCTATTCCATTAAGTCCTCTCCATATTCTTGTTTCGCTTCTTTGTGTTGCTTCTCTTGTTCATAACTTGAATCATAGCCGAATCACTTTCCCAAGCTTTTTGGATTCTTTGGATACCGGGAAACCGAGGTTGTACATGGCATGGATTGTTCTTTGCACGTTACAGGTTCGTTTTGGTCTCAAAACTGAAAGATAGGAAAATGTAGCATAAAATGTTATTTGTCTTAAAAATTGTCCATTCAACATTACATAATTTACTTGTAAGTATTATTATTAAATCTTCCAAATTTCCTAGTGAGAGTTTCTTGTATCATATGTGTAGATAGTTACATATTTTAAATTGCATTTCTTTTAATTTACATGTGAGTTGTAACTTATTTCTAGTAAGATAAAAAGTACACATGCAAAACCTAAGATATTTCATTAAAATTTATGGTATAAGCCTAAAACTAAGATATCTTCTAATGGTCTCAGGTTTGTGTTGGTCTTGGGATTGAAGGAAGCATAGGGGCAGGAATTGATGGTTCGGGCTTTGGTCATGAGAGAAACTTCATATGTAGAATTGTATTTTTCTTAGGATTGCATGCAACAACAACATATTGGTGGAGGACTATTGTGAAGCCCGTGGTGGACGATACAATATTCGGTTTTGAGGTCGAGGAGAGGTGGATTGAGAGGGTGGTGATGGGTGCTAGTTTGGGTGGTTTATGGTGGTGGAGATTACGCGACGAGGTCGAGGCATTGGTGGTGGTAGTGGAAATGAAAAGAGAAATGGAAGTTGGTGTTGGTGTGGTTGACCTTATGGGTTGGTGGCTATATTATTTGGTTGTGACAATTGGTATGGTTAAGGTGCTCAAGTGTCTCATTTGGTTTGGTGTTGTTTTGCTATATAGGAAGGTAGAACAAGTAAGAGATGACAATGATGATGATTCACTTGGAGTTCAAGAAAAAGTCTAACTTCAATGTTCTACATTTTTTTTTTGTAAACATGATGTGTATGTTATATTCTTTGTTGAAACCGCTTACATGGATTATATCAACCACATAGAAAATTTCATTTGTTGTGTTCTTAATGTTAACATCTTTCTGTTGTTAGACAGTGACACATATGGTTCGTGATAGGATTTAAGCACATTTAGTACCACTAGGAATGTCAATGACTAAATGAACCACATAACGAAATTATAGTCGTTATTGTAATATGTTACTGTAGTTTATATTAGGACTTCTGTTAGAGTGTTAGACAGTGACACAGTGTGCTGTAATAAACCACCGCCTACTTGGCACCACTTTTACGCGTCAAGCCGTCAACCACCATTGCACCCCTTCATAAAGCATGTGTGAAGCAACAAAATCAAGAAGGTTCGGTGATGGAAACCACCGAATGAAAAAAGATGAAAGTAAACAACCTAATAAACTCAAATGGATCAGTTATGGTTACGTCTTTAGCAAAAACCATTGCTTATACAAGTAGCTTAATCATACATATCCAAATTATCAACACTAAATATGAGAATTCTTAATTTTAAACAGTATAATAACTACGCCAGACTCTTCAAATGGGAAGTTTGAGTGTATTGTGGCGCGCTCAACCTGGTAGGGGTTAGGCTTAGGCAGCAAAAGAATTGTACTAAAAAAATTCCATTTATTAGTTAGAAATTGCTACTCCTAACTTCTAAGGACTCAGCCAGATTTCACACATAGAAGCCCATAACTTATGATAAAAACCTATATTTAATCAAGGACTTTAAGAGGTTAAATCTCTAACTATGCTTATGTTTAAACTCTAACACGTGGAAAGCCGCCCAAAGAGTTATTTGTATGCATGAAACATAGAATATATTTCTGATCATATATGAGAATAGCTACTTATAAACATAAAACAAGATTTTTTTCGACGAAAAAGTGTATCGGGTCAACCCATCCCATACCCAAAAAGTTGCCCATTCGATGGTCAATGATATGGATAATGTTAAGGTAAAGAAAGGAAGTAAAGGTTACCTCACAGACAATATTTTTCCCATGTCAAGATCTCTAAAAGTACAACTCCAAGGATATAAAGGTCACTACTGTCTGTGAGCTTATGGGTCATTAAGTACTCTGGATCAAGGTAACCCTACAATAAGATATGAAGCTCATTAAAAGAATGATGTTGAGAAAAATACACAAGTGGTTGCATAAAGGTCGTCTTGACCCTCTACCAGAGATTACCCGCTTTGACCCATTACCCAACCTGCCCATATTTCTACTTCTTCTAGCTAGCTTCTGTCCTAAGTAACAGAAAGCAACAAGGTTGGTCGATACACCAAGGTCACTCAGCTAGCAAGTAAGATGGAAAAAGACTTACGGGTGTTCCTCTAAGAACCGGTTGATACATAGTTAGGACCAACTCCATAGTTCTCCAAAAGTGGTGCAAGCCTTGAGAGTCCATAATCAGCAACTTTGGCAGTGAGTTTGGAGTTGATGAAAATCTTGCTTGTTTTGATATCGCGGTGGAATATAGGTGGGTTGGGTTCGGCATGAAGATAAAAAATGCCTTTGGCTGAATGCAATGCTACAAGTAACCTCGTTCAGAAGCTCAAGGACTTAAACTGATTTAATTAAATCTGATTTCATGTGGTTTTGGAATCTAATTTTGGATTACATATTATAAGCAATTAAAGGAAGACAAGCTAAGGGGAACACTGGGTTATGAACATTTAGATGAGAAACTTCACATCTTAATCGAGGCTGATTTACCACCAACAGTTGTTGATCTAAGGCTGAGGCAAGCGCAGGAGATAATCGGAGAGCTTCTCGAACCAGTGGTATGTTAATTACCTTCACTCTTTAGTACTTACTACTACTAGTCGTCTAGTTGTAGCACTTAACTGTTGAAAAAGTCAAACTTCTGTCTGCTTCTGTGCTTCAGTGTAGGATAAATCAGCAAAATATTCCAAAACACCTAGAAATGTTTTGAAAATCTTTAGTCTGAAAAGTAGTCTACTTGACCTCAAAAATTCAAAAAACTTACTGTGAACCTCTTCATTATAAAGTAATCTTGGTGCACATTTTTTCTTATCCATGTCCTAGTTATTTATTCTTTTATTTGCAGGATGAGTCCGAAGATTATATCAAAAGACAATAACTACGAGAGCTAACTATTCTAAATTCAAATTTCAGAAATGAGAGTCCCGGCCCAAGTGGTAGTGTGTCACCATTCAACACAAGTGGCATGAAACGTCCAAAAACTGGGCGTGAACAAAAATAGGAATCCAGGAATTTAAACGAAAGTTGCCTAAAAAGTGTTAGGGTCAGCCCGACATATGCAAATTGACACAATAGTTATTTTATACGAGCATAGATTAAGGAATTTGGACAAAAAAGTGTTAGGGTCAGCCCGACATATGCAAAAAAAACTCTTTTTGGACTGAACCCATTTTGACCCGTTACCCAACCCGTCCATTTTGTTTCTCTAAGTCAAAGAAAATTCTTTTCTTTTGGTAATAAACTATATTTTCTTGCTTTTAAAGAAATCTTGCAGGTTTCTACTATATTGTCAAAGCAAGGATTCAGTGAGCTCGACGGGCTGCAACATAGAAGCCCGAGACCCATGGCTTCTACAGGTCTTAATGGGTAGAGTAGTTTTCCACAAGAGGTGTTTTATTTACACAACATTAAAACTTAATTTACTCTCATAATATTGATAGTACACTTGTAATAAATATACAACAGTTAAGGGGGGCCCCAAATGGGAATGGATTGGCAAGGAGCTCCAACTAGTCCTAGTTCATACACTGTGAAGCGAATCTTGCGGTTAGATATCTGTTTATTCTTTCTCTAACGTAAACTTTCAAGAAGATGCAATAGATATACATGTTTATTTGAAGGATTTATCACGTAATAGTCAAACATACCTTTTCATTTGTCACGTTTTAGTCAGTACACTTTGTTTTTTAATTCTGTAACATTAAGATTTATATTATCTGATTTTCATGTGGTTTTCGAATCTGATATTTGACTATGCATCTTATGCTATTTAAAGGAAGATAAGCGAAGAGGAAGATCTGGTTTAGTGAGCACTGAAATGAGCAACTTCACATCTTGATTGAGGCTGATTTACCACCAAGCGTTGTTGATTTAAGGCTTAGGCAAGCAGGGAAGATAATTTAAGAGTTGCTAAAACCAGTGGTATGTTACTTATAAATTACTGTCTTCACTCTTTTCTAGTTGCACCATTTGCTTTCAAATTAAAAAAAAAAAAAAAAAAAAAAAAAAAAAGTCAAACTTGCGACAACAGCAATTGTGCAGAATAAATGAATAATATTAGAACAACTATCTCATGTATACGGTGGTCATTTAGTATCCACTCTTTTGCAGTGGTTTTCAGCCAGCAATGGAAACTATTGAACTCTGGCATTGGTTTACAGTCGGATGTTAATTTACAAGCCTGCCTCTAATGATCATGGTTGGGCTGTGGAAGTACCGGGTCAAACGCACACTGACAGATCGGTAGTTTACTACGAAAAGTGAAATCCTGGGGGAGTTGTCCTGCTCATGCCAACCACCATCCCCTGGTTTGTTCATGTGCACTATGGAGACGACGCTGGTCCATTTAAACCAATCTACAAGGTAGCTCATGGTTTGGACTTTGGAGATCTCTAAAGTCCAAACCCCGTGAACATACAAACATCGACTTGACATAGGATGCAACTTGTACTTCGAAAAATATGTAATCTAAACAATCTTAGGGTCGCTACTGCTCGGATAATCCCATAACAAAAAAACATTTTCGTATAGACGAAGTATAACAGCTGGCACAACAAAAAACTCACGACGTTCTCCAAAAACTCATTTCTTGTTCACACACAAGCATTTACACATTCAAATGTTGCATATTCGATGACCGATAAGCTCATGTTTGTATTACAGATTATTCAAAATAGACTCCAAAGCAAAACAGGAGGAGAATGTAATGCAGCGAAGGACGCTAACAAGATTTCAACATGTAATGAACATCTAAAACGCTTGTTCATCATTAATTACACAAGCAATAAGACATCTATAAAGGACATTCCCCGTTCTCAATAAACCATCAAAGACAAGGAATTGAAGCAACACTATCTGTGGAATAATAGGAATCACATTAAACCTAATAATCATTAGCGTCTATATAATATATATATTGATTTCACTAATAATGCTACAAGTCACATACTGATAAATATGTAGCATAAACTGCAACTACAATATCATAAGATTCCATAAATGACACTAGTTAATATTAAAGCATTAAACAGCTACATAATATGCCCCTCCCTTAACATATCACTTCGTAAAACCACACCTTGAAGAGAAGGCCGTCATCATTTTGATCGATTATCGTTTCAATATATTTGTAAATCTGAGTGATCAAGTAGAAGTAGGGATTCCTTGTAACAATCGATGAAGAATGAGCCCCCTATTCCAGAAATCCCAAGATTCTTGATGTGTCGTGAGCGAGGCTCGTAAACGTCAAGTGTGTTAAACCATTTGAATGAGTTGTGTTCGCAGCAAACATCACGTGTGGTAATCTGTCTACACTCGCCTACATTTTCACATATAGGTTCACCACTCTTCGTAAACCCCAGTATTTTAGCTACCGGTGCGCCAATTGAGAATAGCTTTCTAAAAGACGAATCACGCTCCATCACAAAGTGCTCCCTCGGCCTTGACGATTCCATACACAACAAGAGACTCCCTTAGCTTAGAAAGGGACAGATGTTCGATAACCTCGTTTGTTAAGCTATGTGGAAGGTCTACCACTTTAAACTCCTTGGTAATCAAATCAAATGACACAACCATATGATTTGTGGTAGATTCACCATCATCATCAAAAGTCTTCTCATAAGCAGCCCAATAAATAAACCTATCTATAACAACTTGAGTTAAATTAAGTCTAATTGAATAACTAGGCAAATTACGAGCTGGAATCACATTCCAAACCCCCGAACTCAATGTAAAAACTTCAACATTCCAAGGCATGTTATCTACGTATAAAATCTTCACAACGGTAAGATCTCTAGAGACGGGACAGACCCCAAAACCAAAAACAAGCTGATTCTGAATGTAATCCCGAGTCATTGAGTAAAAACTAGGGAGAGCAATACCAAATGATTTTCCGATCGAAGGGTTCCAAATAACAACCATTCTTTTACTATAAACTCTATCTCTATGGAAACCATAGAAACACAGTAATCCATGACACGCACCAACAACCTTTAAAACAAGATATTGTTGAAGCAAAGGAGACATGACAAATGGAGCAAACTCCTCTTGTTGTTGTTGTACCTTAAAAGTTTCATTCTTATCATCGTCTACTAAACGAATGTACCTTAACTCATCCGGAGATTTTTTGTACCTTAGAATACGGCTATGTGGCTGCGTATGGCGGGCGCCGTAACCTTTGATAAACTCGGAGCTGTCGATGAAAGATTTCCAGGGTTTGGAAACTGACCTGAACTGAATCAAGGGCTTCACAGGAAGCCATTTAATGATTTCCATTTGGATTTCAAAAGGGATGTTGTCTGACATTTCAAAAAGCTTTCTTCTAGGGTTTATGTTGCTTTCAAGAGACTGAAATGAAATTGGGAAATTTGCGGTTGTTGTTTTTTATTGTTTGGGGCTATTTGAAATACACAGAAGAAAATATTGATTGGAGATCAAAGCTAAATGAATCACCTTCATCATCATAATGATCAAAGTCAAGCTTACGATATCAATAAAACTATTTCCTATCACTGACCTTGATTTTCTTCCTATAGTTTTGTAATTATGTAAATTGCTTAAACTTCTTGATATGTAGTTTTTTTATTGTCACTTTCACCTCGTTTCTACTATTGATGTAATATCAAGGTGGACATTATGTTGTCTCCTATATTTTGGAAATAATCGAAAAGGAACATGTATCTCAACTTTGTTTCAATTGTTTCCAACAATCTATTCTCGTCTACTAATTTTAGTGCAAATGCTAACATTCTAGCTGAAAAAACGACATAAATCAACTTGACAAACAGACTTACTTGAATAAATATGAAACGCAAAGACTAAATTTCAAATGACCGATTTTTGTAATCGAGAGTCCAATCCGAGTCCCTGGATGCGATCGGTCCACCGTCATCAGTGCATATAGATTCTGCACAAGGGTTGGTTTGAAGAACTGATGTTATTTTGGGCTCCAGAAATATAGGAGACTCTAACAATCCATCAGCATCCTTTTCTTCATCGGATGACAATCTACAGCAATCCAAATCATCCTTTTCAAAAGAACCACTAATGAGTCCATCCCTCCAAGATACACGTATATGTGACTGACACGTTCTCTGAAGTTGAATTAGAAATCCACGACGCGTGAATATCGGAGCTTTCTCTAAAATGGTTAGGGTTTGTAAGACCGGAAGGTGAGGATATATCTGATATCTCAAAACTTAACCTAGGTGGATCCCATGGCGATGAGTTGCCGTTGGGAGATAAGCTTTCATGTTGAAGAACATCGGTCACATGATCAAGTTCAGATTCAAACTGATGCTTCGGCTGAACGCCTTCTTTCAGCCAAGAAAAACTTGCATCCTTATCTAAGCTTGAATCCGAGTTTGGTGTTTGCATAATGTTCCCGCTGCTTAAAGAGTTTGCAGAAAATGGAGAGCATTCCCGGTTGAAATCAAATGATAATAGTCTCTCTTCTAGTGATATAACTGGTGTATCGTGAGGAGTGTCACCAGAAGTTGACGAAAATTTCTTTGTCTCTCTGTCTGAGGATGATTCTAGGAGTCCTTGAACCTCCGGAGTTCTAAACATACCACAAAGGGACCCATAGGGTGAAGAAGGTGAAGATTCGGCTATTTGACAAGATTGATGCAACCCGTTTGGGGAATCACCTTCCCCAACAACACTACTCTCCTCATCATCATTTACATACGATGGTGACAAATGCCAACTAATTGAAGCTTCAACAGGAAAAGGGATTATAGAGGGTCTAGATTTTGTAAAGACGTCTTGCCCACTTTTACCATTGCTATCGCAGAGAATATCGTCTTCAGGGATGTCAAGGGAGTTTTTAGGTCCTACTGAGAGAATTCCCCTAGCCTTGCATTTTCGCTTGTCAGTGACCCCAGAAATCACGTGACCAGCACCATAACAAGCAGAAGGTGCAGCTCCTGAAACATGCACAGAACGATACAGGCTGTATTGGATTTCGGGAGACACAGATGGCTCCACCGGAGGGGTTTTAGTGGTCGCACTGCTTGAACTTTCTGCAGTAGACTTGGCGGAATTGGCAGAACTTAGAGCAGACCCACATGGAACCTTGGTAATAGGAGTATGTTCTTCAACATTATTGGTGTTATTGACTATAAAACCAGGAAATGGGTAGACACCACCATGTTCACGCTGTAGTTTGAGTCGTGAGTCATCCAGTTTATTTTCAGACCCAGATGATGATTGCGCCATCCTACAAAAGGAAAAGGAATATTCATGGTTACTATCATTTCACAACCAAAAACGTGACACATGGCTTCAATTGTTTGTGCAGATCAATATCATAAGCTCGTTACAACAGTTGGTATCACAATAACCAGTCAGTATATTTTCGCACAATACTGAAACCAAGTTAGACCACTGTTGACATGATGCCAGTATCATATTGTATCATACTTATTCCATGCTTAAAGCAACACAAAGACCATGAGCACTGATGCACTCTAATACACAAAAAAATACTATACGTGTGTTGAATTGTCTTTAGAATGAGGGAGGAAGGAGGTATTTATACTTTGTGTGATTCTAAACAAGCGTATACAATTTACACTCTACTCCTCATTCCTTTGACAATGTTACAAACTAACCCCTAGACTTTACACAATATATAACTAATACAAATATAGTCTAATCTAGTCAATTGTTACATCATTTTTATCCGTAACAATCTCTCCCTTTGGAATAACTTGGTATCACAAAATTTTGCACATTTTTACAAGAGAAATACCGGTATCACAAAATTTTCACAAAAGCCCCACTGGAATACAATTAATTAAAAAAGTAGACACTACACATGTTCACTTTAATTAAGAAGGAAAAAAACTGTAAGATTCAAAATGTGGAATGGCAGACAGATCCGTTGACCACCTTCATTCATTTGTAACCCTAAATAATACAGTAAATCTCAGGTAACTTCAAATCTTTCATTTCTCAATCCGCTTTTTTATCCATTTCAAATCTTGTTGCACTATCACATTTTTTTAACTATTACTTATATTCATATTCAAATCAATCTCTGCTATATGCTTAACTGCTTCTTTTTAACCACTTTCAAAATGCACCTTTTTATTCCTAGTTCTTATTTCAGATTCATTAATCATTTTACTTTATTACCATCATCCGTTGATTCAACTGTTTTTTTTTTTTTTTTTTTCTTTCTGTTTGGGTCTTATTGCGGTTTGATAAAAGTAAGCAAATCCCCGAACGCTATTCCCTAAATTGCTGATTTTTAAGCAGAAAAAAATAAGCAATCTCAAATAGGCAAATGCGTCTGATGATAAACTAGAACGGAGCGCGGGTACCGTGTGATTATATTCTGCGTTATTTGGTTACACGTTTAGTTGTCTTCATGCTTTATAAGTAGAGATATTAGAGATGGTTGAGCCAAATAATTTTAGTTTGAACAACCAACCGCTTCCTATCAAATTAATTTTGAAATCTTTCCATAATAAGCAAGAAAAAAGTCTTAATTTTAAGCCTTTCTAATTATAGAATAGTCCCAAATGCATTATAATGTAGTATAGATAGAATGATCCAGTGTTTAAAGATTTGAAACATGCTAAGGAGTACAAGCGTTGTAGGATTTATAGCAGATATTTTTATGTCATGTGTTGTTAATGCTTTTAAGGGTTTATGAGTATGGAGGGGGAGATGTTTCGTCACGGTTATAATGTGTGTAATTTTGTGGGCGTGCTCTTTGTTTTGACAAAAGAATGGAATAAGTGTGATTAGATGTGGTTCTGTGATGTTAACGGTTGTATGACTTGGTTTAGGCAGTCTGAGTGGATTATATTGAGTAGGCAATGTGATGCAATTACTGTTAAGTTTTTAAACCAATGTTTCCACCTACTGTGTTCGCGGAAGTTTGTGATTGCTTATCATTTCTGCTTATAAGCAGATGCAGATAAGCAGCTTTTAGAATGAAATAAGTAGATAAAAAGATAACTAGACAACTTATTTGCATATATTAAGAATTTAATCTCCAATAAGTGTTACTATCTAATAAGCGGTTCCTAACATGCTTATTAAAAACTGCTTATTTTGCCCCAAAAGAAGCCAGCAGAAATATTTCGGATTATCTAAGCAGTCCAAACGACTTGTATGCTAAAAAAAAATAAGCAGATAAGCTGAAAAAATAAGCAATTGCAGACTCCTATGTAAGCTTTAGGTGTTTATGGGGGTAGCTGGAAAGACAATTCATCACACGTATAGTATTTTTTGTGTATTAGAGTGCATCAGTGCTCATGGTCTTTTAGGCTAGGGATTATAAATTCTTTAGTTATTAAAATATTAGTTATACCACTCAAAGTTTAGTTATTGATTATAAACATACTCAAAGTTTAGTTATTGAAATACACTAAAGCTATTTGTTTGTGTGATATACTAATGCATTTTCCAATATAAGGCAACACTCATACTCATATGCAATCTTCAATGTATAAATGAAACATGATACGAATTTAACAAAAGTCACTTTATTTGAGCTAAATACTTATTCAATGTTTTAAACATCAACAAGAACCACACACCCAAACGAATTGGCATGGTCTACAAACAATATCTGATTAGCCAATGAAATATGGAAAGAAAAGAGGTCTTATAAAATTATGAAGCGAGTGTTAGATATGATGAGTGTGTAAAAGGACACCATTCAAGTAGCATGTTTTCAAAAGAAGATATAAAGCAATTAAACACAATTCAAAACATATAGAGGTGACTCCTAAGATTGCATCACATGAATAACATTCTTGTATACATTCCTATGTAAGGTCATTATGTCATGATGCTTCAATTCAAAACCTTGAGATATATAAACGGATAAGTTATTCCGTATTCACGTTACCCGGATGTACGCAAGGGTATCCCCATGACCATACCGACCCTGGCACCCCCAAAGAAGAGTATGAAAACATCATCAATCATAACTGGCAAATAATCTAGACCCAAATGGGTTTACATGTTGAGTACCGCATAAACACAAGTCTTAACACCTCATGAGGGTCACTTTTCCATATATGTAAACGCAGCTAAACGTCTAGAATAAGTCCATATACTAATTAATGTTACTACTAATCAACAAAGAAAATTCACAAATTAGACGTAATAAATCGGCATATTAGTTTTTCATCAAGATGCAAAGTAATACTATTAAAAATGATAAAATTCTCAAAAATAACTACGTAATTAAGGCTTGTGACAATGGACTGCTTTGAAAATCGGTTGCATTCTCGACCGAATTGAAACAAAGAAACAATTCCAATTTGTTACCGTTTGATTATATAAATTTTAAAACATGGGTTTTGTTAAAATACCGATTTTTAGAACAATTTTTTAAGAAAAATTTGTAATATAAAAAAACATCATTTTAAACCCTGACTATATAAAAAAAACATATCCACCTGTAACAAAAAGTAAGCAGAGTATTATTCGATCTAAATGATTTATAAAAAAGAAAACGTACTTGATGATTGTTCGATCTATATATAGCAGTATGTGTGTGTGTTTTGTTTGTGAGTGAGAGGGATGTATGAATGAGTATTTAGGGCTAAGATTTAGCTTTTGGGTGTTCAGTGTTGTTGTGATTGTCCAAACTTTTTTATTTAGTTGTAAACGGTTTCATTTCGTATTGTTAATATTTACGTTTTATTAATAAAATTAAAGTTTATGTTAAAAAATGTTTTTTTTTAAAAGAAAAGAAAAAAAAAAAAAAATATATATATATGATACAATATGGGTCACCAATGTCACTAGCCTAAAAGTATAAATTACTAGTAGTACTTAAAATGAATATAATCCCCAAAATGTAGATATAATCCCTAGCGGTAGTTAAAGAATTAATCAAGTAGTAAAACTTACTTTATTTCTTTATTGATTGACTCCGGTTCAGGTGATAGTAGTAGATCCACGGAGGAAAGCTCAAGAAGGTTTTATTTTTGTTAAAAAGAAATCAAGTGCAAGTAGCCTTTTTCACTCATATTTTCTCGAGAACCAAAACGATTAACAACGCTGCTAATAAGTGTGATTTTACTATCAAAGTTTGCTAATTAAGTTATCGTATTTTACGTTTTTTTTTTTTCACTTAAGCCACTGAACTATTTTCATAGTTTTATAAAAAAATTCTATACTATTTCGTGTTATGTCATTCAACACATCACTTTTACCTCACTTTTATAAGTTACGTACCTTTTAAAAAATCTATCTTTTTATTAATTTTTCTTCTTTAAATCTTTGTTATATCTTCTCGTCCTCAAAAGGTAAGATTTTGCGTTTGAATTGTCTTATAGCTTGCTGTTTATATATATTTTGACCACACTTTTTAACTTTAACATCTAAATAAGAGTATTTGTTTGATAGTACAACGAGAGTAATGAACATTTTTCATAAAACAATGAGCTAAAAAGCCAAAAAGATAATACAATGACCAAAATGAATAAAAACTCTAGTAACTCTTTGTTTATTGCTTTGTTTAGATGATTTCGTAGGTGTGTGACTGGTACATTTACTTTTACTGAGACTTTAACCTCCTAAAAAAAGAGGTCTTTATCCGGTTTGAATCTGTGTGACGGTGAGTTCAAATCTCGTGATTAGTCGGTCAAAAAGTCAAAAACCATGGTTAACCAAAAAAGATGTTACTTTTAAAATTTACCAAAGATATCACTCTCCTTTACACACAAAATAGTAAAGAATGTTTCACAAATTTTGAAAATAAGGACAATCAAGTTATAAAAGAATTCGAACAAATCTTGTAAATAGTTTTTGTAAGCTACTCTAAATTTAATATAGGCAGGTCCAAAACCAAAACATTCACTTTATACATTCAAGCGCCACACTGGGCTTTAGCCCAAGATTAAGCCCATTAACACATTTTCTATGTATTAGAAATATTTGAGTCTTGACCAAAGCATAGTTAAATTTTCATAGACTAAAAAATGTACTTATTCACTGAAGAATAATGAAGTTGTTATGGATCATGACCTTGGGTATTGGCTTGGTAAATTTCTTGATCTTTAACTATATCATATCAGTCCTATAGTGTTGAATACCTCTAAGAGATACCAACATTAGTTGTAAGCACATATATTTTTAAATATAAATGTGACACATAAAATAAATCAAACAAGTTAAAAAATAACTAAATGAAATTGTTTAAACATCTTTTAACTTTGATCCAGGTAAAGTAGAGTTGTCACAGACGACATTTGAATCAGAATCGTCCTACGAAGGATTACCAAATAACTTGCAACACTATGATTCTTGAACCCAAAAGAAGACATGTATATATCCTGCATGAAAAACTACTGATCCATCATAATTTATCAGGTCATTTACTTTTACCTTTGCCCTTTCTACCCTTGTTGTTTCCTTTCCCTTTCTTTCTTTTCACTTCCTGAGAGTTGCAACCACACCTTGCATTTTTTACCACCACGTTCACCGGTGAAGCATCATCATGATTATCAGAACATGTTGCCTCAGAAGACGTCCCACAACCATCGTTAATTGAAGGATTTTGAGCACAAAGTGTAGGATTTTTTGGGAACAATTCAATCATAATCTCCTCTTTAGATTTCCTAAGGTCAACAAATATAGCACAAGGACCCTTGATTTTAGGACTCACATCTCCCGTACTCGCAATCAGGAGAGGATCCCCTATGCTTAAAAATGCTTCTGCAACCACTTCTGGATTCAAGTTCAATAACCTACCCTTCCTTCTTGACAAAAGATGAGACACAAACTTATGTGGAAGCATTTGAGCAATATTTCTACCACCAGACAACAAATCAAGTAGAACCTCAGAGTAATCTGATGACTGCAGACAACATAAAGACAACATTATAACTCCCTTTAATGCTAGTATTGGATGGTAGTAAGAGATATCAATCTTCGATCTTGAAATCCATGCTGCAGTATCGTCTTTATTGAAGAGAATTATTTTAACTATTCTAACAATAGATCATATGGTTTTACGATCTGGAAGTTTCTTTTTCGGCACGGATAATGATGTACTCACAGTAGAGTCAAAAGATGTAAGCCATCCAACAAGAGAAGATTTTGTAGTGAATATAATCTCTGAAGAGAGAGATGCAAAGAGAAGAAGACAGTCCAAGAGATACATAGTACTGTGAGGAGATATGCGGCTAGGACAATCACACGTAGGTCTAAAAGTGTCTTCCAGAACATTTTTTAGTTCGCGAGTAACATAATTATCTTTCTTGCCATTGTTCCAAACTTTCTCAAGAAATGACTTCAATATGGTATCTTTCTGAAAATAGCTTATAACCTTCTCAAAAAGTACTGAAGGCAGACTGCAACTGATACATATCATCATCATTCTCCCAATTGTCAGATTGGTGAGGGGTTTGATGCCCATATATTGAATAAAGATCTCACTAAGCAAGTTGACAGAAAGATCAGTATTTCTTAAAGAAATTAAGTCCTCGGATACTGAATTCCGCCAGTCCAATGGAAACACAAGATCAAAATAAGTTGTAGACACTTCTAGAAAATCTTTCAGCTTCTTTTTGGAAGGAGGAGTGAGGTTAAGAAGCTGACAGGCTAACAGAATCTTCGTGACCTCAAATATGCGAAGAAGAGATGTGCTTTGGTGAAAGGCCGACCCATTCGACTTTGACATATGAAGAATACGTTCAAGTGTTTCAAGTACCTTGATCCCAACAGAAAGTAGTTCCGACTTCCAATAAGACAAAATAGCACCCGCCAACTCCCCCGCCATCTATAGTTAGAAGCTTTCCATCCCTATGAACACCCTTTTGGCCACAGCTTTTTATCCAATCCGCATCCTTGTTGAGTAACAAGTAAACGGTGTTTTCTTTTACACACTGCATCCTCACACCGAAATATATAAAAGTGAAAATAATATAACCGTCGTGTTTCAATGGTTGATTGGGGGAAAGTTGAGAACACTCGAGAAAGATATTTGCAACATTCTCCTTCCACAAATTCCAATAAAAAATTAAATTTTTAGCAGAAACCCGGTCATGAAACATTATGTCTTCACATTGCTTAGATATATCAATTGGTAACTCATCCTCCCACTCATACTTAGAAGAATTTAGATGAAAATGAACATCCAAGATTTTCCTAATTGACAAAACTTTTCCTCTTAAACTCTTGTATTCTTGGGAAACATCCAAATCATTTTTCAATTCAGTCAAAGTACTTCGCTGATCAGAGAGAATGCTAAGCTCATTACAGACAAAATTATAGTAAATTTCTGAATCCATTTTTGCAAGAGACTTGACTCTATTACAAAGTTCTTCCTTCTCCACAAACCGCTTCAGTGGCCAACCTCTGTTTCCATTTCCCCATAACGAACTAATAAACACATGCCAAAGTAACAAATCCGTTGCATCCTTATAATGTCCAGCCTTCTCCAAAAGATCAGCCCCCTTTAGAATGTCACCCAATGACTGCGCCAGCTCAGCAGCTTCAAGAAAATGTCCCATTTCTTCTTCCAGTAACAAAAGGTCATCAAGGCAACCTAAGGACCTTAAAAATACACGTTTAGATTCCATAGTACAAAATGCTCTGACAAATTTCATCATGGTTCTAGGATCCTTTTGCTCACTATAATAAAGTGCACCACTTTCTAAGAATTCTTCAATTTGTTGTTTTTCTTTACATTGAACATCAACATGTTTTTTCCAGTATTTTATATGCTCGAACCCTTTATCAAAAAGCTTCTCTTTTTTGCAAACTGACAGACTGTTGGAACCCTTGGTGTAAGCTTCCGCTGCTTCACTATAACATCCTGATAGAGTGAAACATTCAGCAGCTGCATCAATCTTTCCACATGTGTCCAAATACAATTTTCCTACACAAACACAAGAGTTCAATTTAGGAGTGGCATGGACGAATTGGGTAATGATTCATTAGTATAGTTTTACCAAGAAAGGATTTCGAGTTTGAAGAAATTAAGGACTCTATTTTAATAAATTTCCTTCATTATTATAAACTAGATTTCATAGTCTTCTTTTTTCTTCTATAAATTGAACTTATTTAACCATTATAGGTGCGAGAAAGTATTGGATAACCCCACGTCCCCAAAATTCCAAATGCTGTATTTTTATTTAAGCTACTTGACTCGGTCAAGGTAAATTGCAACAAAAATCAAACCATTCATAAGTATGTGGTTTAACAACTGTAAAAAAGAAGTTACCAGCTCTTTCATACTCCCCTAAATCACAATAGCATGATGCGGCAGACTCGAGCTTCCCAATAGACTCAAAAATTCCGGCTGCTTCTCTAACATAACTCATAAAAGCTTCACGGTTTGTTCCCTGCATTTGATCAGCGGATGCTCTGAGACCAGAAGCTTTGGCTAGTTTTTCCCACATTGTGTCGCCAGCTCTCTCAAAACATAGAGTTGCCATCACAAAATTGTTCTCATAAAAAAACTGAAAACCATATGATCTTCATGTCAATTAAGAATACTAAACATAAGAAAATAAACCAGTAGTGGATCAAACACTAACCTTTTTGCCACGTTTCTGCCACTCCTGAGGGCTGCTAGCAACCCGCATAGCCTGAGCCACTGAATCATCAAGTTCTCTAACCTGAACTAGTCCCTTCACTTTCCAGTAATCAAACATGGGTTTAGAAAGCTCCTCTTTGTTCTCACAAATCCATAGCCTTTGTCTCGTTCGAGTTATGGCCACATACAATTGTTTCAGTTCAGAACATAAAATGCCGTGTCTTGCCTCATTAAATGTCGGGAAAGACTGGGGAAGTTTATCATTGTGCAGATTATGCTTTTTCATGTATCCGTATAGAACTCTCCACTGGTCTTTCAAAGGGGATGTCCCAAAAAAGTTGTACAACAATACGTCCTAAATAATCATTGGCAGTCAATTCAGAAACAGAAATGATAAGAGTGCGTTTAGTTGGGGCCTTGGGGGAAAACACCCTTGTTTTCTACAAAATCTTTTGTGGAAAACAAGGAAAACAGAGATCGCGTTCAAATCAACGTTTTTCAACAAAATGTTTTGCAAAACGCAAAATCCCCTATTTCCTAACTTTACAAGGAAAACTACAAAACAAATTTTAGTTGTTTTCCTTGTTTTCCTTTGTAACCCACAACCCTCCTTCCCCTTCTTTAAAATAGAAAATACAAACATCAACTAAACGCGTTTTCTATATTTTCAAGTGTTTTGTGGAGATAAATTTCCCTTCCAAATTTTTATAAAACTAAAGATAGAAAACAAGAGAATTTTTTCTCCAACTAAACGCACCCTAAGTATTCGTAACAGAAAGGAAAATAATCTGACCTGGAACTCAAGACCCTTACACTCCAATATAGTGAGAACAAGTGCATTTTTTCCAACATATTCACAGATCTCAGTTTTGGCACCATCATCGCGTACTAATATCACCTGGTCAGCACCAAAGCCGACAACTTCTCCACAGGTTGTTGTATCACCAAAGATTGTCTCTATTGGATTTTCATCGCTGCCAGACTCGAGCAAAACAGGAGCTTCGCCAGATATAAGACTAATTTCAGGCTCTAACTTGTCAATTGAGTGAATAAAGTAATGGTAGATAATCTCAATGACACTCTGAGCTAAATCGAGCACAGCAGCATGCGTTTTGAAATTCTGTTTTAATTGACAAATCTCAGATACAAGACCTTTTTCTTGTTTTCCAGATGTTCTAGTACTTAAGAATTCCTAGTAGAACAAAGATCGTATATCTTGAAACCTAAAGTCAATCCCTCTTGCTATTGTTTGAGCGGTATCACCCGCAAAAATAATTCCTTCATCGACATTTTGGCAAATATATTTAAAAAGAGAAATCTACCTCATACTAAGATCTTGCACCTCATCGATATAAACCAGATCCATCTTGTCACCTTCATAACTCCCATTTTTAAGCCGATGATGAATGTCATTAACTAAATCACCCAAATCGAATTCTCTCCTTTCCGTTTTCATCTTCTCGTAGGTTTGATAGATGGTGTACACAATCTCTCTTTTCTCTTTAGTTAAAGTGGAAGAACGACTTTCCGCCAATAAACAGTAACCCTCATAGCTTAATTTTCCATCACTGCATTCCCCTGCTTGCAGTCCTCCTTTTATATGAGATATAATTTCGGTGAACACTCTTGAGGGATCAACCTTTTTGGTTAGTCTTGAATCGAAGTTTGGCCAGTAAAGTGAGCCAAACCTATCAAATGTAACCTCCCTTAACCTTATGAAAGTTTGCAATGCAACGGATCTTGAACTTATACGGTTACCATGAGAACCTTCTCTTGCCTCAATAAATCTTTCAAAGAACGAATTCCCCAAAGTACCATCCAACATCATTAGAAACCTATGAAATGTTATAACAAGTGGATAAATTTTCACCGGGATGTTGATAAACGTGTCTGGAATAACGTTGACTTCTGATGTAATCACATCCGTGTCATTAAGATTGATCTCTGCTGATGAATTCACAATACTTGAAACACTGTCAATAACATTAACTCTTGAAGTCAGAACAAGACAATAAAAGAAGAAAAAAAAAAGGGAAAAAGGTACTTTGCGCACCTATTTAGGTGGGAAACATTTTGTTTCACAGCATAACATAAATTTGGGCTGACCGTCACAAAAAGTTGGTGAAGAACTTTAGCACCCCTAAATCGGCTGTTCTCTTCATAAATCCCTTCAGAAGCAATACGAAAATTATGTTCGCATTGGAACAACTTCATTGTCAAAATGGTGGTTTTTCCGGTTCCTGATCGCCCAATGATAAATGAACTTTTGGGAGATAGAATTATGTCCATCTGTTCATCCGTGACCTGCATCGGTAGATCAACTTCTTTACCAGATAGCAAATGGCTCACGACCCCACGTGATAATGAGTAGAACTTCATCAGCAACAAGCTTTCACTCACTTTTGAGTTTTCAACATAATTTCTAGCATCTCCTGAATTCACACTCCCACTACTTTCATTTCACAGTCACTTAAATATCGAAATCTGCTAATCTCTTGGGATGCCGGCCAAAACCTAGGAACTTCTAAGGTCCTAAACAATAGAAAGAAAATATAATTAGCATATATAATCATTACTTGAGAACTTAAGATTCACTAGATAACAATCATACCCCTCTAGACACTTTTCTGTGCATCTTCTAATATAAGCATCTGTGTATACGGAAAATATGCTCTCAAGTCGTTTTGTGAGATTCGGAATCTTGTCTAAGGCTAATACATCCCAAACCTTTAAAACTTGTACATATTTGTATTCCTTAATGATGTCAATAGTACAAACCACATAGAGCCCTTCAACCTTAAACTGTTTCAAGATTTGTGAAGAATTCTTGCAACATGAGTCTATACTTCTATTCTTGGGCCGCCAACCACTAGAAAGTTTCAGTAAAAGGTTTAAAATCTGCTTCTTCAAGCGGGAACCCGTCAACTTTCCAAAAGATCTTCTGAAGTCGTCACTAAAGAGAACCTGATAGCATAAAGTTGAAGAAACATGAACAACAGAAGTAGGATATAACCAAACAGACTGTAATGTCGAAATAATATTATAGTCGTAATGTTGAAGGGAAAAAACTATGAAGTAAATTCATGAAACTGACAGAGGATAATCAATAAATTATGGAGTACTAGTCAAGCTATGTAAATAAATCATCATTTTATGGAGCTCAAGATATTGTCAAACAGTTGCAGATATAACATTTATTTGTATCTCTCATATTGTTGTTATCTTCCTAATGCAGCTTATATTGGATTAGGAATCTCGTTGCAACAAACTTTTAGGGACTGCTTACATCATATACAAGTAATGGAACCATATAAGAATACGTGCAATCACAACCCTTACAAACAAAAGATAAACTCTCAAGAGGAAGAAAGTAACACATTCATAATCCATATATGAGTTCTAAGCAGCCAATTAAGGAAACTCCTACATCAAAGATTAACAACTAAAAAGCACATGTTTTTGTTTGTGATAATTCTCAGATGGGCTCACTATTTCTTTTGCAATTGTTTGAGATTCATATTGGAAAACTTGGTATGATGATGTTCAATTGTTTACAAGCAAGCACACGTGTCATGTTCAAGCAACTAATAATCTAACTATATAAATCCTAATAACCACTCTTAAAATGTACATCCAAGCACCGCCCGAGTACAAATCTTTGACATCAAATCTTTGACATCAATCAAGTACACGTGAAAGTTGAAACAAGTACACTTAAAGCAACAAATCTTTTAAGCATTTATTCTTCTACACCTTATCTCATGATTATTATTTAAGACAGCTTTTAGTACTGAGTTAATACGGATCGTACCAGGTTAGGTTTTCTTGAGCCATTAGACCCCTTTGATTATTTGATATAAAACATAATCCAAATCGACCCATCCACAAGTAAATGGGTCTAAATTGTCAAATCCAAATTACGCAAACCAAATTTACATGAAACGTATAATTTACTTATGAAAAGACAAACATACTAAATTTGTATGAATCATTACACAAGAATTGGGGCAAGAGGAATCTGTAATTTATATGTTTTTGGTTTACGCGCATCAATAATTTCTGGTTTTCTCAAACTACTTATATTATTTATTGGTTTCTCTTGTATGATTGTCTACACAGCCAATGCACCTTCCACAATTTGATAAAGTAGGAATATTCCAGTCAGATCAAGATGTATAATTTCGTAAAAAGGTTAATCACATACGTTCCATTTTGCATGTTTAAAAAGTACACTATTCCTGCTAACTAGGTCATCAAGTTGTTCCAACTCTTTCTTTGTTGCTATAATAGTCGTCTTCAAGCATTCATCAGCATCAGCATCAAAAAAACAATGTCGTCTCCTGGCATCACAGACTAACTCTTTCCAAATAGAGTCACTATTAGTCAGAGTTCTTTCATTTCCCAGTATCCAAAGACAATGTCTACAGACAAAAGGAAGGCAATATCATACTTTCTATTTTAAAGAAAAATCAATAAAGATCAATTGTTAAGAAAGCGAGAGGATTTCATACCGTGCTCTTGTCAAGGCAACATTAGTCCTTTGAGGACATGATATGAAGCCAACAGACCCATGGCTATTGGATCTTACTGTCGACACAATAATAATGTCTTCTTCTCCACCCTGAAACCCGTCAACTGATTTCACCTTTACTGAAAAGCCATCATGTTTCTCATACTTGCCAGAAAGTTTTTCTTGAATCGAAAAGACTTGGGAAGCATAGGGAGATATTACACCAATAGTAATATTCTCCTTTGAGGCCTGCCATGCTATTATTGTATAAGACACAATAAGTATTGGGTTCATTAAAAACAGATTTAATTAGTTTTAGCTAAAAATGATAAAAATAAGAACCTAAAATGACATAACCAATATGCACACCTCTAAAGAGTTTTTTAACAATTTTGATCACAATAGCCACCTCAACCATATTTCTTCGGCTTCTTCCAACATCGTCTTTTTCTTCTCTTCCCCCAACGACATTTATAAAAGAATAGGAACCGAACACTGGTCCTGAAAGATACCTCTTTTCATAACTTTTAGATAATACATTTTGTGCATCTAGGATTTGATTTTGATAAAACATCAAATTTGGGAAGAAACTGATGGAAGGATGCATTCTATATTGAACACCGAGAAGATGCTTAGCATGGCCTAAAGAGCTAACCGGTCAAATAAGCTTCTTCCAAATCCACATTTAATGCAAAGCTGTCCACACACATTGAATTCGTCAATATCAAATTTAAACTAATAGTCTTAAGGTAAAAGATAAGTGCAGTCTTACAGTGCTATTAACAACCGCAGGTAATTGGCGCTCATCTCCAATAAGAATTGCATGTTTCACTCCCGGGAGTTGAAGGGGAATGGTTGACTCTGCCTCCTTCAACATAGCAGCTTCGTCTATGACCGCTATATTCAAAGGCTCCATATTGATAGCATGCAACTTGTAGGAACTTGAAGTTGTGCAAAATATAACAGAACATCTTTCAAAACAGAACTGTATTATAGCATATTTGTTTGAAAAGCGCAGAAGAGCGAGTCCTTTAAGAGATATTTGCAGAGTTTTTAGCAAAGATAGACATGACTTAACAATTTCATCTTGCAGTGGTTTACAATTAAAGACGTCTTCAAGTTCTTCCGAAACCAGATTCTTTTGAAACAACAAAGATTCCAAGGAACATCAACTATCCAAAAGAGATATCATATTCTGGAAATTACATTCCCCGATGAAACTTTTTGAAATATGAGTGCAAAATGTAAGAATGCACCTTCTAAGTGGCGGTGCAGAAGAACTAAATCGCTCTTGTATAAACTCAATGAATGATTTGATTTCTAACATTGTTCTTTTATCATCATTCTTATTGCTAACTTGTTTTTCTTTTAGAAATTCACTTTCTATAAAATTATAATATCGGGGAACACAATTTTCCAATAAATCAATCATGGATATTACGCAATGCTTCCAACCAGTCAGTGGCCCTAGGCATTCTGCAAGCCTCTCAACCCGATGCTCGAGATAGATATCTTCAATGTCAGTACTAACTTTCAATATCTCCTTGGAGCCAAACAAGAGCAAATCTCCAACTGAATAGATATAATCACCACTTGCAGTTGTAGTTTTGAATGATTCCCTTACCAAGCTTAGCACACGTGAGGCTAACTGTACTATAGCCACGTTCGTTGGAGCACACGTAAGAGTCCTTTGCTTCATTTGCAAAAGGAAGAAAAGCAAAACACTGTCATTGTTTTCCCCGTTCCAGGTGGTCCCCATATTTGTTCCACAGAAGAAACATGGCAACATTGCGTTTTACAAAGCGCCGCCATAACTGCTGCCCTCTGGGATTCATTCAGATTAAGCGATACTTGTGGATCAAGTTTTTTAGATGAAAAATCATCATAACCAATAGAACAGATATTGCACTTCTCCTTAACCTGTAAACAACATATCAAAAATCAACAACGAGATTATCATTTATCACTGAACAAAGGAAAAATACTCCACCATCTTCTTACCATAGATTCAGAGTAAAGAATTTCTTTGATGATATTAAGATTTCTATGCATGTGCAATGAATCCCATATTCTTTTCGGAGTTGCTAAATTCTTCACAAAAACAACAAATATCCCATCTTGGAATTCAATTGGTTGTGATGCCTTGATTCTAAATTCCGTAGATGTATCTTCATTACTTTTGACCAGTGAAAGAGCCCATTTTCTTCTCACACGCTTCAAATCAGAAAGAGATGCTGGGTTCCCATCTACTAAAAGAAGCATATCACCAGCTACAGCTAATGTATGGTAATCATCTATACCACGTTCACTAGATTGGTTTCTCCAACAGCTAACTCTAACATCATACAGCATTTTTTCACCACTTGTGGACTCCTTCAAAGATAAAATATCAGCAAATGGAGCTTTATACATGATCTCCCGGGAGGAAGCCAGCTCGGAGCGTGTTTCCTCAAGCAAAGGATAAACAAAAGAACAAAAATAGTGTTCTTCAGACTCAAAAGTAAGTGGTATGTTCTCCACCTACATATGATGCATGCTATAATCAGAAATGTTCATGTAATGAAATTATTATTATATAAACGGTATAATCCAATCGGCTTAAACAAGTATAACAACAACAAGAATCAGGAAAATTTATAACTGTGCAACCATTTCGTAATAGCTATGAGGAAGTCTTAACAGGTTTATGTTTTGCGAGTTTTCAAATCACTGAAAGAAAGTATCGACACGTTGACTTCTATTAGTTTGACTTTAAACACTTTAATGATCTTTTCATATTTTAGAGGGTGTTTGGCAATTCTTATTTTGTCATCCAAACACCTTCTATAGTAATATCTGAAATAAACATGAACTACACATAACAATAAAACATGAATAAACTAGCTTTGGTTTTCCATTGCAGAGACTATTTGGGATTGCTTATTTTTTGTGCTTGTGCTTGTGCTTCTTTGCAAAAGCACTTCAAGACATAGTGTCTTGATTTGTTTATTTTACATTTATCTTAAATTATATTTTTATCCTTGCAAAAGGTCTTAGTGTCAAAACTCACTAGGAACACATTTTGGGGCAGGCCTGGGAAAGGGTCGTAAATTTGAGTCAAAGACTCGTTCTCAACCTCATCCATTTTTATTATATGAGGGTAAAAAGCCAAGTTATATGTGGGCTTATGAGCTTATTTAATTTCGGCTTATATTTCATAAGCCGGAAAATTGGAGCTTATGAAATATAAGCCAAAACACAAATAAGCTCATAAGCCACATATAAGCTTAAACAAACACCCCCATAAACAGCTTGTCTCACCCTAAAATAAGCAGATACAGTTTAAACCCCTTAGATAAGTCGGCCAAAATGTCGGAAACAAAAAAACCCCCTCCAAAATCCATATCTCTTCACACCTAAACAAACCCAATTCCCAAACACCTCGAAACTAGATATAACATAAAAATATCTTGATTGAAAATGTCATCAAGAGACCATGAAAGAATAATCTTTGAAAACTCATCTTCATGAAACTCAGCAGCAGCAACTTCTCCCAAACAATTATCCATTTTCCACCTAAAATTAAAAATGTAAACTTTAATCAGCTCAAATTTGTGTTTTTTATAAAATTTAACAAATGGGTTTTCATATTTACTTCTTTAAATGAAAAGGGTACCTTTCTTTTTGTGAAAATGTTGTGAATCAATGAAGCCCCATTTTAGACTGAGAGGTTTAAAGGTAGGAGATGAAATATGGAAAAGTGTAAATGACTAGTCACATGTAGGTACAAGTTTTATTGCGTACGGTACAACATGTTTTGATGACCCA
This sequence comes from Artemisia argyi, assembly GCA_030686995.1. Classification (NCBI taxonomy): domain Eukaryota; kingdom Viridiplantae; phylum Streptophyta; class Magnoliopsida; order Asterales; family Asteraceae; genus Artemisia; species Artemisia argyi. The sequence goes on along the minus strand of CM060682.1, from coordinate 28,881,093 downwards.
TTTGTACTGCCACGTGTCGTTTTTTATTTGATGTGAAAATAGTGCGCCAAAGATGCACATAAATTATGTGACACAGTATACTTGGGCAACAAGTTAAAGTAGATAAAGTAAAAATTATACCAAATAAAAATACATATGAAACACTGACTATTTATATATTTTGCATTAATTATTATATAATACAAACAAAAATATTTAAGGTCAAAGTTCATACTTATACTTATATTTTGGGACGAAGATAGTAATATTAAAATAGGTCAAAGTGCCTTTTTTTTTCCTCCTTTTAGGCTGCATGCAATAATGACCCACAATAAGGGTCAATCATCCTTATTTTCCCTGTCACGTCAGCTTTTTCTCTCCAGCGACCTGCAGACGATTCAGTGCCCCAGTAAGGGCGACCTTAATAATATTAATTGGAAAGTGGGCCCTTTGTTTTTATGTGTGTGTATGTTTCGGTCGAGATCACGACCCATTTCATTTTTTTTCCTACCTCTAGTCGGTCGTGACCTACTAACCACAACAATGAGACCAAGTAGGATTGGGTCGACCGAGTCGGTCGACGGTCGTTATTGCATGCAGCATTACTGTCGTAGCAATTTGTATGCAGTTTTTTTTCCCTCCTTCTGCTGTCGTAGTAATTTGTATGTAGGATAGGATGGCTGCGTATGGATTATGTTTTGGTATATATAATAATACATATACCAATAATATTAAACTAGAAAGGTGCCCGCGCGATGCGGGGGCGGATTATTGGGGTGAAGAGGAGGGAGGTGGGGTGGTGGAAAGTGGTTGTTGGGGTGGTTATAAATTGTTGAGGGTGGTTGTTGAGGTGGTTATAAATTGTTGGGGGTGGTTGTTGAAGTGGTTATAAATTGTTGGGGGTGATTGTTAAGGGTGGTTGTTTCCATAATTAGTAAGTAAAAGTCTGAATTTTTAAGCCTTTCTAATTATAGAATAGTCCCAAATACATTATATAGTAGTATAGATATGAGAGGCACTTTATTTTGCATACATAATTTTGGTGTATATCAAGAGACAAATCCTTACAATCTATCTAGTTTGGTCTAACGGTGATGATTAACCTAAGATTAAATGGGAAACATAAGTCTATTTTTTTTCCTTTCTTTTTTTCTTTTTGTCTTTCTTATTATTATTATTATTTTTTTATTTTTTTTTTATTATTTGCTTCACGTAGCTTTTTTCTTTCTTTCTTGTTTTCTTTTTTTTTTCTTTCTTTTTTGTTGTACTTTCACTTTTTTTTAATTCACTTTTCTTTTAGTTCACCTTTTTTTTAATTCACTTTTTTTAGTTTACATTTTTTTTCTCTTTCATACGTTTTTTACTGTTTTCATACGTTTTCGTCCGTTTTCGCCCGTTTTCATCCGTTTTTGTCTGTTTTCATACATTTTCATTCGTTTTCATCTGTTTTCCTACGTTTTCGTCCGTTTTCATACGTTTTCGTTCGTTTTAATATGTTTTCATCCATCTTCTTTCGTTTTCGTCCATTTTTCTTATGTTTTCGTCCGTTTTTATCTGTTTTCTTTCGTTTTCGTCCATTTTTCATACATTTTCGTCCTTTTTCATATGTGTTTTTACGTTTTCATTCATTTTCGTCCGTTTTTAAACGTTTTGGCCGTTTTCAGACACTTTCATACGTTTCTGAATATCATAAGAGATATTATGTGATATTCAGAATACCACAAGTGATATTCCGTGATATTCTAAATATCACAAGTGATATTCCGTGATATTTTGAATATTACAAGGGATTTTTTGAATATCACGTGTGATATTCTTTTCTGAATATCACAAGTGATTTTCTGAATATCACAAGTGATATTTTTCATACATTTTCATCCGTTTTTAGATGTGTTTTTACGCTTTCATACGCTTTTGTCCGTTTTATACATATTCATCCGTTTTCTTGCGTTTACATCCGTTTTCTTGCGTTTCCGTTCGTTTTCATTCGTTTTCGTCCATTTTCATCCGTTTTCTTTCGTTTTCGTCCTATTTTTCATACGTTTTCTTCCTTTTTCATATGTGTTTTTACGCTTTCATACGTTTTCATACATATTCTTCTGTTTTCTTACATTTTCATCGTTTTCATTCATTTTCGTCCGTTTTTCAATGTTTTTGGCCATTCTCAGACGTTTTCATAGAGCAGGCAATTTTGACACGAAACCTGTTATCACGACACTATACGATCTGTTCTTAACAGGTTTCGTGTTTGACCTTAACAGGTTTCGTGTCTTAACAGGTTGGACCTGTTAAGACCTGTTAATATTCGTGTCTTAACAGGTCAGACCTGTTATGACCTGTTAATATTATAATATATATATATATATATATATATATATATATATATATATATATATATATATATATATATATATATATATATATATATATATATATATATAATAATAGAGTTGGGATCAAATAAGAAGAAAAATTAAAATAAAAAGGATAAGAAGAAACCACAACCACGCATTTCAGATGCACCTACAAAAACAGATGCATCTCCCCTTAAATTTCTCTCTTTTTTTTAAATGTGTGGCTATAAATTCTTCTTATTCTTCTTATTTTAGTTTTTCTTCTTACTGGATCCCTTCCCATTAATAATATAATCCTTAAAATTACATACCCTAAAAATAAAATCCACTCACTATACCGCCTCCCCCTTCCCTCTCATCTCTCAAACCCAAATACCCAATCGTACAGAGTTAATCACCCAAACCCAAATACCCAAATCCAATCGTACAGAGTAAATCACAGACAAGTAATGATTAATGAAGTAAGCAGCAGCAACAACAACATCGATCTCCCCTGATTTCATCCCTTGATTCTCTTTAAGGTTCGATTTCTATTTAATGATGTTCTTCCAGTTTACCTGTTTGGAATACCATGTCCCTTTAATAGAAAACAATCAATTATGCTCCTGTGCGTTCACATCAATTTCATTGCTTTTTAATTTATAATCATTCTTGCACATGGTTTTCTTTAAATGGGGTATTCCAGAACATGATTCGTTAACTTTGAAAGTTAGGTTATTATTCATAAGAGTTATGAAACCTTAGAACTGTGACCCATTTTAAAATATGACCCGATTGCTAAATATGCCGAGAATCATTCTGATTAAGAGCTTATGGTTTGTTTTTTCTTGAGTGTCGAGCTCATATATGCTTATTTACTCGTTAGTTTTGAGCTCATGGTTCCGAGTCATTGTCTAATTGTCTTATTGTGTATTGTTGTTGCTTGTAGATGGATTCTGAATGTATTGAAATTGACCCACAAAATAATGAGTCTACACAACCTGATGAGGTCGAGTCCGTGGAAGTATGAGCCAAGAGAAAACGTAAGGAACGATCTATTGTATGGAACTTCTTTGACAAAGATGAGAAAGGCGCAGTAAAAGGCAGCAAAAAAGTGTCATGTAAGTGCAAAAAGTGTAATACTATTTTCATGTATGATAGTATTCAAGGGACGGGTAATCTTAAGCGACACATGGAGAAATGTTTTGGTAAAAATTATCATGATGTTGGTCAAATGCTATTTAATAGTGACATGGCATTACGGTCATCTAGATTTGATCAAAATACCTTTCGCTATTTGCTTGTAGCTGCTTGTAGCTTCTACTTTCCTAATGCTTGATAGTGCCATTTATTACCGAAAGGCATTTGCCCATTTAAAAATAAGTGATTCTAATTATAAGAGTTGTCCAAGTGCTTCTGAGTGGGATATCATTGAAAAGATTTGTGTTTTCCTTGGAGTGTTTTATGATGTGACTACTGTTTTCTCGGGTTCCAAATATCCTACTACAAACTTGTACTATCCTCACGTTTTTATGGCTTATCTTACTTTGCATGAGAATATGAGTTCAAGTGATGAGTATATGAAAGATATGGGGACATCTATGATGGACAAATTTCAGAAGTATTGGTCTGATTTTAATCTCACTTTAGCCATAGTCGTGGTGTTTGATTCAAGATACAAGTTGCACTTTATTGAATGGAGTTACAAAAAGATTTATGGAGAAGACAACCCTCAATATGATATGGTTGATGGGTTATTGAAGACCACTTTTGATGAATATGCTCGTCATATTTCCTTTACAACTTCAAATCATGCAACTACTTCAAGTTTTCGTAAAGTTGGTGAAGAAACAAGTGATGATACAAGACGTCTATTGTTAGCCTCGCTATTTTATAAAGATAACGTCACACATGTGAAATGGAATAGATATGTAGCAAGCAGTAACATCAGGGACTACTATTGTTATTTAGGCAAAGTAATGTTGTAATAAGCCTATAAATACCCCTCATGACTCTCCATGAGGGGTGTAGGAAAGTGTGTGTAAGCTTCACTTCATTTCATATTAATAAAACACATAGTTCTCCACCTTTCTCTCTCTACTTTCTCTCTCTAAAACTAAACATGGTTTATACATATTTCGATCAACCTCGACCTCCGGAACGTGAATCTTGGTCATAACAAGTGGCATCAGAGCTAACCAGGGGCGAATCGTGGTGTTTTTTGGGTGAAAAAATGTGATTTTTGGTGATTTCTCTCGGAAAAAGTACGATCTTATCGAGTTAGAAGTGGGTTTATCGAGTTAGGTATGAAGATTATCGAGTTAGCACTGATTTTATCAAGTTAGGCAGCTTATCGAGTTAGCTTATCAAGTTAGCTTATCGAGTTACATAAGTTTTGCCGAGTTAGGCTGGATCAACCTTATCTTATCGAGTAAGGATTTCACTTGGGTTTATCGAGTAAGAAACTCTGTCGAAATTTCTTCATTTTTATCGAGTTAGCCCAAAGTATCTAACCTTACCGAGTTACAAGACCTTACCGAGTTACAAGATTTTACCGAGTTACAAGAATTGTACCGAGTTAGAACAATTTCTAAGGTTTACCGAGTTAGCAAAAAAAAAAAAAAAAAAAGTTTTTTGGCGAGAAAAATTGAGTAAAATTTATTTTTGAGAGGAGACTAAACGTTCAATTTTTACGCGAAATTCAAATTTTGGTACAACGTTGAAAATTTTGGCCCGAAATTCAAATTTTTAGGCCAAAATTCAAATTTTTTCGGTAAAATTTGGCGTAAAAATTGTTAAAACTCAAATTTTTCTGGTAACCTTAGAATTGCATTTCAAAGTGATTTCCATATTATGGGCGAGAAAATTTTCACATTCAATTTTTGGAGGGAAAATACGAAATCACTACGAATCAACCTGATTGAATTTCAAGCTTCACCAAAAACACACCACGTTTTGCTTAAAAGATCCTGATCAAGAATCACAATCAAATGACAACAGCTAGTATCGGATTTTTGTGACTACGGATTTTTTGTACGATGTTGATACAAAAGTTGGGCGTTCCTTATTTGGGTTCCTGTTCTCGTACTAATCTGATCTTAATGCCTGAGACATGTGCACTAAGAAAGCAAACAAACACCGTTAGGCTTATCGTGGGATTGTCTCCCATCCCATGATTATCCTCCGGCGTGAGAGTAAGTAATCGGTTTTAGGGTTGTATAAAAGAGTTAGGGTTTGTGAGTCGTACCTCTAACGAAAGTTATGATATTCCTTATATATGCACGAAATCCTTATTGGATACGTGCTCCTTACTCTTCGGTATATATCCAGTTGTTATTTGATATATATCCCTTAAATAAGAGATATCTATATCCAAACCGTAAATAACTTTGGGTTTGGGCTTTCGTGAGCCCAAACCGTTTGTAGCCCAATCATTGTTATGATAGCCCACTCGTGGTGGGTTTGGGTCTTAGTAATATTAATTGGGTTCATGACCCGAGTATGGACTATACGTCATCATGTCCCCCAGTCTAGTATGCGTAGGTATTAACCGCGGATGCTAGACTAGTGATATTAGCGGCAAGCGTGGCGGGGAAGATTCTAGTATTTCCCACCAAAAAGGAGATACGATGTATCTAGCCTTCAATCGTCCCACGTATCCCTTGAGATACGTGAAAAAATGCATGTACCCGTTGGTATTCCAGCCACACGATGGAGGTAGTGGGATCCACGTGTCGTTCATCCAAGGCAAGGGGAAACCCTATATAAAGGGTACCCATTTTCACTGTGTTTACCACAGTGAAAAAACACCATTTTCTCCATATTAAGAATCCTCGTTCAAGAAAAAACTAGTATCTTCGAAGGTAATCGCGCGTGTGCATCCTAGTAAAAATGGTTCGTCAATTAGATGAATTCCGTTCTGAGATTGACGAGGATGAACTTCGTCAGTTCACCTCCGACTATTTCATCCCTCTCGCGGTGCATCCGGAAGTACCGGATGCTAACGCATGTATCGCAGACTTCCCTGAGGGGAAAATAGGGGTATACACGCGCTTTTTTGAGTTTGCGAACAAGCGCATGCCTATATCTCTATTCTTGAGAGATGTGCTCAACTTCTATCGTCTGCATATCTCTCAGCTGCACTGTATAGGTGCGGCGAAAATAACAAATTTTGAAATAAATTGTCGCTTACTTGCGATAAATCCTACTATCAACCTCTTCCGTGCGTTTTACCACACAACGTGGTCGAACGGGTGGGTAACGTTTTCAAAGCGCCCAGGGCGCTATCAGTGTTACACTGAAAAAGTAGACGCCCTTAGGGGTTGGTGGGAAAATTTTTTCTGGATAGATGATAGAGTATTCACTTTGCTTTCTGAGTTTTATACTCAAGGGACACTTCCAAAGGATGAGCGCCCAGATCCTGGTACGTACAACGTGGAGGATGCGGAGACCATTGATGGTAACCACATCCCAATCAACTCCTATCCCGAGGATTTTCTGGTTCATATGGGAATGAGTCACAACTACTTCGGAGGGTTTGATGAAGTGCCAACATTTCTCGATGAGAGCGGCGGGGGTGGGTGCTTATCCTTTCTTATCCTCGCCTTTGTAATGTAAGCGTTCTTGTAAACTGTAACTTTATCAACTAATCTTGGTCTTTTCTGTTCGTTCATGTGTTGCGCAGAGATGGACCTGTTTGATGTGGTTAAGTTGAAAAAACCTACGCAAGTGACTGTGGGTGTGCGCCCCCTGAGGGAGGGTGAATTGCCTATCTTGGAGGCTACCGCCGGTCGTCTTCTGGAGCCTGCGCAAGAAGAATTCTCGGATGTTGCGCAGCCTGTTGTGAATGCAACTCCGGTGCAGACTGTGCCTTCGCAGGGAGTGGCGGGTCCTGAGCCCGTGCGCAATGAGTTATCTGACAGTGTTGGGTTCCTCAAGGTTGACACCGGTTCTGAAGAGGAGCGCCAGGGTGCCAAGCACAAGGCTGCTGATGATGGTGATGAGGGTACCTCCAAGCGCAGACGTCATACCATCATTGTGGATGAGTCCACAGATGAGGAGGCGTCGATATCTTTTGCTGCGCATGATACTGCTGAGACTTCACCTCCTACGTAAGTGACAATTGTTTTATTATCTACCTTCTTTTTCCTTATAATGCCTTGACTTCTTTCTTTTTGCGTGTAGTGACAAAGCTGCAGGGGGTGATGCAGCGTTTGTTGAGGGGTCGGTGCCACCCCAAGCGACTCATGATCATATGGAGGAGCCGTTGAGGATGAGTGAGGAGATGTCTGCGCAACAACTGATGGAAGAGTTGGGTGCGGCTGCTGATTGTCAGGCTGAGTTGGTTACTCAGCTCAAGGCTCGATATGTTGGTGAAAGTAGCAGCCTCGCACAGAAGGATGAGGAGATTGCACTGCTTAGGGCGCAGTTGACTGATGCGCGGACAGATGTAGAGTCCACAACTGCGCACGCTAGGAGGCTTGCAGATGAGAAGCTGTCCTTGATGGTGGAGCTAAAGCGCGAGCGGGGTTGAAATACTTGCAAGGGAATAGGATCGAGCATTTCGCCCAGCTTGATGAGCTCCGCGAGCGTGTGGAGGCGGCTCTGAAGGTGCAGGAGAGCAAGCTGCGCAAGCTGAGCACTGAGTATGATGAGGAGTTGTACCCTCATCTTATGTCTGCTATTGCTGAGCGCAAGTATTTACTTCTTTTCTTTTTCTCCTTTTTTTATTTGTAACTCCTTTGTTATCTTCTAACACGTGCTGTAACACCCCGACCCGACAAGGGTAAAGATGTCACAATAATGGCTCCATATCAGATCAAAACAAAGCATACATCTACAGCAATACAAAAATCTCAAAGGTTACAAATGAAATACTGAAACTACACGGTTACAAATGAGAACTTCCAAAAACACTAATTCTAAAATATATTATCTTCTAGTCAACTCTAATCCAGAATAGCTATCCAATCTTCTAATTCTAAAGGTACACTCTCTATTCATTCCCAGCTTCCTACTAAAACCTGCCGCAGGAAAAGAAATGCGGCTGAGCTACGAGAGCTCAGTGAATAGATATAATGATAACAAAGTAGTAGAAGAGAGAATACAAAGTGACAGAAATAAAGTCATGCAGATATAATATGAGTTAAGGGGTAAATAAATGAACAAGAGTAAAGGTAAAGAAGAAGGTTACACGGTAAGGGTAAAGGAATAGTAATCCACTACGAGCCCAGAACAGATAATATCAGAATAATGTCACCATATAAGCAATCTAGAGGGAATAACTCTCAAGTAACCAGATAATATGAGGGGTGACCTCATGTATCAATGGAGTGATCAGCTCCCAGAGGTTGTGAAAGACGTGTATCGCACACACCATCAGTCACCAGAGATAATAATAATAATCATATAACATAAATTAGATAATCCACTAAACAGATAACAGATATCAGATAACAGAGTCAGATCTAGGATGCATCCATGTGCCCCCGGTGGCCAGAAACTCCTCAACACACCAGATAAAATAAAGTCAGGGACGGGGTAGGTCATCACTCTTCTACCCTAGAGTCATACCATCGGTGCATCAATGGCATGGACATGAAACCCTCATGCCTAGTGAAACAAGTATTGGCTCGTAGTTTCAAACCGTGGGTCAGGGTCAAGTATTATATCATAATCAGAGTGTCATATCAAAAGGTTCATATTCAGAAGGTTCATAACAGATGGTTCATAATCAAGTATTTCAGAAGGAAATAGCAAAGATTCAAAAATCAATTGGGTTCATAATCAAAAGTTCATTTAAGAAGTTTCTATTAAAAGTTCATTTAAAGCAATCCTTTAATAGTGGTTTTCATAGAAATGATCTTTCAAAGTAGTTTTTTCATAAAATGATCTTTCAAAATGGGTTTTTCATAAAGCTAGTCTTTAAAGGTAGTTTTCATAAGAGTTGGTAAAATTTCATAGAAACGCAGTATTGTATCGTACTTATGAACATTCCTTTTAAACAAATGATTTTTTTTCTCAAATCATTTCCATGTCAATATTTAAAAGGTTTTCGCAGTATAGATTCATATCAGAGGTCATAACAAAGGGAATCATAGCAATGGAATCAAATCAGAAACTAAACAAATCAAAATATAAAAGAGATCAGAGAAGGTTAAAAAAACAGGGAAAGCATAGCAGGGTTCAAGGGAAACCAAATGTACAAAAGAGAAAAAGTTCATGAGAAACCTGTGAGAAGGTCAGAATATCAGTACCTTATACCGCAAGTGAAAACACAACAGAAAATAAAGGTCGGAAGCAAACTCCATCTTCAGCGAATCTACACGAATTAGGGTTAGGGTTAAGGTTTGGAATAATTAGGGTTAGGGTTTTTGGGACATGGTCTGGTCATTTAATGTGTTTTAAGGTTTTAATAATGATGGGTCAATGATTGGATTCGATTAGGGTTTGGAATTGTAATTAAAAAGTGTTGTACGAATTGGTTTTTAAATCACAAGGGTGTGTTTTGCCAACTTTGAAACTTGTAGGGTATTTTTGTAATGTTATATAAGTCTGTAGGAATGTAGGAAAAATATAACTTGAGGGTCCTAAGTGTAAATATTGCAAGAAAAGGAATTAATTGTATTTATAAGGTATGATTTGAAATTAATTAAAATAGAGGGACTAAAAGTGTAAATTCTAGAAACTTGAAGTCATTCTGAGTAAATAATGTTATTAAGGGTGTAATGTGTAATTTTGAGGATTTATGGACTTAATATGTAATTGTTACTAAATTATGATTTAATTTATAAGTTTTGTAAACTTAAGGGACCAATTGTGTAATTTCTGAAATCTGAGGGGTCTGATTTGTACTATATATAATTCTGATGTGACATTCTGTAATTTTGGGAAATAAGATGCTTGTTTGGTAAATATGGATATTATAATGATTAAATCATGAATTATGTAAATATAGGGTTTGTTTTGTAAATATTGTAACTAGAAGGGTATAAGATGTAAATTATGAAACTAAAGGGATTAAGATGTCATTCTGAATAAAATGTGTATTTAAATCAATAACTTGAAGTATTTTCATTTTATACCTTTGAAATTGATGAAATTACAATTAAACCCCTAAACTATGTGAACTTGTCATAATTAACCCTAGACTTTTGTAACTTGATAAAATATACCTTTATTCCATAATAATCCTTAAATAAGGACCTAACTTAATCTGTACTATTAATGTATTGCTAATTCTGGAAACCTGCTAAAAATAGAAAGTTGTTATTTTTGGAAAGTTACCTAAAAAGGAAAGTTACTAAAAATGGAAAGCCGACTAAGATAAGTAATCTGAGTTAAATAAGTTTCTAATAAGTCAGTCATGAATTCGTGTAGATTCACTAAAGATGGAGTTTGCTTCCGACCTTTATTTTCTGTTGTGTTTTCACTTGCGGTATAAGGTACAGATATTCTGACCTTCTCACAGGTTTCTCATGAACTTTTTCTCTTTTGTACATTTGGTTTCCCTTGAACCCTGCTATGCTTCCCCTGTTTTGTGAACCTTCTCTGATCTCTTTTATATTTTGATCTGTTTAGTTTCTGATTTGATTCCATTGCTATGATTCCCTTTGCTCTGAACCTTTTCTATGATTCCCTTTGTTATGACCTCTGATATGAATCTATACTGCGAAAAACTTTTAAATATTGACATGGAAATGATTTGAGAAAAAAAAATCATTTGTTTAAAAGGAATGTTTATAAGTACGATACGATACTGCTTTCCTATGAAATTTTACCAACTCTTATGAAAACTAACTTTAAAGACTAGCTTTATGAAAAAACCGTTTTGAAAGATCATTTTATGAAAAACTACTTTGAAAGATCATTTCTATGAAAACCACTATTAAAGGATTGCTTTAAATGAACTTTTAATAGAAACTTCTGAAATGAACTTTTGATTATGAACCCAATTGCTTTTTGAATCTTTGCTATTTCCTTATGAAATACTTGATTATGAACCATCTGTTATGAACCTTCTGAATATGAACCTTTTGATATGACACTCTGATTATGATATAATACTTGACCTTGACCCGCGGTTTAATACTACGAGCCAATACTTGTTTCACTAGGCATGAGGGTTTCATGTCCATGCCATTGATGCACCGATGGTATGACTCTAGGGTAGAAGGGTGATGACCTACCCCGTCCCTGACTTTATTTTATCTGGTGTGTTGAGGAGTGATTGGTGTGAAACAGTCAGATAATATCAACCAAGTAATGGTCAACAAGTCAAACAGCCTAAACCAATACTCCGGTGAGTTTAGTGTTTCCCCGGATCGTTAGATCCCAACGAGATGTGAAATCTGAAATAAAACGACTTCTAGATCAGGTGAATTGAACAGGAAAAAGGTTTAAGTGATTTGTACTACTGAAATATAAGAGTGAATAGCTTTAATAAGCTATATCAACTAATACGTGAAATCAGATAAGTACAAGTGAAAAAGGAACTGAAAACGTAAACGTTTACTAATTAAACGTAAACAAAAACAAATTTAACTTATAGTGGGATTTTATAAGCCTTAGGGGCTTAAATGCAAATTAAATAAATTTAAAATATTTATTTATTAATTAAAAACTATTTAATTAATTATTTATATTTAATAATTATTATTAATTATTTAACAATTAACTATTAATTATAAAAATGTAAAATAAGTCTAGAAAATGAAAATTAAAGTTTCTAAAAATCTAAAATATTATAAAACTTATTTTAAAATTAAAATTATATTTTTGACACTATTTATCCATCTATTATTAATTATTTATTATTTAACTAATTATATTGATTAACTTATTTATAATTACTAAAAAGACTTAGATAATTATGAAAAATTTTATATATCTAATTAACCATCATAGGAATCCTAAAAAATTATAAAAACTTTATATTATGTATTTTTAATCTAATTTACTAATTATTATTCTATTTATTAATTAATATCTAATTAAAATAATTAAATTATGAAAACTAGTAAATGAACAGTATAAATCACAAGAAAATTTCTAAAATTATTTTATGACTTATAGAAGCTAGGAAAAATATAAAATATAGGTGTTACCTTATAAAAATTAATTATGCTATTTAATTCTTATTTATTATTTAATTATTAATTTAACTAATATTAATTCTAAATAACACTAGATGACAAAAGATTATTCTGAAAAAAATTATAAAATTACTTTATTATATAATAGAAAATTAAATAGATAATTTCTATTAAATAGAAGCTATCACTATAATTAAGTTTGGTTTTTTCTGGTTTTTCTTTTATAAATCTAATAAAATACTTAAAATATGAAACTTTAATAAAGGAAAATAATTTATAATCACAGAATAAGCATTATAAGTGCTTATTAGACTACACAGTTGACTTTTGTTGACTGTGGATGGATTATGCTCACAAGAGCTTATGTGGGGTCCACCTTGGTAAAATTTGATTCCTCAGAGTCTATTGAACATGTATAAGCAAGAAAAAGCACAAGGTGTTGGCTGAATAAGCCAAAAAGCTACAATAAGCTTATGCTTATTTGTTTTCTAACACAGAATATGGGACAGACTTAAGGGCTTATTCTAGGTGGGGTCCAGTGAGTCCAAGGTCAAAATTATGGTCAATGGTAGTTCCCTGGTAGGAGGGGGGTTGGGAGAACCTATTTATGGGGTGTGGGACCCACTAGTTAGCTCAGAAAGAGCTTGTGAAGTGAGGGGTCCAATCTGATTCACTCAGTTAACTGAGTGAATGGAACAAGCTTCCAGCTGATTGCAGCCCTAGTGAGAGGGCTTGTGAGTTAAATATAAAGCTTGAATTGTGAAGATGGGTTGCTTAGTTACTTAAAGAACCAAAGTTCACAAGCCAAAGCTCATTGATGAGCTTATGATGGGCTTGTGAAGTTGCTTGCTTTCACTGAGTGACCAGTGAAATGTTTGATTTAATGCACAAGTTAGGCAAGATAAGCAGTTCAGATAAGCAAACAAAGGGCAAATAAGCACTCACTCAAGTGACTAGCCATAAGGGCATCACAAAGGACCAAAATACACAGACTAATACTCACTAATCAAGCTTATGAAAGCTTGTGAAAGTGGGTATCAAATCTGTGTACAGGGGAGGTTTGTGAAGAACCACTTAAAATTAAGCACTAGATAAGCACTCTAATCAGCTAAATAAAAATTATTAAAAATAGTAACATACAGATTAGCAACAAGACTTAATTATCCTACAAGCTCAGATCCTAGTACTAAATAACAAGATCACAATTGACCACCAAAGTTGGTGGTTTGATCTGAGCTGCTGAGACAGAACACACACTTGCCCTGCAAGTGTGTTTGAGCAGTTGTGGGGTCCACAAATAAAATAGTAAAATTTTGACAAAAATACCCTTAACTAGACAAGCTGGGACACAAGCTTTTCCCAAAAGATGACAAGCTCAAGCTCAATGCTCAGATCTAAAAACTTCAAGTAATATTGGCCATTTTAACTGTCAATGTAATTTTTGACTTTTAACAATAATGATCCAAGTTGACTTTTACCACTTTTGAGCTAGATTTATGAGCTGATTATGTTATATTAAGATGAAATAAAGTTATAACAAGCTTCTCTAACAACTTTTTAACATGTAAACAAGATTTGGTATGCAAATTCCTAAACAGTGACAGTAGGTTAAAGATCCAAGTGATTTTTGACTTTTACTCTAACAAGACCTATTTAATTTGACTGATATGAACTAATACAACCTAGAGAAACATGCAGAAACAAGAATCAACAACAAAAACTCTAATGAACTCAGTGAATACCACTGATCCAAACACACCTTTTAGCAACTCAAAATGAGATTTTCAAACAACCTTACTAATTAAGACCATAAAACAGGAAGATTAGCTTATACTAACATGAAATAGACATAAATAAACATAAGTAAACAACAATAAATAGCAAACAACTAAAAATAACAAATTATGCTAAAATTATGAAATTGAGCTTACAAATTCTTCCAACTGAGAATATGAGAACAAGTACCACTATCTAACCTAAAAGCTTCCCAAAAAGCTCCTAAACCATGGTCATCCAGATTCACACATGCTCCTTGCTTTCATACCTTTGAACACTGATTTTTTATTTAATTTCTATTTTTTATTGATTTTATGATTTTTAAATAAAACTGATTATAGGTCCACTAAATGATATAAAAGCTTCAACAAGCTTATATGAGACTGAGATAAGTTTATAGAAACAAGAAACAATAAAAATTAACATGATTTGAAACAAAGTGTCAAATTAGATCAAAACTTGCAAATTTATAATTCAAACTGAGAAATTAAAATTGAGACTGAGAATAACTTTTATTTAACACTGAGAGTCTTCAAAATACAAATTAAAAGCTTAAAGATACAAAGAAAACTTGAAAATTAGTTAATCGACATACATTATTTTTAATTAAAAACTAGATATCTTCCACATTGCTTCCTTTCTTCAACTTTATAGACTTTTTGGGCTTCCCACATGCGTCTGAACAAATCCCATCAATATTTGTGACCATTGGATGGGTCAAAGTCATCCCAACCGTTTAAAAGTATTTTGGCGCCAAAATCCACACAGGTTGCTTGTGGATGTTTCAGTTCAATTAAGGATGTTTGGGGTTTAGTGGTGACTAGGGTGAGACAATTGAGACATTTCTGACTATCTTGGGAAGGTATGGAAGAAAAACTATCAATTTGGGTGCTACAGTGGTAAAAATGGTGGAAAATGCATTAGGGGTGAAATGATTGTGTTGGGAAGTGGTTAGCCAGCTGGAGTGGTGGTGAGGTGGAGGTGCAAGGTGGCTGAAACCACCCTGGTTTCAGGTTTGGGGGTGTTTGTGAGGAAGATGAACAGTGGAAAGCGGGGTGGTGGTATTTTGACCGTTTGACCCGGTTTTAATAACTAAGGGGTGTTGGGTGGGCTTATGTTTGGGCCTGGGTTGGACTGGATCTGGATTTGGATTGTGGGGTTTATTTTTAATAGGTTCCGGTTGGTTTTAGTTAATAAATCACAAGGACCGAATGTGTAATATAGGTAAAGTTGAGGGGCTGTTTGTGATTTTTCTAAACTTCAAATAAGGATTGAACCTGCAATTAACCATTAGTACAAGGACCACAAGTATAAATTTTATTATTTTAAACCTCAGGGACCAAATCTGCCAATTCCTTAAACTCCAGGGACCTATTCTGTAATTTTCTGAAAGTTGAAGGGTTTATTTTGTAACTTCTCAAAAGTTATCATAAGGACCAATTTTGTCAATTTAGAATAGTATAAGGTTTATTTTTATTATTTTCTTATTTTTAAAACCTTAGGGACTAATTTTGACACTTTTCAAAGTTTAGAGACCAAAGTTGTCATTTTGCCATTTTTAAACTTTAAAGGACTTTTCTTGACAACTTATGAATCCCAAGGACCTTTATGACATTTGTACAAGTTTTGATTTACCAGGGACTAGTTTTGCCAATTTTCCAAAGTTCAGGGACTGAAACTGTAAATTATGTGAAATGTTTTGTTTTTCATCAGTTTTCAATCCTTATACATAAAAACACAATCCAGGGATAATTTTATGTATTTCAAGGCATTCCTGTGTGTTTTCATATGTTTTTGCAGCTTAAATGTAACAGAAATGATGAGTATTTACACACTCATCAATCCCCCACACTAAACTATTGCTAGTCCCTAGCAATCTATTTGAGAAAAAATTAATGGATTTTTACTCTTTACCAAAACCAACACTTCTGGAGTAGCCAGGTGTAAGAACTGTGGCACACCTGATAACCGTGTGATTTTTAACAAACCACCAGCTGTCAACGGATTTGATTTGTCTTTACCAGAAGCCGTTTGCTTCTGGACTAGCCAACTCTTGATGGAATAGTCAACATCTTGGTGAGCTGATTACCAATTATGGTTTTTCCACGGCCTTTACCACAAGCCATAATCTTGCGGGCTAGCCAACTCATTAGCTTTTGAGGATAATGGGGAGTTGAGGAACCATACAATTTTTGGCAAATTGCAAGCCATCAACGGTTTTGAGATGTCTTTACCAAGAGCCGTTTGCTCCTGGACTAGCCAATCCTGTTGTGGGTTAGACATGGAGGATTGATACCATTTATTGCATTTCTAAGTGTGAAAAAACTTTAAATTTTGATCAAATGAGGGTACTTGATGGAACATGTGTTTGAATTCGTGAGAATCTCCCCCCACACTTAGAAATGAATATTGCCCTCAATATTCAAAACACCGGGTGTTAAACCGATATTTTAGAACGTTAGAAGGAAATATTAATAACCTTTATTTTAGGCTATTTACATACAAACTCACTTTTTTCTTTTGTTTTGATTTTTTTTATTTTTATTTTTTTTTATTTTATTATTTTTTTTTTGAAGATATATACATATATACAACATGTGGGGCATCTCCCCCACACTAGGTGGTAGAAAAGAGAAAGAAATCAGAAATATGAGTGAAAACCCATATTGCTATGCTTTTGATTACCGAGTCACTAGCTTGACTCGACCTCGAATTGATTTGTCCATGAGGTAGCTTGTTTTTGATTCCCGAGTCACTAGCTTGACTCGACCCCGAATTTAATTGTCCTTGGGGAAAGTTTGGAGATCCGGGACAACCATGTTTGGGATGTCCTCTCCAAAGTAGTGTTTCACACGATGGCCATTTACTTTAAAACATGGACCGTCATTTTGAGATAACTCAACGGTACCATATGGATAAACCTTAGTGATAGTAAATGGACCAGTCCAACGGGTTTTTAATTTACCCGAGAAGATCTTTAATCTAGAGTTAAAGAGAAGTACTCGATCACCAACGTTAAAAACGCGGTTCTTTATTTTTGAGTCATGTATTCTCTTTGTTTTTTCTTTATAGATTAAAGAGTTCTCGTAAGCCTAATCACGTAGTTCATTTAATTCATTCATTTGAACTTTTCTGTGATCACCCGCAGTTTTGAGGTCAAAGTTGGC